>JAZKJV010011262.1:0-600000 GCA_037367405.1 Ottelia alismoides
TGCATAGATCGGAAGCCAATCCTAATAATTTCAAACGCAAGGAGCAGATAGCCCATGATCCATCCATCCCCGAGACAGGTATGGCCCCTTGATTTTACATGTTTATATGATACTATTCATCTCAGGAGCGGTAGGAGATTACATCTGCTTGAACACCAGTTATGATTTGGTGATCGAGCCACTGAGAGAGCTTTACCTTCCATATCTTTTTCACCAGCAATGCAGAGATCCAGCGTAGGAGTACCATAGCATGGAGTTTCACCATCTTCATCTTCACCACCACCACCTTCACCCTCTTCATTCAGTGAGAGATGCAACCCACAGTCAGTAGAGAAGGAGAGCACACGGTCGCGGAATCTCCTTCTACAAAAGCAGCAGCAACCTGTCTTGTTTTAGATTTTATTTCTTCTACCCTCGTTTTGGATAACATGGTACAGATTGATTATGGTTCTCCAATTGTATATGAGGATTCTATTTTGAATAAAAAATGAGCATTTGTATGTTTTTTCTGATTCTGTGCCATTTCCTTCAAATTTGAATAAAACTAAACAAATTCAAAAACTAAAAACAACCCTCTCTGATCCTGGAGTGGTAGAGATACTGCAAAACATCTTTTAAGAAATGCCATTCCTTAAAGCCACGGAGTACATGCCTGTAGTGAAAAAGGGGATGAAAGAAGAATGTATTCAAAAGTGTCAACCCAAGCAGAATAAACAAAAGAGACAGAGAAGCACATCTTGACCATGGCCACAGTTCATGCCATTAGCAACCTAAACTCAAAAAAGAAAGATAGGGGAACTCCTCACATCCATTGCCACATTTTGGTCAAGAGTTTGATCGTACTCTTCTCGATAGTGGATCCTACATTAATCTCATGCCATCCTCGCTACTCACGAAGTTTGGGTTGGGGACTCTTAGATCCACCAGGATGATCATTCAGTTTGTTGATAGATCAATCAAGAGGCTAGGAGGCATTCTAGAGGGTGTTATTATAATGGTGCAGTGAATGAGATTCCAGTTGACTTTGTTGTTATGGATATGGATACCTCTGCACCATTACTCCATACCCCGATCATACTAGTGTCAGTCGTTCCTTCGAACGATCAAAAAAGTAGTAGATTATGGTACTATAGAGATCATCTTTCATTCTCGTAGTGACAAGGTGAAAATTGAGACGATCCCCGTTCCTAAGCCATCATCGCCACTAGCAGCAGCAGATGAGAGAGAGAGAGAGTTACAACCGGATCCAAAGGACTGTGATTTTCTTTTCGAGTTTTGAGAGACACATATTTTTATTGATTTCATGGACACCCAGGAGTTCCTTTCCATGAAGGACCTTCTAGAAAGCACAATCAACGTGAGTTCCCTTGTTGATCTTACTGAGTTGTTTGCTAATAGGTAGTTTGAGCTATTTTCTGGATAAGTCTAAGATATCGAAGGTACATTCTGATATTCCTTCGACACATCATTTTTAGATTACTAATGATATCCTCCTGCTGAGATATCTAAGCCACTACTGAATTTTCTGAGATATGTAGTGATGAGAGGCACCTTTATGAAACTATTGCTGAGATATCTGAGCCTTTTATTTGATAAGTTTTACAGAGATCATTGAACATCCTGATGCACCATTCCTTTCTGAGAAGAGAGCATTCCTTGAAGATCTATCTTGATACACTTCTTGCTGAGCCGACAGTAGCCACAGTGGACAGTTCACAGAATACATATCATATACCATCTACCTGTGCAATTATAAGAGTTCTCACAGAGCTTATTCATACTCCACAAGAGCTCAAGGCTTTACCATCAATGTTGAAATATGCCTTCCTTGCGCCCCCCAAATGTTTCCAATCATCCTCAGCTCACAGTTGATTGAGGAACAAGAATCTTGCATGCTAGACGTTCTTGAGAGAAACCGCAAGGCCATTGGGTGGGGATATTTCAGATCTCTGTTGGATTAGTCACGATTTGTGCTCGCATCATATCTACTTGGAGTATGACAACAAACCCTTCTGTGAGTGTCAGCAATGTCTCAATCCAAACCTCTATGATGTTGTCATGACAGAGATCAGACTATGGTTTGATGCTAGATTTATTATCCCATTTCAGATTACAAGTGGTTAGTCTTTTTCATGTAGTCCCAAAGAAATCCGAGATTGCTATCGTAAGGAATGATCGTAGAGAGGAGATTTCTACCCGTATACATACTTCATGGTGTATCGGTGTAGATTAGCACTCTATATTCAACTTCCAAGAAAGATCACTTTCTATTGTCCTTTATTGATCATATTATTAAGTGGTTGACAGGGAAAGAGTTCTTTTGTTTCTTACATGGGTACTCGGGGTACAACCAATTTTCTATCACTCCTGGGGATCAGGAGAAAACTACTTTCACTTGTCCGGTTGGCACCTACGCCTTTTGACGGATGCCTTTGGATTGTTAACACCCTCGCTACATCCCAAAGGTGTATGTTGGTCATTTTTGCGGACATGGTGGGTAGTTTCCTAGAAGTCTTCACGGATGATTTCTCGATTTACAGGGATAGTTTTGACACATGTCTTACTCATTTAGACTGAGTACTTTAACGTTGTTGTGTGGTAAACCTAAGTGCTTTAATGGGAGAAGAGTCACTTTATGGTGAATAATGGAATTGTATTAGGCTACGTCATCTCCAAACATGGTATAGAGGTTGATCCAGCTAAGATTGATGTGATCTCTTACTAGAGACACCACAAAAATTGAAGCAGTTGAGGTCATTTCCACGACATATTGGATTTTATAGGGGATTCATTAAGGACTTCAGCAAGATGGCCAGACCTTTGACTGAGATTCTGTGTAAGGAGAGTGAGTTGTTGTTGATGAGAAAGTCCTCCTTGCATCATCTGATGGAAGACATGGTTAGTAGTGCTCCTGTCCTACAACCATCTGATTGGTCTCTCCCCTTTGAGATCATGATGGACGCATCAAATTTTACAGTTGGAGCTATGTTAGGGCATAGAAGGGATGGGATACCATTTTCTAAACACTATGCTAGCAAGACTCTAGATGAGGCATAACATAATTACACAGTCACAGAAAACGAGATGTTATCAGTGGTGTTTGCATAAGAGAAGTTTAGATACGACCTCCTAGGTTCACATGTAATTGTATACAAGGATCACACTACCTTACAGATACTTACATGCAAAGAAAGATGCCAAACATGCCTTATCAGGTGGATCCTTCTTCTCTAGGAGTTTGATTAGGAGATTCGAGATAAACTTGTAGTTAAGAATGTTGTAATAGATCACCTTTCCTGCATTACAAATGCAGAAACTTTTGAGTAGAGCATACTTGCTATTTCGATGATCTTCCCAGATGAGACCATTTTATCTGTGGACTCACTCCCGTGGTATACTGATATTGTGAACTATCTTATCTATAAGAAAGTTCCACGAGATTATCCAAAGCACAAGGTAGATAGATTCCTATTAGATATGCTTTTTTACCAGTGGTATGATCCGTACGTGTTTCGTGAAGGCGTGGATTGTATCTGGAGAAGGTGCATTCCTCAGGTTGAATACACCAACATACTTGAACACTGTCAAAATTAGAGTCGGGTGAGCATCATTTGGGGAAGTGCACGACATCAAAGGTTTTACAGAGCAGCCTATGGTGGCCAACATTATTTAAGGATGCTAGAGAGCATGTTCGAGGTTGTACTAATTATCAGAAGATAGAAGGAACCATTCGTTCCAATGATACCTTGCCCCTGATATTATATATATATATATATATATATAATATATATATATATATATATATGGGTATGCCCCTAGGGGGAGCTAACTTAGCTCCCCCCTCCCTATTTTTTGCGTATTTTTTATTTTTTTTTGAAAATAAAATTACGTAAATTCATTATTATATCCCTATATTATGTCTTTCAAATTTCATGCAAAACATAGACTCCTACGACCTCCATCCAGAAAGGGTCGATTTAAAAAAATCTTGAGATCGTTAAAAAAATGACTGTCTAGTTGGAGGCCATAGGGGTCTCTGTTTCACACGAAATTTTTATAACATAAGGTAGGGATATAGTGATGAATATTCACGGAAAACAAATTTCACAAAAAAATAAAAAAACTGAAGAAAAATAGGGCGGGGGAGCTAAGTTAGCTCCCCCTAGGGGGCAGCCCCATTTTTCCTCTCTCTCTCTCTATATATATATATATGTATATATGTATATATGTATATATGTATATATATGTATATGTATATATATAGGGATAAATGAGGCTGCCCCCTAGGGGGAGCTAACTTAGCCCCCCGCCTCATTTTCTCTCATTTTTTAATTTTTTTGAAAAAATTCTTTCGTGAATATTCATCACTATATCCATATATTATGTTATTAAAATTTCATGCGAAACAGAGACTCCTATGACCTCCATCAAGACAGTCATTTTTTAACGGTCATAAGATTTTTTAAATTGACCCCGTCTGATGGAGGTCGTTAGGAGTCTCTGTTTCGCATGAAATTTTAATAGCGTAAATATAGGAGATTAATAATGAATTTACAACGGCTTTAGATTTCAAAAAAATAAAAAAAACATGTGAAAAATGGGGGCGGGGGAGCTAAGTTAGCTCCCCTAAGGTAGGCATACACATTTTCCCATATATATAATTTCAGTTGTTTTCTAAATGCTTGGGCATAAACTCCATGCACCCATCATTATCAGTTAGGTATATCATTACATCCTGTTGTTCGTGGATTATGTTAGTCGTTGGGTAGAGGCTATCGCCACCCGAGCCATTGATAGTCGTACGATGTGTTCCTTTCTTAAGGACCATATTATTGTGTGGTTCAAGATTCCCAAGATACTCATTTCAGATGAGGGAAGCCATTTCATTAATCGAGAAGTCAAGGAGCTTGTGAAGGAGTACACCATTGAGCATAGAGTAGTGTCTCCTTACCACCCACAGACTAATGGCTTGGCTGAGATATCAAATAGGGAGATAAAAGACGATATTGCAAAACTTGTATGTACAGATAGGAAGAGTTGGTCCTAGATGCTTGACTCAGTTCTATGGGCTTATCGGACAATGTACAAGTCTCCATTAGTTATGTCACCCTATAAATTGGTGTATGGAAAGACTTGCCACTTGTCAGTGGAATTAGTTCGCAAATCATTATGGGCACTCTATGTATGCAATTCGGGCTATGAGAATGCATGATAGAGTAGGAAGTTGGATTCTGAATAGATTGTTAGAATTCTGAGAATTTGCAATATGACAACTCACTCATATATAAGGAGAAAGTCAAGCATTGGCATGATAGACACATTAGAAGGAAGACTTTCTATAATGCTCAAAAAAGTTTGGTTATTTTAATGCTAAATTGAAGTTGTTTCTAGGCAAATTGAAAGCAAAATGAACAGGACCATTCATTGTGAGAACTGTGTGTGATAATGTTATTATTGTCATATCTGAGTTGTCATCTGATGCACAACTATTTGTTGTGAACGGATAGTTGCTGAAGTATATCTAGTTTCTTGATACATTTGATTCTATATCTGTGGTATCAGACAAGGACTTTTGGACATCTCATGCGTCTGATACATGACCTGATTTGCTCTTGTATATATCCTCTCATTTTTTTATTCTTTCTTCTTTCATTTTTGGATCATTCACCTCTTTTCTGTGTGTATATGCAATACTTAGGATGTACTTTTCCTAAGTATAGGGGTGGTAAATGATTTGAGTTGTTCTTATTCATTCTATTTCATCACTCTTGTTGTTTCTTATACTTAGGGACCCTTCACCCTAAGTATAGGATAAGTTGTGTTGTTCATTTCGTCTTTTTCGGTGTTTTTTCTTTCATTTCTTTTGATCTCTCGCTTGTACTCCAAGTTGTTGATATTCTTTTTCTATACTTAGGGATCTTTTACCCTAAGTATAGGGGAGGCCGAGTTGAGTCGTTGAGTTTGTTCATTCTTTCTTCCCCTTTTGTACAGTCTTCTATACACATAATTATTTGATCCAAAGTATAGGGGATCACCGGATTATGTTCTTTTCGTAATTTCCTTTGAGTCATTACTGTATATGACTCTTTTCACTTCTCTATACTTAGAACGAGTTATATCTTTCTTTCTATCTCTTTGGTCATTATGAGGACATAGTTCGAGCTAAGTATGGGGGTGTTGTATATATTGTATATAATTTAGCCATAACATGTACTTTTATTAGTAATATGGCTATTATTATTCTTATAAAATGTTTTGAAAATAATTTGTAAAATAATTTGCAAAAATGTTTTCTAAAATTGTTTGCAAATTTTTTTTATAAAATAATTGTAAAAAAACTTTTGTAAAATGATTTGTAAAACTATTTGTAAAAATGTTTGTAAAATTTTTTGCAAAACTATTTTTGTACAAGTCTTTGCAAAATTTATTTGTAAAAATTTTTTTGTTTGTATAATGTTTGTACATTTTTTTGTATCAAAACTAAGTATACTGTACCAAAATGTTTGTAAAATTTTTGAAAGCAAAATGTTTGCAAAAACCTGTTTGTAAAACTGTTTGTAAAAATGATTTGTTAAAATGATTGTAAAAATAGTTTGCAAAATATTTGTAAAACTTTTTGAAAAAATCTTTGCAAGATATTTTGAAAAATGTTCGAAAATACTGTGTAAAATATTTTGAAAAGGTTTGTAAATGCTTTTGAAAAATTATATTGTGACGAGGATATAAAATTATGGGATGTATGCATATTTGCAAAATCCACATGTGTATTAAAACCTTGATCACTTATCCTCCTGTAAATAAAATTATTTTTTTATATTTTTTATATATAATTCTTCTATAAAACTAGTATCTAAAAACTTGTACATGAAATCTTCTTGTAAAATCTTGTTTAAAATTTGTACCATCTTTGTGTATACTTGTATATATTCAGTTTACTAACCATTTTTCTTTCTTAAAAAATGTGTGTTTAAAATCCATAAAAATTTGCAAAAGTGTTTGTAAACTTTTTCAAAAATATTGTTCTTTTATTATCTTTTTCTTTTAAAAATATTTTGTATTTATTTCTTGCATTTGCATGTGCATTTTTCTAAATAGTATTAACGCTTAAACTAGTCTAGAATAAACTCGAAGAATGGAGCTTAGTTGGATCTTAATCCACTTAATTTTAGAGGGAACCTTATAGGAACGAAATTGAGTTTCTTCAAGTCTATAGACTTAATTCTATAGGAACCATAGGACTTAGTTCAGTGTCATCTTGACTGCCTAAGTAGAATACTTCAGAACACACACATGATTCTTGTCGATAATAACCTATCTTGCACACCTGCACTTACACTTTACTCACCTCAGCTGAAGTGGTAGAGGGCTGGATTTGCCGACATGAGACACAAGCCAATGGAAATATCGGAAGTCACATATTTGTGCCGAATGTATCTCAACTAGGTCCAGTAGTAGCGAGGTCTAAAGATAGAATGTTGTGGGTTGCAATAAAGCTTCAAAAGAGGAATAGTCTACTTGCTCAAGAGGAATAAAATCCTTATGTATGTGATGCACATGTTATATATTCAAAAAAATGTACAAAAAATCAAAAACTCCAAAAATGTGGGCATGCCTGATTGAAAATAAAATGCACGCCGGAGTATGTACATTTGTATTGTCAAATAAGCAAGCTTGAGCTTCCAAGTCGGATATTTATGAGACTACAGCTGGATTACTTGGCAACATTGGTCATGCATCCAAGGATAGGTAGCTACACTGGCTACCGTCCATTCTTCTCTCCACCTCCTCTTCTTGAGATGGTTGTACTTGAACTTAGAAGGGAATACCCCGCTTCTTGAGGAAAGAGTTATTGGATTGGGGAATTGGGGTCATCATGTTGGAGAAGACCGACTTTTAACGCTTCAGCCGAGGAGAGCTACCTATAACTTAAACTGTACAAGAAATATTCATAGTCATAAGGGTTAGTGTATGAGTTGATTTATTCTGACCTGTCTATTGAGGAGACTTGAGTAGGAGTTATGTGGTTTCTAGAGGCTGTTGAGTGTCAAGTCCGCTTCCCACTAAGGTTCTGCCCAAGCTAAAAATCTAACGGTCTGACAGAGCTCCTTACTTTGATTTTATGAAGATGTTTTATACTCAGTATTATTCTAGTTATTTGTTTTTGCTTTATTCTTTTTCTTTTAGTCACTTATTCTTTCAAATAAGTGTTTGTTAAAGGACTAGAAAAGGTAAAGCATAGGGGGATGATGAATCTGCATTTCATCATCCTTATTCATTAATTTTAGCTTAAAATCCCATATAAAACACGTGTAGATATCAATAAATATATTCTTTTACTAACCCTAATTCTTGTATAAATATTGTATATTTATCACTATTTTAACCTTAAATAAATAAATAAATAAAGGAGAAATAAAGAAAATAAAGATTGTATATATGTAATAGATACATGTTGACTCTGACCTCAAGATAAGGTCAAGACTTTACTTGATCGACAAGGAATAAAGTAGGGGGAGATAAGGCCTAGACACTAAAAATTACAGAAATTCATTTGTCACTTGTATATATTCATCATCTGTACAATACTGTCTATAATACATATTATTTCTTTAATTCATTTATTACCAAATTATTTTTTAAATAAAGATGATTTATTCTGAAAATTGTATATAAAATTCTTTTGCAAATAACAAAAATAATTGAAATAAAAATCTTGTATATATTATGTAAATTACAATACTCTCAAAAGGCTAAAAAGTTCTAACTTGCAAGATCGATATCTTCTCTACAAAAAATCCAAATTATCAAAGTCACTTTCATTGTACTCCAAATTAAATTACCTTTAAAATGGAGGTGATTTTCATAAAAATCAGAATTAATGTGTGAAATGTGGCTAATTGGGTATTATTGTATATTATGCCTATGTATACTATGTATATTATTTAATTATTTATTTCTTTGTACATATTTGTGAATATTGTATTTTTAATTAAATGTAAATATTATATTTTGCTTATCTAAAATACAAAGAAAAATCACAAAAATCAATATCAACAAAAATTAAATCATGCATATATTGTATAGGTATCATTATGTATACACTATGCATACACATATTTAGTTAAAGTAATAAATTAATTATTCAAATTCAAATAAAAATTTAACTAAACCCTTATAAAATATGTAAATAAATAAAATAATAAATCATGTATGTATTTGTATAATAAATATATTAAAAATCAAAATCTTATATGTAAAAGTTTACATACCTATAAGTAACACCTTGTATTTATTTTAACCATTGTATATACCTTATTTAATTAATTAAAAATCATCAAAATTAACTTTATTCCATCCTTAACATTTTTTACATCATTTAATTTTTTAAATTCTTTTTTGATTTTGATTGATTTATTTAATGTTTTATTGGATTTTTGTCATTTTTCCTTATTTTGTCTGCTTCCTCCGAGGCTTATGATTGGTTCACTAAGATTTGTTGACCTGACACAACTGGTCAGTCACCCCTTTATTCGTGCCCCTTCGTTCATCCAATTTTTCCACGCACTTCTCTCACTAACTCGCCCCACGTTCATCTCCAAAAACTTCTCCCATTCATTCCGCTCCACCGGCAGCACCATAGAACCACAGATCGTGCCTTGATTCACTCATATTTTCGAATTCAAAATTTGCTGGAGCATCCTTTATAAATTTGCACCTTCCTCCTCTGCTGCGAGGTTTGGACCCGATTTGGAGAGGATTTCTCACCCGAGATTGAGCTCGAGCTATCGAGCACTGACAAGGCGTTTGATCTCCGTAGTCAGGAATGTGAGAAGACATTGAAAATTCATGATCCAATCACGTGGCCGGAGTCCTCCGTCGTGCTCTGACTCTTCGCCTCCCGAAGCGGATCAAGGATGAATTTCACCTCTGTTCTTTACCGTAGGTAACTTAGGTATTTTATCTTCGATTTTGTATTTCTTTTTTGTTTTGATTTCCATTAAATTATATAGATTAGATCTTCATATCCAACCTTTGATATGCAAGATCGGAGGGGTTCCATTCACCTTCAACCAATCTCGATTGGACCGACACCTTCGCCCCGACCTTCTCCATCTCCCATCACATTTGATCACCTTCAGATCCTCCCATATCTGGAGATCGGCTCTACCTTTGGCACCTTCACCGGAGCCTCCATTCCTTCACTATTCTCTATATTTTATGCCCTAAACTCCACCAAAGATTCGTCTTCGAGCAAGGAACTCATTGGAGGTCCTTCGAGTACCTGGAGCGAGGAAATCCTAGTTAGAGGTCCACTTGGAGCTGTTCATCCCTTGACCTCCAGTTCATCTATCAGCTACCGCCGACCACCTTTGAAGCCTGGGATCACGAGAGGAGGATTGCAGGAAGCTAAAGCATCATCCCAGAGCAGACTTAAGTAGTGGACGACAAGATCTCCTCGACCGAAGTGCGCATGAGACCGCCTTCTTTGCAGTTTGTCCAACAGCCTCCAGCACTGGACAATCAAGAATGTTTGCCCCAGTTTCAATCGTGGTCGTCCATTTTACCCAAAAGTTCATCGTGGATCCTATTTATAGATCAGATCAGAGTCGTTCGAGCACCATTCACTTCCAGCCATTGGATCAGACTCCAGATGAATCGCGGTCGTAGATCACACCACGTATTCAAAGGGTACAATTATGCCTTGCCCCTGCATTTACTTTATTTAGTAAATAAATCCTTTTGGACACATGTCTGTATATCTTTAATTGAAAAATTTGCATTTCTTTCCTTGCATTCATTTCAATTACAATTTTATCCTATCTGAACCGTACTTGTACCTTGCACCATGACCTTTAGAAAAATTACAGTAAAAGTACTTATTTGTTTCTTATTATGCAGCCCCTAGAATTGATTTATTTACAACTAAGTCGTGTCCAGTGAGGCTCAAGTGCATGTGCACACGTTTTCTCGTCCATTTTTGCATTTTTAGCCCTGTAGATTTCACATGTAATCAATTTTGTCTGCAAACAATAAATCTTTGCATATATGCCCTGGTGCATCTATATTATTTTGCATGTTAAAAAATAAATAAAAATTATTCAAACCTCATTAAAAATCCCACAGAAAATCATTTTAGCATTCTGTTAATTAAATCTTGCAACCGTAATTTTTATTTTGCATTTTTATTCTTTTATTATTTTAAAAATTCAGAAACTACACAAACAATCCCTGTTTTCTTTTGAAAATCAATAAAAATACAAAACTTATACTAAAATATTTTTTAAAAAATTCATGTTTACTTGTTTTTATTTATTTTACACTTTGCCTGATTTTGGCATTTTTATTCTTCATAAAAAACTATAAAAATCATAAAACACCCAAAAATAAAAAAAATCATAGAAATTCAGAGAAAATTCCAAAAATATTATTAAAATACCTTTTTTGGAAATATAAAAATTTTCTTTTATTCTATATATTTTTCGTCCATTTTTTATTTTATTTGCTTTTTTTAAAATCCAAAAATATCTACATTGTTATCTATTTGTTTCATTCTATATTTTTATTTTTTTAAAGGCTTCAAAAAATTGTGGAAAATTCTGGAAAATCATAAAAACATTAAAATATGTCAGATACTAAAAATACTTTTGTTTGAATTTTTGTTTATTTTTATTACTTTGTAAAAATCCAAGAAGTTGTCCTTCTCTTTCTTTCTCATTGAATTCTTTTTTTTTTAATTTTCATTTTCTTTTGTTTTATAAAATTAAAAACTTTGAAAAAATAAAAATCTAAAAAAACATACAAAATCAGAAAACCAAATAAAAATAAAAAAATTAAAAATCATAAAAATAATAGTAAAATAAAAATAATACAAAAACCAAGCATAGTGTTCATAGAATCTCCTTTTTTTAATTCAATCTTTCATTGATTTAATAACCCTCGGATTTTCATAGCCTCCTTGAGTCGACCATGAATGATATACAAGTAAATTAAATAGAAAAATTCTCTCACTACATTTTCTTCATTTATTTTGGCTTGAGAATCGAATAATTTTTTGTTGAGGGATTTGAAGGGTTGCAACGACACTACTAACAAATCCATTATTTAAAACCTAGATTTCCCTACTCAACAATTCTTCAATTATAATTACACCCATATTTTTTGCAATATCACTTATACCCGTGCATTCTTGAGCCATTAACAATTATGCACCTTGAGTTAGCCATCGTCCTCTCCGAAGTTGATGTTAACTTAAGTGCACAAGTGTAATTGGAACTGAAAAAAAGGGAGGGTTATAAGTGTAAATCCCTATTCTTCTTCCTCCTTCCTCATTATTTTATTTCTTCTCCCTTCCTCCTTGTTGCGCAATTTCACCGCATCCCTAATCCTCTTCCATGTCCCAATCTCGCTCAATCCCAACCTCCTTCTAGTCGGTCCTAGTCCCATCCACAATGTCCCTAGCCCCATTCAGCCGTCAACCACCTATGTTGCATCCCCTCCTCCCCAACCTCCAGAACCATCATCTCGTCCTCCTTCACCACTTGGCCACCTCTTCCTCTACACTCGGATCCTTGCCCCTAAGCCCCTCTCCTCGCTATAGCCCCATTAGCATCCTCCCAGTCTCTCTTTGCCCCTCTACCAGCTATGTCAACCCCCAATCATTGCCTTCATTCCCTTCTGATGGCTACAACTACACCTCCTCCCCCCAAAGGCTCCTTCCTCCTTGTTGTCCTGCAACAATTGCCCCTAGCCCCTCTCTTGATTTTCATGTGGTCTCAGTACCCTCCTCATTGTTTTAACCACCTCAACTACTCATCAAGCTTAGAACTTTTTACATTTTGTCCCCCTCTTTGCACAATGGAGGGCTTGGGTAGAGGGGCATGCTCATGGTAGAGGGAATGAACGGGCTACAAGTTTGGATGGGCTCGGGGCGAAGGTGGCAGAGGCCATGTCACCATCAGGATGAATAAGAAGATGATAAAGAAGGATGGTCACAGTTGTAATAAGATGTTATCTAATCGCAGCTTGGTGTGAGTAAGTGATGAATACCCATTCATGCACCTTCATTCATGAATTGTGTATTTAAAACCATTGTTAAATACATGTAGAACTAACTTGTGCAAATTAACTTTCTAATTGTTGTTTGTAATAGTGCTTAAATACATGTATTTAAATTCAAAATAAATAAATAAAGAGAATAAAAGAAAAATAAAAGAAGTATTTCAAATATTGATTGACCCGAACCCCAAGACTAAGTCAATATTGACTTGGTCGATAAGGAATAAAGTAGTGCAGATAAGTGCAAATAATACAGATAAAATAACACTGTCTCCTTGAAACCCTAGGTGTCTCATTCACTGCACATAAAACTAAAACTTACACTAATTTATACATAATTATACACACTTCAAATGAAGATATTTTCTACGTAAAACATGTACATAAACATCGAAAAATACAAAGTGTACATAAAAATGGCACACTATGGGACACTTATGAATCTCCATTTCATCACCTTTATTCTTTCATTTTGGTCTTTAAATCCTAGCTAAATGCATGTATACATCATTAATTTGTCAAAATAAACATTCATTAATTTGAACAAAATACCATATAAAATATTGTACATTTATTGTATTTATTACCAAAAAATAATAAAAAAGAAAAGAAAATGAGCAAAGTGCCAAGGACACTGAAGTGACCCTAGCCCCCGAGACTCAGTCATCATGAAGACTTAATCGATAAGGAATAAAGTAGGGGGAGATAGGGTGGAGAATTGTACAGAAAACACAGACGGAGAACCCTACAAAATTGGCCAATATATACCTTTTGGGACCAATTTTATTCTTTAGTATTTATTCATCAAATCAATAAACTTTGTACAAGAATGTTGTAGATAAAAATACAAAAAAATTTAAAAAGATTATTTCATATAAAAATAAAATACCATGTAATTTTGTACGCAAAATAAAAACCAAACACCCAACTTCCCAGACCCATATTTCCTAAATAAAAACTCAAAATATATCAAAATCACTTTAATTATATATAAATTTTAATAAGCTATTGAATAAAAGTGGTTTCATATTTTTGGAGTTAATGTGTGAAAGTTAGATTTTGGACCCTTATTGTACAATATATCCAAACCAAATATTTATTTTATTTATTCCTTTATATTTCTATAATTTTATATTTGTATAATTTTGTAAATATTATTCATAGTATATATACATATTTAGAATACAGTAAAACAATAAAAAATACTAAAATAAAATATCATAAAATACATAGATGAATGTACGATATGTATACTTATATAATATACATCCCAATTTATTTAAGCTTATATAATATATCAAAAAAATAAAAGTATATTTACTTAAAAAAATGAGTTGTAATTATATAAAATAAAAAACATATAATAATAAAATTAAAAAACAAAAATAAAAATAGAATACATGAACTATAGAGAAATATATCAATATTCCTGCTTATAAAAAATAACATATGATAAAACACATCCTACAAATAATAAAAATTAGGGACTAAATTCTACATAAAATTAGAAATATTTTATTTAATTTAATAACCAAAAAATAATAAATTCATTTATTATTTCTTTTCTTCATTTTTATTTTCCAAGGCTTTTCTGCCATGGAATTTCCTGGTTGGTCCACATGGACCAACCAGGTACGAGCGTTCGTTGAACTAGGTCAACTGTACCCCAATCCCTCTAACATGTATCAGAATCACGTGTCGCCTCGTTTTACCAATTTCTCCATGCCTCCACCTTCACCCTCTTCTCAAGACCTCCACCATCGTGTAGCCCACTCATCCTTGATCTTCGACCATGCTCAAATATCCACCGACACGCTCACCGCTACACACCACCTCCCCTCGAAAATCACCAAAAATCCACCTATAAAAAACCACCACCGCCCCCTTTTGGTGTTTGACCCCCCTTCTTTGAGCTTTATCCCCCTCAGATACCTTCTAGAGGACCGCCGTGGTGACAATCGGCGATTGCCTTTGATCTGTAGTGACGGGAGTGCGGGAGGAGGCGTGTCTAGTCACTTGCGGCGGAGCTCCGCCGTAAGGTTCAGCCTCTCTGGTTCAGGCCAGATCGAGGCCCCATTTCCCATTCTTGGGTAATACGAATAGTCTAGATTTCAATTTTGCTCTTACTTTTGCATTTAGATCAGTAGTTTTCATTGAATTCCATATTAGGTGTACGCTTGGAGCTCAGCTCCAAGTCGTGTTTCACTGTGATTTTACTGTAATCGACCCATTTAATCATATCAGCTCTATCCTCTTTCGATGCTTCATCGATTCCTCCCAAAATCCCTCTCGAATCATGCATAGAATCAAGGATTCAGAGCTCTCCTCCGCTACCTCACCGGAGCTGCACCCTTTCACCCATCCACGAGGTTTCCGTCCTCAATTTTTGGGACAAGACCCTCATCTCGTGCCGCCTAATTGTTTGGTGCAGGTAAGTGGAGACAAGGTCTCCTTTGGCCTGTTCTGGAGCACCTAGAGAACCTCCAGATGGACGAGAACCCCTGGAGCTATCCAAGCCATCTCGTTGACACCTGAAGCCACCGGCCGATGTGGAGGCTCGCCGGGAAGATGAAGCAATCCTTGGTGTGGAGATTGGTTCTTTGAGTCGTCGGCTTTCTCCAATCAAAGAAAAGGAGCCCCACTATTCTTGGTTGTTCATCGCAAACACCCAGATACCGTTGGATCGAGGAGGAGGGCCAAGATCTAATCTGGGTCGTCGAAGAAAAATCGAAATGAAGACAACCTCGAACCGCATGACCAGCGACGTGGCAGGGTGACAACGGTCAGATCTCAAGTGTTAGTTGGTATTCACGGACCTCCCTCTACTTTTTGTAATTTCTACATGTCCCTGTAAATATTTTATGTAGTTGAAAAATTAGTGGACTAATTCCACATGCATCCATGAACATTTATGATATTTCATCTTAGTCCCTACCAGGTTCACATGCACTAGCACGTGTATTGTTGTAAATATTGCATGTAAGCCCTCACAGGTTGTTTTAATTATTCTTTAATATATTATGTTTGGATAATAGTTGTAAAATTTAGGTTTGTTTGCCACCGTGTCCCCTGATTTTTAATTTAATTGCAAAAAGTAGCCCTGCTAAGTTTAATTATTTTTATGTGTTGTTTGTTATTTATTAAAAATATCGAACATACCCTAAAAATCATGAAAAAATAGGGCTAAGCTCCTGATTACACACACTTTCATGCATATTTTTAGATTTGCATTTTGGACTTTTTCCTATTTTTGTAAAAATAAAAAAGAGCACAAATATTCTCTGTTTGTAGTATAAAATACCAAAAAATATTAAAATGTTTTAAAAAAGTCCTCAAAAAATATATTTTGTTTATTAAGTACTTTGAACCTTCAGACCAAAATCACTAAAAAAAGAAAAATAAAATATGTAAAAATCAAAAGGCCCCAGAAACCTTTATAAAAATCTAAAATATTCTTAAAATCACAAATATCATTCTTTGAAACATAATTTTCTTTGTATAACTATTCACATATTAAAATTGATCTGGAAAATCTTAGATATTATTTGCTATTTTTCATTTTCGTTTCAATTCGGCCTATTTACTTAATCCCAAATTTGGGATATTTTGACTTTAAAAATCCCATAAAAATTAGCAAAATTAACTTAAAATCGCAAAAATAGTAAAAAACATTTAAAGTCCAAAAAAAAATATTTTATGTATTTTCTTAATTTTTTATCATATTTATCTCTATATTATTATATATCGTAAATATAACCTTGTATAAACCTTATATATTTTTCATAAAAAGAAATAGAAATTAAAGATTACATATATAAATATATAATTAAATTATATAAATATTCAATTATTTATTTTTATTTAATTAAAACACGCATATTTTGAGAAACAAATGTGCACAGACATATACATACACACCTATATTATTTATCATTATATTTATATAAATAACATTAATTGCTACATTGTCATGCTTATTGTGTTCGATACCCTACTCTGCTTACCACTATACACATTTATTTGTAGGATTTATAATTAAGTTTCATTCACACATGCTCATTCATTTATTGATATAAATTGTGTGGGTCGATTGTTGAGATGATCACTTGGGCCTTGTGAGAGGTCAATTTAGCGACGTCTCTCATGCCTTGTATGGAGCATATGGCTCTCTCTCCTCTGTTTCAAGCGATCCTTTCAAATGGTGTCATTGCTGAGGAGCAACAGATTGTAGCACATTTTTGCATATACATTGTTGCATAGTTTTTTCCTCTATTCCTCTTCTTATTTTATTTAAATAATAATTTGACTGTTCTAATCCATACTTCTTGTTGATCTTTCTTGCGAGGGATGATGAATACTCATTCGTCACTCTTTATTCTTATATTTTAGCTACAAAAACCTTTGCAAATGCATGTATATAGTTGTAAATAGAAATAATTACCAAAAGCATGCATTGTGTAAAAACCTATAATTAGCATGTTTTGGTGCAAAAATAAAAGAATAAAGATTAAAAAGAAAAAAAGGGAAATATTTAGAATAAATATTGAGCAACCTAACCCAAGGGAGGGCTCAGCATGGGTCTGACCGCATAAAAGCCAAAGTAGAGGGAGATAGGGGCTCATGTGTGTAACTATTTATGTAAATAAATAAAAGTATTTTCCTCACAAAAATAGACTCAAATTGGCTTGTAAATATTTGTAAATATTTCTAAATACAAAATCAAGATAAAAATATAAAAATCAAAAAGAAGATAAAAACATCACTCACCATGTGAATAAACCACCCACCTTTATATTTATTTAGCCTTATAAATAAATAAAATTAATTTCCAAAATTTTTGTAAATATTCTATATTATATAGTGTAAATAAATAAAATAAAAACAATTAAAAATCAAAATTTAAAATCTTATACATTGTATATATACCTATATAACCCTACTGTGTACATACCTTATTTTTACTTTAAAAAATTAATTAAAAATCACTAAAAAATAGAAAAAAATCAAAATAAAAATATTTCATGTTTTAACTTTTTCATAATTCGGCCATTTGCTACCCTTATTTTCACTTCCAAATATCAGCCACGTGGCCGCTACCCATTGGCCATGGGGATTGTTGATCGCCCGGTCAACTGCCCCCCCAGGACCACTTCCCACAGGCTATGACACCCGACCCGACTTCTCAGATTTTTCGTGTCTAAACCCGATCCCCTACCACCTAAACCCAGGGTCCGAATCGTTAATGACATATCCGACACCCTCGCCGGAGCCACCGCATCGGGATCCGCGCTCCAGAGTGCCCTACCCGCGCCCTTCTTCCTGGACCCTCCAGCGTATAAAGCTCCAGCTCCGCCTCCTCCATTCTCATCTTTGGCTCACTTGCTTCGCTACCCGTAACCTCCACTGTGTTGGCAAGAGTGACAGCTTGATCCAGCAAGTGTCGCAGCGAGGAGAGGGGTAGTGGCCCATCGATCCGACGAGCAAGCACCGCCGTGCTCCGCCCTGAGCTGGAGCTCGAGCCTCGGACGTCGGCGCTCCGTGATGCGAAGACCCAGAGCAGCGCAAGCTCGCCCATAGACCATTCAGCCACCCAGGTAGACCCTTAGCCTTTTCTTTTTCGCTAATTTTAGGTTACCCCCAAATCTCGCCTTCGCCGTGTTTCGCCGATTCTGACCACCACACCGCTTCGTTCGATCATCGGAATCCATCTTCATCTTCGCCTTCCTTCCGCGCATCTTCTCCGCACTCCCATTCAACCCAGCTCGCACAGGAGCTGGGGCTCGAGCTCCTCCGTCCGCCCCCTCGCCGGAGCTCGCCCATATCGCACCACCGACAACCTTCACCCGCCTAACCGGGTCGAGGCAATTTGCCCTCGACCCGCGAGTCTTCTGGACCTATTTTGCAGGTATTCCGAGGTCCATCTGAGGTCCTCCCGTTTGAGCCAGGAGACGGACCTCCGCCGACCTCGCTGGAGCCCTCCAGGGCTCGGTTGGGTCATCGGAGACCCCCATCTGACGTGGAAGCACCCCACGCTCCTTCTCCGATCTTCAGCGTGCTTCCAGGAGGACCCCAGCGCACGCACGAGGCCGGCGAATCTCGTCGGCGAACTGTTCGTCCTCCATCCTCAGCAGCCGTCCGATCATGTCCACTCGCCCAGATTCGATCAGAGCCATCCGCTTGCGAGGAGCCTTCACCGTTCGATCCGTAGGAGACTTGATCTGGACCGCCCATCTAGCGAAGAGGAGCCCGTGTGCCACAACCGTCGATCACTCCACGTGGCACCCTCCTCGCCGTTGATCCAGACGAAGGATTCAGCCACTGCCTGCCACCGTCCGATCACACACGTGGCATCCATCCAGCGTCCCACATTAAAAAAGGTAATTTACCCTTAGGCCCTTCTTTTATTTTATTTAGCAATTAGTCCTGTAAATGTTTAGTTTAGTTGTTTAGTTTTTGGTAAATTTGCATAGAGAACCCTGTACTTTATTTCCTTTGCATTTATGCCCCTTTGTATGGTGTGACACGTGCTTCGTCACGTGGTTTTCTGGTGTATTTGCATCTTACACCCTGTAGTTCTGAATGTTACTGAATGAATGAAAACTTTTGAGTATTTGCATTTATACCCCTGTGCGTGAAACATTTGTGCATGTGCTTTAATTCGTGGGTTATTTGCAGACTACCCCCTGGACTTTTGGTACCTGTTACCAAATAGTCCTCGGAAGTAGTTTTTATTACATTTGGGTCCCTGAGTGCCCCAGGCATGCGCGACGCACGTGTTCACCTGGGATTTTTACACCAGACCCCTCAGGACTTCGGGTATTTGCAGTAAGGACCCTTTGCACAGTACCCTCTTTCTATTTTTAAATAAAATAGCAAATCTTCTCCAAATCCAACGAAAATTGGACACATGGCTCCTGCCATAGTGTAAAATTTTCGAGGATTTTTGGAGACATTTTTGTTTTGTTTTGATATTTTTAAAAATTCAAAAACCTTCATTTTTGTTACTGTCTGAATTTAAAAATCCCAAAAAAATATTAAAATTCATTTAAAAATTACAAAAAAATTACTTAGTATTTTCTTTGCTTGCTTGATTTTCTAGCAAATTTTGGCTATTTTTATTACTTAAAACACCTAAAAATTGAAAAACACTTAAAATATTATAAAAATTCTAATAAATAAACTAAAAACCCAAAAATCATAATTTAGGTGCCCAAATTTTCCTTGCTTTCTTATCTTTACAGGAAAATTACCTCCCCGCTAATTTGGAGCTTCTAAATATTTTATCTAGGTCCTTTTAGCTCAGCTGGACAGTACCTACAGTTCTAGTCCTTGTTTTATTTTTAGAAAATTAAATAAACATCGGAAAAATCACAAAAATTCACTAAAAACACTAAAAATTATAAAACACACAAAAATATTTTTATTTGAATTTTGGTTGATTTTTAGTGCATTTAATAAATTGTTGAAGTGTGTTGTTTAGTTGCTTTTCTCATTTTCTTAATATCTTAAAAATCCAAAAAAATATAAAAAGATATAAAAACCACCAAAAATACATTTCTCTTTTCTTTTGTTTCCTTTTTGACTACTTCGTAGGTCGCGAGGCCAATTCGTGCTCCTTGTGTTCGACCCTGGTCGCTATACTAGGTTAAATTAATAGCAAGACCGCTTTCGTGTTTTGATTTGATTGTATCTTTGATTGGTGGTCTCTTCTTTTTCTTGATTGATCGAATCTGAGTGATTGAGGTCGCAACGACCATCTAGGTACCTTTGCCTTAGTCACTTGGGATTTTCCGGTCATCAGAATGGCGCCGTTGCCGGGGAGCACGGCTTAGTAGTTTTATTTTTACTTTATTTTTGTTTTCGCAGCTTTTCGCGGCTCTTCTAGTGTTCGCGGTTTTCCGTGGCTTTTTGTTTTTATTTTATTTTTGTTTTATCTTGTTTTATTTTATTTTCTTTTATTTTTGTTTTGTTTGATTTTTGAGTGTTTATTTTATTTTGCATTTTTGCATATATACCCTCATTTTATTTTCATTTATTTTTCTTATTATTATTTGCTCATTTTATTGGTCTGACCACTTGTCTCTTTTCTTGCGAGGGCCCGAGGACCGAGGCGGCCAATTTCGAGAAGCCGACGCAACTGCGGGACTTGGAGGCGACTCCCTTCTGCACGGAGCCGCAGGAGAGCGTGAGAGGAGAGTTGAGTGGGAAAGGTTTAGCTTAGTTTCTTTTTATTTGATTATTATTGTAATAATACAGGGACTCAAAGACTTGGACTGTGGACTTGAACTCCTAGCAGGTCTGTTTTGCCGAGCACTGGTGTGCTTGGGGGATCCTTAGATTTTTCGCGGTTTTTCTCACGGTTTTGGTTTTCTTTTTACTGCCTTTGACGGTTTTCAGCAGTTTTTCATCGAGTCCCTAGACTTAGGATTTTCTGCTTGCTTGTGCCGTAATTAGTAGGATCCACACACCTAATTATCTACCTGTTCCTATAGTGCGATTAATTGGACCTACTAATAATTGATTAATAAAAATAACTGACTCATCTCCTTCGTAGCCTACGTGCCGCAGCCTGCCCCGCAAAGCGCTTTCTCCTACCCCCGATGTGTCGGGAAGAGGAGGGGTAGGCCAAGACCAGACCTATGGCTTGGAGGTCGGTGACCAGTTAGACGGTTCTACGAGTAGACTTGCTCATCTAGGACTCGGTTTTCACCGCTGCATCATTTAGGTAGTTTATTTTCTGTCTTTAAATTTCTGCGCGGATCACTTGCATGAAGAGTGCTGGAGGAAAGGTACGCATTTCTATCTTTGCATGCATCATTGATTTCATCGCGCATCAGCTTTTTCGTCTTCTCCCCCCTTGTTTTTGACTAAATAATCAGGAGAACCGAAAAATTCGTTAAGCCTTTGTTTTTATTGAAAAAGATTAAAAAGAAAAACAATAAAATTGGGACTGCTAAAGCTATTGACCCTAAAAGACACTCCACCTAAAAATTTGTCTTGGGGAGAGCAACCCCCTCATTGCTTGGTTTGATTGCACGAGAGAGTGACCCGCACACTAGGTAGAGCCCTCCGGTGCTATTTCCAGCTGACTACTGACTCTTCCGTGCGGGCCAGTCGGTTGGGGTAGCATCGGGTATCCTAACAGGTCATGTAAGCGCTCTGATAGACTGTTTGTTCACCTAATAAAAACTGACAAGATAATTTGACCGAGCCTTTACGGTCTTCAGCTCGCGTTGCGTTGGAGAACAGAGGGGTTTGCATTTTGATCATAGTTTTTTCAGATCTCATCCGCACTACTCGCCAGATCACGATGATGGGTAGACGCTCTCTTAGGCAGCCTCTGGCTGCACCGCTTTCGGGCACGTATACCCATTCATCTAGGTTGGCCCGCGAGAGCGGAGACCAGTTCTCCGAGCCCGAGTACGATTCCGCCCTGTTCCCCCTCGACCCCCTTTCTTTCGGTTCTGAGAGATATGAGCCAGAGGAGAGACTAGCAGATTTGACAGCACCTGAGTTTGGCTCATTTGATTTTGCAGACGCCATGGCCGGCAGTTCTGAGGATTGTTCCCGAGGTCAGCCTGAGCACTTTGTGCTGGACCAGGACGCGATCAACTCCACCCTGATCGCCTCCTTAGAGACCGTGCAACAGCAGTTGAGGGATCAGGGAGCATTCATGCTCGACATGAGGAGAGAGATGGAGCAGATGCGAGCAGAGAGAGCAGAGCGAGAGCAGAGGAGAGAGGGACCGAGGATCCCAGAGGATGCTGATGCAGCAGCCGCAGCCGCGGTCGGAGGACCATCGAGACCGATGCGGGAGTTACACAACCCCGGATCGACGCTGACGCACCACTGGGTAGTACTTCCAGCCATCGTGGGGGACTTCAAGTTCCCCCCGAACACTTTGCAGCTACTCCCCCGCTTCCACGGGCTCGCTACTGAGGAGCCCCATCTCCACCTCTAGGAGTTTCTGATGATTTGCAGCACTGTCCACGACCGTCAGGTGGACTAGGACACGATCAGGATGATCTCCTTCCCCTTTTCCCTAGCAGAAAGAGCAGCCACCTGGCTGAAGCATTTGGGGAAGTTCGTTTACACCTGGGAGCAGCTCCGCACCGAGTACTTGAACAAGTACTATCCACTCGGGCGGACCAATGCAGCGAGAGCCCTCATCAGCAACTTCTCCATGCTCCCCAACGAGCAATTCCATGAGGCATGGGAGAGGTTTCGTGAGCTGACTGACCGATGCCCGCACCATGATATTTCGAAGCCGAACCTTGTGCACAGCTTCTTTAGCGGGCTGACACCAGAGCTCCAGGGCTTGGTGAATGCTTCTTGTGACGGGTCCTATTTCGCCAAGGATCACGACTAGGTCTGGGCCATCTACGAGGAGATGGCCGAGAACTATATGGTGATGTCCCAGACCCGGTTATACACTCAGGGCAGACCCCAGCAGCAGCCAGGACCCGTGCAGTACCAGAGGATAGCACGGGTCGATGCCGGTCCATCCAGTTCATCCGCAGTAGCAGCAGCACAGGCAGAGTCATCCGCTGTGGATATGGGTATCATCAGTGAGAAGTTGGACCGGAGAGAGCTGATCGAGAAGAAGTAGTGCCAGGGCATCACGCAGATGGAGCAGATGGCACAGACTCTGAGCGACATGAAGACCCAGCTCATGTGTCTCCAGGAGGCACAGACGGCTTCACAGCCCCGTCTTCAGTCGCGAGGCGATACCGGCGGCAGCAGCAGCTCGTTCCAGCGCTCCAGCTCCTTTCAGCAGCCTAGACAGGTTCACCTTGTACAGGCGGAGCCGTACCAGCAGCAGCAACCCTCTTACCAGTCACCACCATCTCCAGACATGCAGATGGTGGTATACCAGCCGGATCAGACTCTGGTAGTACTCCCGCCAGCCCAGTACGACGCAGAGCCGTTGATGGATGTCAACGGGATTTGGTATGACCGTCCTCAGCCTGGGATCCGACGAGACCATCCCGGACTCAGGTGGGGGAGTGGAGGTACCCAACCCCAGCAGCAGTCATCCAGTCAGGGAGGGCAATATAGTCAGCAGAGGGATCACTAGCAGCAGCAACCCCCAGTCTACCAGCCACACCAGTAGTCATCCTTCGTTCCTCGTCCCTATCAGCAGCAGGGCTAGTCTTGGAGGTGAGAGCAGCCTCACCAGCCACACCAGCAACAGCATCCTTCCTCTTACCCCTCTCAGCACCAGCAGCACCAGTTCCAGCAGCCTCAGCACCAGAGAGGCTACCCGTCGGGCTCTCATGGTCTACCATACGAGAGCCCCGCCTTGGACGACATAGCCCGCCTCCTCACGAACCAGCAGGCTACCTTTAGACGGGAGATGGACGAGTTTCGCCAGGAGATGTGAGACATCATGAGAGGGAAGGCCGCCATTCCTGCCCAGATAGAGCCGAATCCCAACAGCCTGAAGCGGAAATCTGAGCAGGTAGCTTACACTGAGCACGCCACTACTAGTGATCCATTTGTTGATACATCTTCGGATCTTTTTGATGCTGATTTTGTTACGCTTAGGAGCGGTAGGACACCAGCAGGCAGCGACGCCTCGTCTGAGCTACACCACGAGGATACATCCGGGGCGCCAGATGAGGAGGAGGAGAGCGGTACTGAGGCCGCTCATGATGATGATGGTGGTACTGATGCCACCAAGGATGCTGATCCCATCGGCAGTACTGAGGCTGCCGCTTCACCAGTTCGAGGAGGTGGTACTGACGCCACCCGAGTTGCCGAGCCAACACGCGGTACTGAGGCCGCAAGACGTCCAGCAGAGCCAGCCCGTGGTGGTATTGAGGCCACCGGTGTTCATTCAGAGAGAGTTGTTGTTTTTCCTTCTACTGATGTATCTCAGAACACTGTTTTGAATAAAGGGAAAGGTTTAGTTTCTTCTGGTCCCACTGTGGTGATTGATGTATGTGTGGATTCGGCCGTCGAGCCATCTAGACCTATTCCTAGTCCTTCATCTGAGAAGGACCCTGTGATCCCCTTCCCTAGAGCCCTTCTGATGGGAAAGGGGAAGAAAAGAGAAAAAGACCCAAAAAAGAGAGAGCAGGAGGAGTTCAGCCAGAGCATGATTGATCGTTTCCATATCCAGCTGACCCTTCAGGAGGCTTTGCAGCACATCCCCCTTCTTCAGCGATCGTTGAGAGATAGGACCACAGTCAGGAGGAGGAGGAACCACCAGTCAGAGATTCATGTGCTGACGAAAGCCACATGCTTCGCGATCCAGAACCGTCTGTCGGCCAAGAGGCCAGATTCAGGAGCCCCATATGTCAGATGCCAGATTAGTGAGCAGAGGTTCGACCGGACTCTATTGGATAGCGGACCGTTTATCAACCTCCTTCCGGCAGCCCTTCTCGACCGTTTCGAGTTGGGCACTCTTCGATAGAGCAGGACAGTCCTTCAGTTTGCTGATCGATCTGTCAAGAGGCCGAAGGGGTTGTTGCGAGACGTCATCATCACTATTCAGGGCCTGCAATTCCCCGTGGACTTCGTAGTGTTGGACATGGAGATCCCTGATTCAGTGACCGATACCCCCATCATCCTCGATCGTCCGTTCTTGGCCACAGCCAAGGCGGTGACTGATCATGATAGCAGGAAGGTATACTTTCGCGTCGAGGGCGAGAGTGTACAAATAGAGACGGTCGAGGACTACAGAGCTAGAGACAGAGCATGCTCAGAGGCCAGCACAGACACAGAGCAGCTAACGGATGCCGGGTTAGACATCCACCAGGACTGTGTTTTTGTGATTACAGATGACGAGGCAGCATGGGCAGACCCTGCAGCACAGGCCATCCTCTCATATTCAGATACCGCTGATGCCGAGATGATAGTAGAAGAGAGCTTGGAGAGCACAGCCCTAGTCCAGGATACTACCAAGGCAGCAGAGTCGGTTCTTGATCGCGACACAGAGTTCAGTGATGGCGGTACTGAGGCCACCTTGTGTGATGGTGGTACTGATGCCACCGTGTTTGATGCAGATCCCTCGGATTCAGAATCTGATTGTGTAGATTGTGATGATCAGATGCCAGACCTGAGTCCACCAGAGCCTACAGATGAGGAGGAGGTAGATGCAGAGCAGATCAGAGACAGCACAGTTGAGCAGCCTTCTCCAGATCCAGTTTGCGAGAGCTTGTTTTCTTTCTCCCAGGCAGACTTGGCAGCTTTCACGCACCTTCTTCCGAAGCCAGATTTGCCAGCACCCAGCTGTCCAGAGCTGAAGCCACTCCCTACTTCACTGATGTATCGGTTCCTTGCGGGCGAACCTGAGATGTACCCAGTCATCATCTCCGCCGAGCTGACTGGAGAGCAAGAATCCCGTTTGATGGGGGTTCTTGAAAAGAACCGCAAGGCAATCGGATGGAGCGTAGCAGATCACCATGGGATTAGTCCATCAGTGTGCTCCCACCATATTTATCTCGAGGAGGGGGTGAAGCCGTCACGTGAGTTCCAGCGGCGGCTGAACCCCAACCTGAGAGAGGTCGTGATGAAGGAAATATCGAAATGGTGGAGTGCAGATTTTATTTATCCCATTTCCGACTCCAAGTGGGTCAGCCCCTTGCATGTGGTTCCCAAGAAGACGGGCATCACGATTGTGATCAGTGAGTCGGGAGAGGAGATTGCTACACGGGTACCCACCTCTTGGAGGGTCTGTGTTGACTACAGGAGACTCAACCAGGCCACCAAGAAGGACCATTTCTCCCTGCATTTTATTGACCAGATCATTGAGAGACTGGCAGGGAAGAGCCATTATTGCTTCCTGGATGGGTACTCGGGCTACAACCAGGTGGCCATCGCTCCTGAGGATCAGGAGAAGACCACCTTTACCTGTCCCTTCGGTACATATGCCTTTCGACGCATGCTATTTGGGCTATGCAATGCCCCTGCGACTTTTCAGAGATGCATGCTGTCGATCTTTTCGGACATGGTAGGGGAGTGTTTGGAGGTCTTCATGGACGATTTCTCGGTCTACGGCGACGGGGATTCGACTCCTGTCTTGACTGCCTAGACCGAGTACTCCAGCGATGTATTGAGTTCCATTTGGTTCTTTCTTGGGAGAAGAGTCACTTCATGGTGACTCAAGGGACGGTGCTTGGCCATATCATCTCCAACAGGGGCATGGAGGTTGATCCGGCCAAGGTTGATGTCATTAGAAAACTCGCACCGCTGTCCAATTTGAGGCAGCTACGGTCATTCCTGGGGCACGTTGGTTTTTATCGGAGATTTATTCATGATTTCAGCAGGATTGCCCGACCGTTGACTGACCTCTTGATGAAAGACACCGAGTTCCTTGTCGATGACAAGTGTCTTTCGTCCTTTGCGACTCTCCAGCAGTATGTGATTGAGGCTCCTGTCCTCCAGCCGCCTGATTGGTCTCTCCCATTCGAGATCATGACGGATGCCTCCGATTTTGCCGTAGGGGCCGTGCTGGGACAGAGGAGGGATGGGGCCCCGTTTTCTATCCACTACGCTAGCCGCACATTGGATTCCGCCCAGCGGAATTACACGGTCACAGAGAAGGAGATGCTAACCGTAGTGTTCGCCCTGGATAAGTTTCGATCTTATATCATTGGATCTAGAGTGACCTTGTACACTGATCACACTGTCATCCGGTACCTCATGGAAAAGAAGGATGCCAAGGCCAGACTTACTAGATGGATCCTTCTACTCCAGGAGTTCGACATTGAGATCAAGGATAAGCCTGGAGTCAAGAATGTGGTGGCGAATCACCTCTCCCGTATAGAGCAGCCTGAGGAGTCTGAGCAGATAGATCCCATTTGTGAGACCTTCCCAGATGAGGCAATCCTTGCTATCGCCTCACTCCCGTGGTATGCCGATATTGTGAACTTTCTCGTTGCTGGGAAAGTCCCACAAGATTGGCCCAGGCAGAGGCTTGAGACCTTCCTTGCGAAGGCCAAGTCCTACCACTGGGAGGATCCCATCCTTTACCACGAAGGAGGGGATAGCGTCTGGCATCGGTGTATTCCTCAGGAGGAACACCATAGCGTCCTCACATACTGCCACAAGCTTGAGGCAGGAGGACATCATTCTGGGAGGAGAACAGCACAGAAAGTGCTCCAATCCGGCTTGTGGTGGCCTACCCTCTTCAAGGACTCTTATGAGTTCGTGAAGAGGTGTACTGACTGTCAGAGGATGGGCACTTGTGGATAGCGTGATATGATGCCGATGCAGCCCATTCACTTCTGTGAGGTTTTTGACGCATGGGGTATCGATTTCATGGGTCCATTCCCTAAGAGTCGGGGATTTGAGTACATTCTGTTGGCCGTGGACTATGTTAGTCATTGGGTTGAGGCTATCCCCACCCGAGCCGCTGATGTGAGGACTGTTTGCAGATTTTGGAGGAAGCACATCATCACGCGGTTCGGGGTTCCACGAGTTCTGATTTCTGATGGGGGGTCTCATTTTATCAACGACCAGGTAAAGGCCCTTGCTAGAGAGTTCGGTATAGACCATCGTGTTGCTACACCTTACCATCCACAGACGAATGGTCTAGCCGAGGTGTCGAATAGGGAGATCAAGACTACACTGCAGAAAGTCGTCCGCCCTGACCGAAAGGATTGGTCACAACTTTTGGACTCGGTCTTGTGGGCATATAGGACGTCTTTCAAGACACCATTGGGCACATCTCCCTTTCGCCTCGTATATGGCAAGCCGTGCCATTTTCCTGTTGAGTTGAGGCACAGGTCACTATGGGCAGTTACTGATATACTCATGGATCCAGATGGTGTAGGAGACCAGAGGAGGGCAGAGTTAGCAGCCCTGGAGGAGTTGAGAGATACCGCTTTCTCAAACAGCCTACAGTATAAGGAGAGAGTGAAGGAGTGGCATGATTCTCACATCAGCCACAAGCATTTTGAGATTGGACAGAGAGTATGGCTGTTTGATGCGAGGCTTCGTTTATTTCCAGGGAAGCTACAAAGCAAGTGGAAGGGACCCTACTTGGTCAGAAAGGTACACGACAACGGTAGCATTGATATATCTGAGTTGTCTTCTGATAGTACCTTTCGAGTGAACGGCCAGCGGCTCAAGCCATTTCTAGATCATGAGCTGCGGGTCGTTGATCTTGCCCCCATTCATTTTGCGTGAGATGTGGTCTTTGACTCACATCTAAGGCATCTCACGCCTGAGATTCACTGATCTTCCGCCTTGTATAGATCCAGATGTCCATATCATCATATTCTTTAGTCCCACATCCCTTTCTTCATCTTTTGATTAGGCTATACTTAGGGTGCACTTTACCCTAAGTATAGGGGGGATGTGAGACCTTTGGGTATTTCTTTTGCTTCTGTCTACCCTTGTTTTTGCTGCCTATACTTAGGGATATTTCACCCTAAGTATAGGGGGGGTAGACCCTGTACATTCTCCCCTCGGTTTTCCCTTAGTATACAACCTGCTATACTTAGGATTACTTGATCCTAAGTATAGGGGGAAGACCCGAGACCCTCTAGACTTTTCTATTTCGTCTTTGTATATAGCCTTTCTTTTCACTTCCCTATACCTAGCACGAGTTATGTCTTCTTCATCGCTCTTAACTCTGAGGACATCGTTCGAGCTAAGTATAGGGGGGTGTGTATATATTTCATATATACTTTAGCCATAACTCGTACTTTGTGTGAGTGTGTAAATAAAATGGCTAAAAACCCTAAAAAATCACAAAAATTAAAAATTTTTCATGTACATAAATTTCTTTTATTTGCACAAAAATAGCTAGTGTACAAACTATTTTTATAAAAATGTTTTCAAAAATCTTTTGTATAAAGTTTGTGTAAATATTTTCTTATCAAAATTATGTATATAGTACAAAATTTTTCCAAAGTGTTTTGAAAAATCAAAAGTTTGCAAAAATCTCGTGTAAATGTGTGTAAATACCTTTTTGCAAAACTTGCACTTCATGCATCATCCATTCAAGATTTCAAAACATTTTTCAAAAATTTTGCATGTTTGTAAACTTTGTGTAAATAGCATCTTTTGTATATATGTCTATAGTTTTTCTGGATGATAGTTGACATTTAAACTAGCCTGGAATCAAATTGAGAAATGGAGCTTGATTAAGATCTTAATCCACCTAACTTCTAAGAGGAACCTTATAAGGCTTAGGTTTAAGGCTTTTCAGGTCCATGGTGACTTAATTCTTTGAGTCCACTAGGCTATGATCACATGTCATCTCAATGAGCCTAAGTAGAGCATTTAACAACAACACATGACTCATATAGACAATGGCTTTACTTGGACACCAGCACTATGCACCGAGCTCTCTACGGATGAGATGGTGAGGAGGCAGTCTTCCTTGACTTGGGGTATCATATGAGGGTAGCACTTCTAGGCAGACCCTCTCTTCTTCTTTTAGTGAAGGAAGTACGTCTCAACTTGGTCTGGTTGCCATGAGGTCTAACGACGGGAGTCGTGGGTTGCAATAAAGCTTCAAAAGAGGAATAGTCTACTGGCTCAAGAGGAAAAACTCCTTGTATATATGCTGCACATGTATATGTTGTATAGATGCACTTGAAAAAAAATGCAAAAAGAAAATAACTCCAAAAAAGTGGTGGGTCTGAGAGAAAATGATAATCCCACCGGAGTATGTATATAGAGTGCAATAAGCAAAGCTTGAGTTTCATGATCCACCTGATGTAGCTTGCAGCAGGGAGACTTGGCTACACTGGTCAAGCTCCCAAGGGTACATGGCTACACTGGCCTTGACCCATTCTCTTCTTCCTCCTCTTCTTGAGTCGGTTGAACTTGAACTTAGAAGAGAATACCCCGCTCCTCGAGGAAAGAGTGGCTAGATTGAGGTCATAGAGCTACCTTGTTGGGGAGGGTTGTTAAGTTGCCATTTCTGAGGTGGAGAGCTTAGACCTCACATTCACAGGACAAGAAAAGATTCATGGTCTTCAGGGTTTGTGATTGATGACTAGTTATGATCTAGAGCATTGAGGAGTCTTGGTTATAGATTAGTAGAACTTAGAGGCTGTTGAGTTTTAGGCTTAAGTCCAAATAAGGTTCCGACACATTAATAATCCAAAGATCTGATCGAGCTCCATACCTTAATTTAATGAAGGAAAGTTTAATAATTAACCTTGATCCATGTACATTCTCTTTTTCTTTTTCTTTATTTCTTTATCACTTCTTTTTCAAATAAGTGTTTGCTAAGGGACTAGCAAAGTTAAGTATAGGGGGGTGATGAATACTCATTCATCACTCTTTATTCTTATATTTTAGCTACAAAAACCTTTGCAAATGCATGTATATAGTTGTAAATAGAAATAATTACCAAAAGCATGCATTGTGTAAAAACCTATAATTAGCATGTTTTTGCGCAAAAATAAAAGAATAAAGATTAAAAAGAAAAAGAGGGAAATATTTAGAATAAATATTGAGCAACCTAACCCAAGGGAGGGCTCAGCATGGGCCTGACTGCATAAAAGCCAAAGTAGAGGGAGATAGGGGCTCATGTGTGTAAATATTTATGTAAATAAATAAAAGTATTTTCCTCACAAAAATAGACTCAAATTGGCTTGTAAATATTTGTAAATATTTCTAAATACAAAATCAAGAAAAAAAATATAAAAATCAAAAAGAAGATAAAAACATCACTCACCATGTGAATAAACCACCCACCTTTATATTTATTTAGCCTTATAAATAAATATAATTAATTTCCAAAATTTTTTTAAATATTCTATATTATATAGTGTAAATAAATAAAATAAAAACAATTAAAAATCAAAAATTAAAATCTTATACATTGTATATATACCTATATAACCCTACTATGTACATACCTTATTTTTACTTTAAAAAATTAATTAAAAATCACTAAAAAATAGAAAAAATTAAAATAAAAATATTTCATGTTTTAACTTTTTCATAATTCGGCCATTTGCTACCCTTATTTTCACTTCCAAATATCAGCCACGTGGCCGCTACCCATTGGCCCTGGGGATTATTGACCGCCCGGTCAACTGCCCCCCCCAGGACCACTTCCCACGGGCTATGACACCCGACCCGACTTCTCGGATTTTTCGTGTCTAAACTCGATCCCCTACCACCTAAATCCAGGGTCGGAATCGTTAATGACATATCCGACACACTCGCCGGAGCCACCGCATCGGGATCCGCGCTCCAGAGTGCCCTACCCGCGCCCTTCTTCCCGGACCCTCCAGCGTATAAAGCTCCAGCTCCGCCTCCTCCATTCTCATCTTTGGCTCAATTGCTTCGCTACCCGTGACCTCCACTGTGTTGGCAAGAGTGACAGCTTGCTCCAGCAAGTGTCGCAGCGAGGAGAGGGGCAGTGGCCCATCGATCCGGCGATCAAGCACCGCCGTGCTCCGCCCTGAGCTGGAGCTCGAGCCTCGGACGTCGGCGCTCCATGAGGCGAAGACCCAGAGTTGCGCAAGCTCGCCCATAGCCCATTCAGCCACCCAGGTAGACCCTTAGCCTTTTCTTTTTCGCTTATTTTAGGTTACCCCCAAATCTCGCTTTCGCAGTGTTTCGCCGATTCCGACCACCACACCGCTTCGTTCGATCATCGGAATCCATCTTCATATTCGCCTTCCTTCCGCGCATCTTCTCCGCACTCCCATTCAACCCAGCTCGCACAGGAGCTGGGGCTCGAGCTCCTCCGTCCGCCCCCTCGCCGGAGCTCACCCATATCGCACCACCGACCACATTCACCCTCCTAACCGGGTCGAGGCAGTTTGCCCTAGACCCGCGAGTCTTCTGGGCCTATTTTGCAGGTATTCCGAGGACCATCTGAGGTCCTCCCGTTCGAGCTAGGAGACGGACCTCCGCCGACCTCGCCGGAGCCCTCCAGGGCTCGGTTGGTTCATCGGAGACCCCCATCTGACGCGGAAGCACCCCACGCTCCTTCTCCGATCTTCAGCGTGCTTCCAGGAGGACCCCACCGCACGCACGAGGCCGGCAAATCTCGCCAGCGAACTGTTCATCCTCCATCCTCAGCAGCCGTCCGATCGTGTCCACTCGCCCAGATTCGATCAGAGCCATCCGCTTGCGAGGAGCCTTCACCGTTCGATCCGTAGGAGACTTGATCTGGACCGCCCATCTAGCGAAGAGGAGCCCGTGTGCCACAGCCGTCGAACACTCCACGTGGCACCCTCCTCGCCGTTGATCTAGACGAAGGATTCAACCACTGCCTACCACCGTCCGATCACACACGTGGCATCCATCCAGCATCCAGCATTAATAAAGGGTAATTTACCCTTAGGCCCTTCTTTTATTTTATTTAGCAATTAGTCCTGTAAATGTTTAGTTTAGTTGTTTAGTTTTTGGTAAATTTGCATAGAGAACCCTGCACTTTATTTCCTTTGCATTTATGCCCCTGTGTATGGTGTGACACGTGCTTCATCACGTGGTTTTCTAGTGTATTTGCATCTTACACCCTGTAGTTCTGAATGTTACTGAATGAATGAAAACTTTTGAGTATTTGCATTTATACCCCTGTGCGTGAAACATTTGTGCATGTGCTTTAATTCGTGGGTTATTTGCAGACTACCCCCTGGACTTTTGGTACCTGTTACCAAATAGTCCTCAGAAGTAGTTTTTATTACATTTGGGTCCCTGAGTGCCCCAAGCACGCGCGACGCACGTGTTCACCTGGTATTTTTGCACCAGACCCCTCAGGACTTCGGGTATTTGCACTTAGGTCCTTATACACAGTACCCACTTTCTATTTTTAAATAAAATAGCAAATCTTCTCCAAATCCAACGAAAATTGGACACATGCTCCTGCCATAGTGTAAAATTTTCGAGGATTTTTGGAGAAATTTTTATTTTGTTTTGATATTTTTAAAAATTCAAAAACCTCTATTTTTGTTACTGTCTGACTTTAAAAATCCCAAACAAATATTAAAATTCATTTAAAAATTACAAAAAAATTAGTTATTGTTTTTCTTTGCTTGCTTGATTTTCTAGCCAATTTTGGTTATTTTTCATTACTTAAAACACCTAAAAATTGAAAAACACTTAAAATCTTATAAAAATTCTAATAAATAAACTAAAAACCCAAAAATCATAATTTAGGTGCCCAAATTTTCCTTGCTTTCTTATCTTTACAAGAAAATTACCTCCCGGCTAATTTGGGGCTTCTAGATATTTTATCTGGTCCTTTTAGCTCGGCTGGACAGTACCTACAGTTCTAGTCCTTGTTTTATTTTTAGAAAATTAAATAAACATCAGAAAAATCCCAAAAATTCATTAAAAACACTAAAAATTATAAAACACACAAAAATATTTTTATTTGAATTTTTGGTTGATTTTTAGTGCATTTAATAAATTGTTGAAGTGTGTTGTTTAGTTGCTTTTCTCATTTTCTTAATATCTTAAAAATCCAAAAAAAATATAAAAAGATATAAAAACCATCAAAAATACATTTCTCTTTTCTTTTGTTTCCTTTTTGACTACTTCGTAGGCCGCGAGGCCAGTTCGTGCTCCTTGTGTTCGACCCTGGTCGCTATACCAGGTTAAATTAATAGCAAGACTGCTTTCGTGTTTTGATTTGATTGTCTCTTTAATTGGTGGTCTCTTCTTTTTCTTGATTGATCGAGTCTGAGTGATTGAGGTCGCAACGACCATCTAGATACCTTTGCCTTAGTCACTTGGGATTTTCCGGTCATCAAGGGACCGCTTGGCGACAACTATCTCTTATGAGGTGGACGCACCCGAGACGAGCGGAGGTCGTCCTTCTCTTTTGAGCCGACCAGGAGAGAGCAGAAGAGGAGAGCAGCTTGGACTTAGTTCTAATTTTGTATGAGGAGGGAGATTTATTTTTGGCAATAATTAACTTATAATTAATTTAGACACTACCACACTTAGCGTGGTCCAGTGCACGGGTGTCTGTTAACCTAGGGGCCTCGCTGCGGTCATTCATGTTTGATCACATTCCTTTTGTTTTGTTTCACACATTTTGAGATTTCTACCATTATTTATATTTATTTTATGTGAGTGAGCCCTTGGACATTAGGTTTCTTGACTCGGTTGCTAGGTCCAAAACCCTAATAATATTGCATGCACCTATAGTGATACACACTTGGACTTAGTCAAAATTAATTGTTGGTTATTTGGACTTGAGATCGAGTGCCGAGAGAAGTGTTATACAATGCTTGTAGGATCCATTGTGGCGAACAACGATGCACTTCAGAGACCAAACTTTTGGATCTCACTTCTGAATAACTAGCATGTGATTCTTTCCGATAATAGAAGCTATTATTTAGGGCGTTTTCTCATTGTTGCATATCGCCATATAGTGTAATTATTTCAATTATGCCTTGCATCCCGCATGGAGAGAGCTGGGAAGCACTATAAGTAATTCTATCTTTGCATGCATCATTAGTTACTAAGTTGAGATTTCCTTCTAAGTGATGATTGCATGACTTTTCCATCCTCTCTCCCCGGTGTTTATATCACGTAGGACATAAAGGAAAAATACAAAAAATCGTTAAGTAGCTTGCTCTGAAAAATACTCAAAAATTTGAAAAACCAAAAATAAAAAAGGGACTGCTAAATAAACTTGATCTTAATTAAAATTCGTAATGAACCATTCATTGTTTGGTGTTCATAAAGCCCACATTAGTTTCAGGTACATTCCAGACAGATGGATGCGTGACCCGCTAATGATAAGAGCCCAAATCCCGATCTGTGGCGCCTTGATTATCACCAGGGATGGTGAAGCATTGGCGCTTCTTTCATATGTAACCTTGTAGGGCCTTGTCAAGCACAGTGTTCCCACCTTGTGTGGAGCTTCCGATTTGGTCTGAAGTACTGAGCTTATGCCACGTCATCACAGGTGTGTCTGTCTCATCGATTTACATATGAGTAGGTCCTTGCACGCTCACGGGTGATTCAGTTGCGAGCAAAGTACGAAGTATCGGTTTCACCTATCAGCTTCCCCTCTCTATTTCTTTGGTTGAGTAGCCGCCCAGGCAAGAGATCAAGGAACTTTCAGCGTGCAAATCACAGGCTACAAAGGAGGTGGAAGAAGTATGGGGTGCTTGCCCAACAGTACACACACTCATATAGGGTTAGCATACTTAAGGACTTGTTATAAGATTGCATGAAAATAAAAATAAAATTGGAAAGATAAAAATAGTCGAACTCTTAGGGCTTCACATGTGTTGAGTGGGTGAACCTATCCTTGTTTTGTGTATGTGTAAATTAGATTAAGGTTCAAAAATCAATCATGCACATTGTGTACCTTTTTCACTTTCTTCTATTTGATTCCTCCTTTGACCCCCTGCTCATTTGGAGCCTTCTACTGTTTTCATTCCCTTTATTCCTTATTTGACCCTCGTATCATTCCTCCAAAGCGATCTTTCTCTTGACCTTCGAGATGGCAACACATGGATGTCTTAGTCGGGACTGTACCGACACCAACATCGCTTCCATACGCTCGTCACCTCTAATAATTAGGGGTGATACCCAAGAACCTAGTTTAGAATATGGGAAACCATCTCCAAACTCCCCATCTTCTCCAATACATTGAGATCACTCTTTTCCTGAAATCTGCCCATTTGGATGGAAATCGATTCACTCTTTACATTTTGCCATCCTAATGAAGTTATGTGTTAACCTTAACACATACCAATTCATTACATCTGGTGCTTCAATTCAGACCAATCGAGACATCATTTCATGTGCAGGTCACAAGCTTGATGTGGAGCAGGAAATTCTCTCAGATTCAAAATCAGAAACAGACACAGAGGTGGCTCCTGGAGGAAAAGGGAAGGGACCACAGCACCCACCGCAACCACATCTGAAACATGGCCAACCAGACCAAAGCACAGTGAATGTTCAGCTCCTTGACTCCATCCAAGCGATGCAGCAGTAGCTCACCGATCGAGCATTGGCCAAGGTCACCATCTATGATATGCTTAATGACTTGAGGAGAGGAAGAGGAAATCCTAGAGGAGGAGGAGAATAAGAAGGAACAGGTAGAGGCCGTGGACACCCAACAGATGAGCCCAGAGGAGAGAGACCCAATACAACTCTCAAAGAGACGTACAACCCTAGAGCCGGTCAAGTCTCAGAGGGGATCCAAATTCCAACGATCCACGCAGACTTCGAGTTGAAGCCTCAACTCTTGGCACTTCTACACAGCTTCCATGGAAATGCAAATGAAGAGTCATATATCTACCTACAACAGTTCGGGCGCATTTGTGGTACAACGCACTACCCTAACATACCATTAGGAGTAGTTAAGATGACATCACTCCCATTCAGTCTCCAGGACAAGGCCCTTCATTGGATCAACCACTTGGGGGAAGGTCGTCACTACAAGGGAAGAACTTAAGTCTGCTTTCATGCATAAATATTACCCTCTTGGGCGACCTAATCAAATGCGTTCCCTCATAGTAAACTTCACCCAAGCCACTCGCAAATCCATCCATGAGGCTTGGGAGAGGTTTACTGAATTGCAAGAGATATGTCCCCATCATGACATTCCTAGGACTAGCATGGTCCATCACTTCTTTGGGGGACTGATAGTTGAAAGCCAGATTCTCATGTATGCCGCATGTGGCAGCTCACATTTCAACAAAGATGAGGATGTTGTATGGCAGATCTTTGAGGAAATGGCTGAAGAAGAGGCTGCCTTATCATCATCACATGCATATCAGTGCCAGCCCCACGCTCTTTAGAAACCATTTCATATGGCATCTTCTCACAAGCCAGACAAGGCTGAGAGCTCCAATATGAGCATCATAGGGAGCCACTTGTCCATGTTTGATATCATAGAGAAACGATCACAGGACCTGGAGAAACTTTATGTGATCGAATAGAGGACCCAACACTTGGACAAACTAGATAAGATTACCTAGCATTTGGAACTGGTGGTGAGCACAATCAGCTCCTGTAATTCTGTGTGTGCATCGACCCCAACTCCAGTTGAGATTAAGGAGCAAGCATCACCACAACCTCCTCAACAAAGACAAACCCAGCCTACGGTACATCACGTTTACTACATGCAAGCCCCAGAACCATCATTTTTGCAGTAGTCACATCAACAACTTCTTGTCTACCAGCATGAGCCCCAACCCATTCTAGATTCATGTTTCCCTCCACCACCTCTCATTCAAGAGGTGAATGACATATGGGCCAATGATGCACAACTGGCCTGTCCAAGCGGGTCTTAACAAGGCAAGCAATCATGCAATTGCTAGTTCCCTCAGCAACAAGGAGGGATTTTTATCCAGAATCAGACTCAGTACCACCTGCAGTCTTAGTCATACAATGGAAATTGGAGACAAATTCAATATCAACAAGCACAATACATATCATACTAGCATAACCAGCAGTACTCGGTTGTTCCATATCAGAACCAACCTCCTCAACAACACCATCAATACCATCCTCAATAGTCACACCAGAATCCCCCAAATCAATTCCAGCATCAACGTAGACAACACGCTGACTCATCCGAGGCTGCCCCTCTGACGAACCACGCCTTGGATTGTCTGGATCAGCTAGTGAAAAGCCTAGCAGAGATGAGCCAGAAACTTGATGACCTTACAGCCACAAAGACCACCATTCCAGCACAAGTGGAGGCTAATCCCAATAATTTTAAGAAGAAAGAGCATGTAGCTTATGATGTTGCAACCAGTCTAACAGAGTAGATATGCTTAATTTGTTTTTATTTAAACTTGTCACTCACATGAGCGATAGGACCTTGTAGCCATCAACCACATACAAGGGGAAGAATAAAGCTTCACCAGGTAAATCATTGTTGAGCGACCCGAGCGACACGGGGTAGGAAATAATCAAAGGGTCTTTGCGACCCGGATAACAAGGCCAAAGCTCAACAAGAAAAAGATCGAAACCACTCACTCAAATATATAAAGCAATCAACACAATATAAGCGGTCTCCACTATTTATTTTAACCTAGTTTAGCGACCAGGGTCGAACTCAAGGAGCATGATAAAACCTTCTAAGTAGTCAAAATCTGATAGTAAAATGCATATTTTTATTCATTTTTAATTTTTAAATTTTGTAGGAATTTTAATTAAGGGAGAAAAACAAGCTAATAAGGAAACTATACACACAAGCAAGACTTTATAATTTTTTATTCAGAACTAAAATGCTCAAAAATTAGGAAACTTCTTTTGGGTTTTTCAAATATGAAGGTATTTTTGGTGATTTTTTTAGTATTGTATGATGTTTTTAGAATTTTATAAAAATCAAATAAGGGCTAAAAAGGAAAACAGTGTACAACCAGGATGAAATGGCAAATTAAAAATACTTAAAATGGTCTAATTTCCTGGTTATAATTTTTTTATGAAAAATAGAGCTATAAATAGAGACTAAAATTGCCTTTTTTATTTTCTAGAAGTTTGTTATGATTTTTAGTAGTTTTTAAGTCTTTTGTAATTTTTAGGATTTTATGATTTTTTGAAGAAAACGAGTACTGGAAGTAAAGCAAACATAAACAAACACTCATTATTTTTTTTGAATTTTTAAAACAATTTTTATAATTTTTATGTATTTTATAAAAAAGACAGTAAGCTATTTATGGGTTTTTTATTTTTAGAAAATAAAATGCTCAACGAAATTAATCCCAAAAATCACAATAAATATTACAAATTAGTAAGAGTTATCAGTAATATTTATATAATTTTTGGAATTAATTTGGTAATTATTTAATTAAAAACAAGACATACTGATTGCAGGGACCTTGTTGTAATTAAAAAAAGTTCATGGGCCAAATAATAACATGCACAGAAAACTTAGGATGAGATTTGAAAAAGTCCAAGGTATTCACGCACGTGCTCATTAAACCATGCACATGGGTATTAATGCAAATATCATAAGGTTTCTATTCAAAATATAACATGGATGAAATCTAGGACAGAACATGCAAATACACCAGATACGCACGTGAGACAGCATGCACAGAGGACTAAAGTGCAAATACTAAAGTAACAAGGGTCCATATGCAAAATAACCCAACTATTTTAACTACGACAAACATTTACAGGAATAAATAATAAAAGCAAAACAAGCAAGGGTCTGTTGAACGTGAAAATCGGTGATCTTAAGTTCCACAAAAGGCGGGAACTCAGTCGCTGAATCGACCACACGAAATCCGCAATTCAAAAAACAATTAACCCACAACAATCAAATAAGACAATCAAAGTGAATGTACGTAGTTAAAATTTATTATAACTCAAAACAAGATGTGTATAGGTGCAAGTATGTGTAGAGGTCGAACACAGGGAGCAGACAGGTAGAACGGGGTAAGTGAATGCACAAGTGTGATTGTAATGTATTTACCTATTTATGTTATTTTTTGTGGGTTTTTAATTTTTTATTTTTTATTTTATTTTTAGTTTTTTTATTTTTTTTATTTTTAATTTCTGATTTTATATTTTCTTTTTGTATTTTCTATTTTTTTATTTTCTTTTTCTATAAAGAGAATATATATACAAAGTAAGAAAGAGATAGATAATGGATTAATAAAAATAGGTAAAAATTAGGAGAAATCAGGAAATAAATTTTTTTAGGTTTTTTTATATTTTTCTAATGTTTTTGTGATTTTCCTAAAGTTTTTCTAATTTGTTTGGTATTTTTAAGGTCAAAAATACTTAAAATAATGGATAAATTAAAAAGCAGAAAATACAATGGAGAAAAAAATAGAAATCGGTCACAAAAATTCTCCAAATTAATTTTAAATAAAAGATAAAAAAATAAAATTCGAAACAAAAATTGCATTTTTAGGATTTTTGTATAATTTTTAGGATTTGTATGCAGGTTTTTGGGGTTTTATATTTTTAGGAGTTTTCTTTTATACTTTTTAGTGGTTTTTGGATTGAAGTTAGAAGACACTAAAAGACACAAAATATATTTGTTTGGGAATTTTCTAAAGTGTTTTTATAATTTTTAGGGATTTTATAATGCAAATAGTGCTGAAAATGCTTGTTTTTAAATTTTTATAAATATTAAAATGCAATAAATATGCAAAATAAAAATATGCCATGATAGTATGATGCAACATGAGCTTAAATCTATTTTTGTGGATTTCTTTAGAAATTTATGGATGCATGAATTAAATAAAGGCAACAACAAGAAAATACACACAAGCGAGGGGCATATATGCGAATATGGAAAAGTTCAAGGGCCTAGCCACAATTTACTCACAAATATATAACTGAATAACGATCTTTCTGGATTAATTAAAAATGGATAAAATCGCAAGGTTATTGCTGCAAAAACGCCAAGGCACACGTGGTTTGCACGCGCGCCTGATAGGGGCCTAAACGCAATTATCAAAAACTTCGGGCCTTAAATGCAAAAATGCTAGAAAATTAACACGTTACTAAAATATTTTAGTACTAACAAGAAATACTCGAAACAACGGACCCTTGGATGCAATATAACCAAGCGCACGTGCTCACACATGTGCGCCTCGCTAGCAAGGGTGCGAATGCGATTTTAGAAAGTCCGAGGGGGTTTTGATAAATGTTTCTAAAATGATACACAATAGATGAAAGATTATGGATCTAATATAAAAAACAAAAAGCGCTGGGTTGAACTTGCAAAATACCTAGTCGAGGGGCGGATCGGACGGAGGATGGATTCACTTAATGCCACGTGTCGAAGATCTGGCAGCCCGTACCCCTTAGGTTGTGCAGCCCAGACTAGAACGCATATGACGATCTGATGGTGCTGGTGCACTTGACGTCACCTGTGCTCCACGATGAGCACGGCCATGATCGATGGCCCACGAGGTGCTTGGAAGAACACGAAGGGACTTTCCCTTGGGCGAGTTTGATTTTGATGCAGCTCTCCCCACCGAGCACCTGGAAGCTTGCCAACAGTTGATCCACGCTCCAGCTGTGCTCCCGCAGATAGGAAGCCCCACAAAAAGTCCAAACACTGTCGGAGGACGTCCGGCGACGCTCGACACCTCGGCTACCTTCACGACCTTCAAAAACTCCTACAAAGACGCATCTTCCGTGTGTTTGCTGCAGGGGAGCGGTTAGGCAAAAAGCACGGAGCTTGAGAGAGCTCCTGGGGGGTGAACGTGGGACAAGGAACGAGGTTGAGGCTCGCTGGAGCGAACGGCGGCGAGCAGCGGTTGAGGTGGATTGATGGCTAAAGACGTGGTCAAACACGCGATTGAAGAGCAAAGCTAAAGCTTAATCCTACAGATAGCTAAACAGTGAAGATAAAAAAACAAAAGAGTACCTCAATTGGTTGGAAAACCAAGAAGTGAGGGACCTCAACGGCGGGTATGCTGGAGGTGGGTGGAGACCATCCGAGACCTCGCCTAACGCCGCGCCACTCGGCCGGAGGCGAGCCTGTCACTCTCGCCGGTCCAGGGCACAAGTCGGAGGATAAGGGTTTGGTCAAAAGAGGGTTCAAAGTCAAGAATGGTCGGAGGGCGTGGTTTTGAATTGGTTACATTGGCTGTTCGAAAACCAAGGAACAACGGGTAGAGCGGTGCTTCAAAGCCCAAAATAGTCATAGGGCGAGTAAGACCATTTATCAAGGAGCAAAAGTCATGAAGGCTACTTTGCGAATCGGTGAAAGATCCACCCGCAAAAAATCCAAGAAAACAGGTGCACCCGCATGTCTCGTGGTTGCAGACCTTGGGTCAAGGAGTTGACTCCCGGTTAATGGATGGCGTGGCCTGATTGGGCCACATCATGCGCAAAAAGATAAAAGTGAACCAAAAATCTTGTAAATTAAATTAAAAATATTAAATAATTTAATTAATTTTAGGTTATTAAATAAAAAATATTTATTATTTTATAAAGTATTTTTTGACTATTTGTATTTATTTTTTCGAGATTAAAAAGTACAACTTACCATTTATAGCCTTTATGGGTATATTTATCTATGTATTTTTATATTTTATTTTTATTTTGTATATTTAATTTATTTATTTTTGTTTATTATTTTATACATTTATAAAGTATTTTTATACACTTAAAAATATTTTTATTTTATTTTCAGATGTGTTTTATATATTTAATAAAATAGGAGTATTAATAATATAGGTATGTATATAGGTATTATACCTATGTATATTATATACAAGTATGTTATTTTGTGTTTTATTTAGGTTTTTATTCATGTTTTTAATGTACATATATATTAAAAATAATATTTACAAAATTATAAAAATATAAAATTATAAAAATGATGAATAAATAATAAAATGAATATTTTAATCTATACAAGTAGACAATAGGTGTCCGAAACTCAACTTTCAAATCGTAGCTCCGCAAAATGCAAAACCACCGCCATTAAATAGCTTATTTTAAATTATATACAATTAAAGGTGATTTTGATGCATTTCGAGTTTTTATTAGGGAGATACAGGTCTGGGAAGTTGGGATTCTGGATTTTTATTCAGATCATATATTTTTGAATGAAATCAATTTTTTATTTTTCTATATTTAATTATCTACAACTTTCATGTATAAAGTTTCTTTATTTGAAGTATAAAAAGTAGAACCAAAAATACGTCCCAAAATGAATAAAGAATGAATAAACTAAAAGGTATTTTTATTGTATTTTGGCCCTTATCTCTCCCTACTTTATTCCTTGTCGACCTATTCATCGAGATGCCTAGGTCTCGGGGTTTCGGGTCATAAAATATTTACAATATTTTATTCTTTTTCTTTTCTCTTCTTTATTCTATAATTTTGGTTTTTAAAAACCGCAATTTGTACAATATTTACACAGTGATGCATGAATGCTAAAATGCCTAAATTAAGCCTATTTACACGCATATACTAGGGTTTTTAAGGCCAAAATGATAGAATAAAGATGATGAAACGTAGATTCATCATCCCCCTATACTTGCCTTTGCTAGTCCCTAGCAAACACTTATGCAATAAGTGTAGAAAAGAAGAACAAAGAAAAGAAAAAGAAGAAAGATGGACTAAATTTAATTGTCAAACATGTCTTCACAAAATCAAAGTTTGGAGCTTAAGTCAGACCTTTGGAATTTTAGTGCGGTCGGAACCTTAATGAGAACCTGATTTGAAATCCAATAGTCCCTGAAAATCCCAAAACTATGCTCAAGTATCCTCAATAGCCAGGTCAGAAATTATTCAACTCATACGCAAACCCATACGACTATGAATCTGACTCCTACAGTGTAAGTATAGTTGCTCTCCCCCACTAGAATGACAAAGAGACTGACTTCTCCAGCATGACAACCCAATGACTCCCCAACCCAATAACTCCTTCCTCGTGGAGCGGGGTATTCCCTTCTAGGTTCAAGTGGCAACCTGCTCAAGAGGAGGGGGTGAAGAGAAGAATGGACGGTAGCCAGTGTAGCTACCTATCCTAGGATGCAAGACCAGTGTAGTCAAGTCATCCAGCTGCAGGCTCACATGATATGACTTTCGAACCCAAGCTTGCTTATTGACTTTACAACATATGTACATACTTTGCAGCCATTTTATTTTTGTACAGGCATGTCTCTTTTTTTTGAAATACTATATACAGCAGTATTTACATATGGAGTTTTTCCTCTTGAGCTAGTAGACTATCCCTCTTTTGAAGCTTTATCGCAACCCACACTCTTCTGTCTTTAGAATTCCTCATCACTGGATGGGTTGGGGTGCACTTCCCTCCCTAGAGGAGGAAAAGTGTTTCCACTTGTGTGCGTCTATACCGGCAAATCCAATCCCCTCACTACTCCAACTGAGTTGAGCCATGTGAAAGGTGCAGGTGTCCAAGTTAGGTCATTATCAACAGGAGTCGTGCGTGTACTCCGAAATACTCTACTTAGGCAGTCAAGAATCCACTGAACTAAGTCTCGTGATCCTCAAAGAATTAAGTCAAGTAGACCTGAAGTACCTCAAACCCAGTTCCTATAAGGTTCCCATTATTAGGTAGATTTTAGGGTCCAATCAAGCTCCAATCTCCGGATTTTACTTAGACTCGTTCGACTATCAAACTCAATCCGAAAAAATGCTAATGCTATGCAAATGATATGCATAATGCAGAAAATATTTTTGTGATGCAATTTTCAAAGATGTTGAACTTTTTATGGATTTTTGAAAAGATGATGCATATGCATTTTTTGTATTTTTCAAAGAGATTTTTCAAATGTTTTTTGGATTTTAATTTTGCAAATGTTTTTTGGATTTTTGAAAACAAAAAGATTTTGGCTAAAAACTAGGTTAAAAATATTTACACGGGGATGCATTTTGTATTTACAAGAAGTGGATTTTAGGAATTTACAGGGGTAAGTGATCAATTTTATAGGCATATATATATATATATGTATAAAGAATTTTAGGTGTGATGTATATATTCCTCAAACTTATTTGACACAGGTTTTTCAAACAATTTTGAAAATAATTTTTACAAATAATTTTACAAACATGTACACACATTTGAAAATCATTTTGCAAAGGTTTTCAAACAGTATAGATAGATTTTTCAAAATATTTTTGCAACCATTTTTCAAACCATTTGCAAATCATTTCAAACATTTTTATTTCACACAAAGAAAATAAAATTTTGCAGACAACATATTTTTACAAAGGTTGAAAACATGTAACAAAATGTTTTCAAAATAGTTTTCAAAATATTTTTCACAAGGATTTTCAAACTATTTTTCAAACATTTTGCAAAAAACATTTTCACCTGATTTATTAATCAGTATATATAAAAAGAAGTTGAGGAATAACCACATCTTTTTATTATGGTTTTTAATGAAATTTAAAGAATTATTAGACATATTATTAAGAAAATATGAAAGTACGAGTTATGGCAAAAGTATATACGTAGTATATACGACCCCCTATACTTAGCTTGAGCTATGTCCTCATAGATCAGAGAGAAAAGAGAAGACATAACTCGTACTGAGTATAGACAAGTCCAAAGAATAAACGAATAAAGTGATGAATGAATGAGAAGTTGACCGTCCCCCCTATACTTAGGATCATATAATCCTAAGTATAACAGACTGTACACAAAGCAGGGAGGGTCAAGGGTGGGAATGAACAGATCGTACTCAGGTTGTCTCCCCCTATACTTGGGGTAAGATAGCCCTAAGTATAGACAAGAAGAGGAGGCAATGGAGAGGATCAAAGAATCGAGAAACTCGGAATGCAGACCCCCTATACTTAGGATAAAGTACGTACAAAGTATAGAAGACTGTCTACAAGGGGCGACACCTTTTCGGTAGATGCGGAGGATAGAAAATGAAAAGAAGAAAAGAGATGAAAGTGGAAACGAGATCAGAGGATGTACACATCACTCCCCCTATACATAGGGTAAAAGAAGCCCTAAGTATAGGCAACAACAGGGGTGATGAGACGGAATGAAGAATGAACACTCGGCTCGTCCACCCCCCTATACTTAGGACAAAGTATGTCCTAAGCAAGGCAAACACGAGAATGGGTGGATGAGCAATATGGAAGAGGGAACAGAGGTACACCCGAGAGAATATGCAACAGAGATGGATATAGAAATGGTCAAGAAGGTTGAAAGCGAACCTTCTTGCGAGACCGCTGAGGAATAGATCTGGTGTGGTGCAAGTCTACATCAGGGTCCACAGTGGACGGAATCCGATCAGGGTCGACAGAGTGTATGCCCTTGGTGGTCCTAGGGAGTGAAGGCGCAGACGGGTGAGTGGAAGAAGTGTGGTCAGGTCTGGCCTTGGAAGTCTCGTTGATATCAAAGTGAAATGGTACAAAATCATCATCATCGGAAGAAGTGTAATCAGTGTCGTCCTGCGAGGTGTCATCCAGGTTAAAACCAAAAGGAACGAACTCATCAGTGGAAGTAGTCGAACTCTGTTCGTCCTCTATAATCTCAACCGGATCGTCTTTCTCATCAAAAGGCCCGAATTCTCAAATAAAAGTGATCAGATCAAATTCGGCCTTTGTCTCATTAGTGTCTAGGTAAACAGGAGTGGACTCATCAGTGGAAGTAGTCAAAACATGTCTGTTCTGTATAGTCTCTAAATCTTCCCTCCTCTCAATGGTATCGATCGTGTAAATTCCGCGAATGTCATCAATACATCGCCAATCACAGGAAGCGGAAACACCAAGGTCTATGCTTTCCAAGCCTTCCTCCTTGGAGAGGAATTCTCGGGTCCCATCATCGGTCATAAAGAAAATCTCTGATATCCTCATATAGATCATAGGCCTCAGGGTCAACCAGAATAGGTATAGTCGTATCAGGTGCAGGTCTTTCATCAATGGTGGGTGCGGTGATCAACACTTCTCTCTCGTCAGCAGGACAGAAGCGAATCTCTCCTGATCCGTAATCAATAACGACCCTTGTAGAGGCGAGGAATGGTCGTCCCAGGATGATTGGAGAATGCTCCCCTGTGGAGGTCTCCATGGGCAAGACGACAAAGTCAACGTGATAGGTCATGCCCTGAATCGAAATGACAGCGTTTTCAAGGATACCCTTCGACCTCTTTATAGATCCATCAACAAATTGTACGATCATCCTGGTCTTCTTGAGAGGCCCTAGGTGAAGAGATTGTATCAGCGAGAAGGGTAATATGCTAATCGATGCACTGCCGTCGAGGAGAGTGTGATCACGAGTATGGCAGAGATGGTGCAAGTGATGAAAGGTGTGGCAGTGTTCCTCTTCCTAGGAATGGGACGGTGTGTGATGGCATGGGCAGTGGCCAAGGTCAAGATATGACGCTCAGATCTGCTCCTCCGCTTTCTCTTCTTTAAAGGAGCAGATAATTGTTTCATGGACTGCTGAAGCGGGGCACAGATGATCTCATTAATAGTGGCCACCACTTCGGGTTCAGTCAACAATTTTTTGAATTTTTGGACCTTCTCCATACAAGGGAGGAAGTCGGAATCATCATATACACGAGGAATGCCAAGAGCAGTCTGTACAGCGGCATCCTCGGGCTCAAAAGTGGGATAAGATGTGAATGCAGGTGTGGTCAGATGGTCTGGCAAGTGGGCGCTCTCCTCACAGTCCGACTCGGTCAAAGGTCTCCCAAACACATTTTGGATTTTTAAACTTTTCTCATTTTTTTGTATTTTGGGCGATTGCAAGCTTTCATGGAAATCCTCGACTGAACCCATATCATCAAATGGTGGAATATCATGGTCGCTCTTGGTGAGGTTGTCAATCCTCCGTCTCATATGATCCATCATCTCGGTCAAGTGCTCAAGGGTGGACTCCATGAAATGTGACTCCAACAACTCAGACTCGGGTGGATGTGAAGGTGGAGGTGGATAATATACAGGTCGAGGTGGAAGTGGGTAGAAATCCGAGGTCAGATGCTGTGGTTGAGGCGGGTATGTACAAAAATCAGAAAAAACAGGAGGAGGGTCCTCCTGATAAAAGGGAGGTGGACCGGATGGAGTGAACGAAAAATCCGTAAAGTCCGGATAAAATATGCTCCAGGGGTCCATCTCGAAAACAACAGGAAACGATCGGGAGAGCACGACGGTCAAGTCAAGAGGGTGGAGAAGAAGGCGCAAATGCGCAGGGATGATCTAGTATGCACACAAAACAATCACAAGCAAAACTCACACAGAACAAACCCTCAATTCACCTACTCAACTCAGTAGAGACCGAAAAGTCGGTCTTTTTATCTTGTCTATTTTAGAGTTAGGTGAGAAGTCCAAAAGTTGCACACACACTTAGGGGCTAAGTAGGATTTGGGCACTAGTCCAGATGTTGTACGCGAGCATGTAAAACGAAGACAATGAGGGGATTACTCGCCCCAAGAGAATTTTTCTTTTTGATCTTTTTTAGGGTCAAGTAATATTAGCAGTCCCAATTTTATTTGATTATCACTTTTTTTTGGATTTTTAATAAGCAATGCACTATCCTATCGGGGATCCAATTCCTTTAAGCACCTAGGTTGGCAAAATCAGAGGAAGAGTCGGAAAAGCAATGCAAGCGGCAAAAACGATGATGAATGCTAAAGCGTAAATGCTCACCTTGCCTCCATCACTCTACATGCAAGGATGCTCAGCAGAATTGAAACCTATCTATATGCAAATGCAAAGCCGATGAAATCGCCCTAAGTGTGAGAAGTTGCCATTAACGTGAAGAACAATTTTCAAAATTTGTCTAAGTCCAAACGAGACTATAGGCACATGCAAATATATTAGGTGATTGGCCTTAAGACTACGTCAAGCAACTCCTACGGCTAAGGGCTCAATCACACAAAAGAAATAAAAATAAAACTAGAAAACAAATAGAAAAGAATGCGAAGAAAAGCTGACAAAACCGCGGTGAGCCCCCAAGTGTAAAAACACTTGGAAATTAGGCTCGAGAGTCCAATGTCTAAGTACCTTTATTATTATAAATTAATAGGTCTCTCTCTCACAGAAATTACACAAGTAAATGCAATAAAATAAAATGCTCAAAATTTGTCTTCAGACACTCCAAGTCCTCCTTTGAGCTAGGTCAAAGCTGCCTCACGTGAGAGTGATGGTTGGAGCCACATAGAGGATTGCGTAGCAAAAGTAGAAGTGATAGGAAGTCGGAGTGATGCGGAGTAAGGTCAGAAAATGGTGAAATAGGGGGTGAAAGATTGTCATCGAAGCTGCTTTGTTTCTCAGAGAAAAGATCAAATCAATGGAAACTGGAGGGTATAGTGAGTACCTATGGATGGAGGAAGAACACCTAGGGATGTGGACGTCATCCACGGGGGGTAGTGGCCTCGATAGCCGCTAAAACTAGAGGTTGGGATCCTCGCGACGTAGTTGAAGAAGAACCTCGCCGAACCTGGGGCTCTCAAGCTCCAAAAAATTCCCTCGCCCTCCCTCTCTCACGCTGTCACTCTGGAAAAGGGGAGACGAGTACACAGGAGGTTGTGGCGCAGCCAACGATGAAGGAAAAGGATGAGGGGGTACAGCTACATAGTGTTCTAGGTCTGACAAGGAGGAGGCGTGGCCCGCGAACCGAGGCACGGATCGAGGAGGAAAAGATCGGGCGTGGATTAGGGATCCACACTCTCAATTCGAGGTTGAGGTTCGGGTGAAATGGCGATCGGATAGGGTCGGAAAAATTTAGATAAAAGCGGATGAAACCCGATTTTAGCGAAAAGGGGAACTGGGGGGACCGGTTGACCTCGGTCAACAAGCCGCGGTGGACCAATCCGCGACTGCCTAGAATAAAGATAAAATAGACTACAGGACAAAACCACTAGAAAAATAAAGAAAAATAAAAATAATAAATGAATTCAAATTAAAAAATGCATAAAATGAAAAATGTTTATTGTTTTCAAGGATTTTTTTCTATGATTTTTAATTATTTTTATGAAGAATAAATTAGTGTATATACAATATATAGTATTATATACATGTATAATATGCCTATGTATTATGTACAAATATTTTTATTTTGTTATTTTTACATAAATAACCCAATTTTATATTTGGTTTATAACATATTTCTAGGGAAACAACATAAATTTTATTACATTTTTACAATTTATTTACAAGTATATAATAAATAGTGAATGTGAGATACATACATGTGTTTTGTACAATGAAAAGGAGGATTTTATTTTTATTTTTATTTTTATTTAATTTTTCTAATTTTTTTATTTTTAAGTAGAAATATATACAAGGAGGTAAAATAATAAATTATCTCTATTTTGTTAAAAATAATTATTTATATACATAGGTAATATTTACAACACAATGCAAACCCTATCTCTCTCTACTTCTTTTATTTTGCGATCAGGTCAAGGCTTGACCTTCTCTTGGGCTTTGGGTCACTCCGTATTTATTCTAAATACTTCCTTCCTTATTCTTTTCCTTTACTCTTTTATTTTTGCATAAAAACATGCTAATTATGCGATATTAATAAATGCATGATGAATGCTATGTTATTATATTTACAAGTATTTACATGCTGCTTTTCTAAGATATATAGCTAAAATAAAATAATAAATAGGGAGAATCATGGATTCATCACCCCCTATACTTTACTTTTGCTAGTCCCTTAGCAAACACTTATTTGAAAAAGAAGTGAAAAGAAAGAGAAAAGAAAAAAAAGGAGAATCAATGTTGATTATTAAACTTATCTTCATTAAATTGAAGTATGGATCTCAGTCATACCTTTGGATTATTAGTTTATCGGAACCTTATTGCGATATAGGTTTAAGACTCAACAGCCTCTAAGTTCCACCATTCTTGGTCAAGACTCCTCAAAAATCTAGATCAGAACAAGTCGACATACGCAAACTCTAATGACCATGTATCTTTCCTTGTACTGTGTAAGTGATATGTAGCTCCCCACGTCAGAAATTACAAAGAAACAGCCTCCCTGAACAAGGTAACTCTAATTCCTCAGTCTAGCAGTTCTTTCCTTGAGGAGTGGGGTATTCCCTTCGAAGTTCAAGTGCAACCGGCTCAAGAAGAGGGGGAAAGAAGAAAATGGACAGTGGCCAGTGTAGCCACGTATCCCTGGGAGCCCAACCAGTTTATCTAAGTCTCCCGCTACAAGCTTCATGAGATGGGAAGGTGTAATACACAAGCTTTGCTTTATTTGGCTATATACACTCCGACAGGCATTTTATTTTCAATCAGGCATGTCCACTTTTTTTGGAGTTTTTCTTGATTTTGCACATTTTTTTATGTGCATATATACACCATATCTACATGGTGCAACATATATAAGGACTTTTTCTTCTTGAGCTAGCAAACTATCCCTCTTTTGAAGCATTATTGCAACCCACAACTCCTGTCTTTAGACCTTAACACCGCTAGACCAAGTTGAGGTGTGCATCCCTCCTTAAAGGTAGACGAGAGGTTTTGCCTAAAAGTACTATCCTCGTATGCTACTCCAAGCCAAAGAAAACTGCCTCCTCATCACCTTATCCGTGGAGAGCTATGTTTAAGGAGTTGGTCCAAGTAAAGTCGTTGTCTGCGAGAGTCATGCGTGAGTTGTTAAGTGTTCTACTCTGGCTCATCAAGAAGGCATGTGAACATAGCCTAGTGGACTCAAAGAATTAAGTCCCTAATGGGCCTGAAAAGTCTCAACCCCAAATGCTACAAGGTTCTTGTGAGAGTTAGGTGGATTAAGGCCTTAACCAAGCTCCATTTTCCAATTTAATTCCAGACTAGTTTAAATTTCAACTATATTCAGAAGAATATACAAAAATAAGTACAAAACTCTTTTTGATGTAGTTTTAAAATTATGCAAAATTTTTGAAAATGTTTGAATGCATGGATGCAGAAGTTTTGCAAACTATTTAAAAATATTGGCAAACGGATTTTTGCAAACTTTTTATTTTTCAAATATTTTTCAAAAAATTTGTACTATATATATAATTTTGATACAAAAATATTAACAAAGTTTTTACAAGCAAAACATTTTTACAAACATTTGTACAAAAATAGTTTTTACGAATATCTATTTACAGGTATGTATGTGCTGGAGAGAATTTAATGTACAAGAAAAAATTTAAAATTTTTGTGATTTTTAGCTTGTGTTTTTTAGCCATTTTATTTATTAACACACTCACACAAAGTACGAGTTATGGCTAAAGTATATATACAATATATATGACACCCCCCTATACTTAGCTCGAACGATGTCCTTAGAGTTATCAAAGAGTGATGAAGAAGACATAGCTTGTGTTGAGTATTGGGAAGTGAAAAGAAAGGCTATACTGCAATGACGAATGAAAGAATAAAATAAATAGAAGTCAGTGATCCCCCTATACTTAGGATCAAGTAATCCAAAGTATAGAAGTCTGTACACAAGGGGAAAATCGAGGGTTAGAATGTACAGGGTCTACCTCCCCTGCACTTAGGGTAAAATATCCCTAAGTATAGGTAGCAAAACAGTGGTATAAAGAATCAAAAGAATACTAAATAATCTGACACCCCCTTATACATAGGGTAAAGTGCACCCAGTGTATAGTATAATCAAAGGATGAAGATGGGTATTAGATAAAAGAATGTGCGATATGGACAACTGGATCTATACAGCTAGCAGAAGAAGGTGATAATCAGGCATGAGATGCAAATGATGTGAGTCAAAGACCGCATCTAATGCAAAATGAATAGGGGCAACATCAACGATCAATGGATCCTAGTCTAGATATGGCTTCAGGCGTTGACCGTTAACTCGAAAGGTGGAATCTGATGATATCTCAGATAAGGCAATGCTGCCATTGTCGTGCACCTTTCGGACCAAGTATGGTCCCTTCCACTTGCTATGCAACTTCCCTGGAAATAGCCTCAACCTGGCACCGAATATCCATACTCGTTGCTTCGGCTCAAACTGCTTATGGCTGATATGAGAATCATGACATGTCTTCACTCGATCCTTATACTGTAGGCTACTCGAAAAGGCTGTATCTCTAAACTCCTCCAGGGCTGCCAATTATGCGTTCCTCTGATCTCCTATACTCTCTGGATCCAATAATATCTCAGTGACAGCCCATAGTGACTTGTGCTTTATCTCCACCAGTAAATGGCATGGCTTTCCATAAATGAGACGAAAGGGAGACATACCCAAAAGTGTCTTGAAGGTAGTCCGATATGCCCACAAGACCGAGTCCAAAAGCTGTGACCAATCCTTTCGGTCAGGGAGGACGACCTTCTATAGTATCATCTTGATCTCCTTGTTCAATACTTCAGCAAGATCATTGGTCTGAGGATGATATGGAGTGGCTACTCGATGGTCTATGCTGAACTCGTTAGCAAGGGCCTTTACCTCGTCGTTGATAAAATGAGACCCCCCATCAGATATCAAAACTCTAGGCACCCCGAACCGTGAAATGATATTTTTCCCCAAAAAACGACAAACTGTCTTAGCATCTGCGGGTAGGACGGGAATGGCCTGCTCTTAGGTAATGTACCCATGAAATCAATGCCCCTTGCATCAAAAACCTCACAGAAGTGAATGGGTTGCATCGATATCATGTCACACTGTCCACAAGTGCCCATCCTCTGACAGTCAATACACCTCTTCAGGAATTTATCAGAAACTTTGAAGAGGGTAGGCCACCACAAGCTGGATTGGAGCACTTTCTGTGATGTTCTCCTCCTAGAATGATGTCCTCCTGCCTCAAGCTTGTGGAAGTATGTGAGGATGCTATGGTGCTCCTCCTGATGAATGCATCGACAACGGCGGCATTCTGTTGAGCGTCCCGAGCGACACGGGTTAGGAAATAATCAAAGGGTCGTTGAGACCCGGATCACAAGGCCAAATCTCAACAAGAAAAAGATCGAAACCACTTAATCAAACAGATAAAGCAATAAAAACAATATAAGTGGTCTCTGCTATTTATTTTAACCTGGTATAGCGACCAGAGTCGAACTCAAGGAGCATGAGAAAACCATCGAAGTAGTCGAAATCAGACAGTAAAATGCATATTTTTATTAATTTTTAATTTTGCAATTTTTTAGGAATTTAAATTAAGGGAGAAAAACAAGCTAATAAGGAAACTTGGCACACAAGCAAACCTTTTTATTTTGTATTCAGAACTAAAATGCTAAAAAATTAGGGAAAACGTTATTGATTTTTAAGGTATTTTTGGTGATTTTCTGAGATTTTTATGATGTTTTTATAATTTCATAAAAATCAAACAAGGGCTAAAAAGGAAAAAAGTGTACAGCTAGGACAAAATGGCAAATTAAAAATACTTAAGATGCCCTAATGTTCTGGTTGTAATTTTTTTATGAAAAACTAGATAAAAAGAGCTATAAATAAAGACTGAAATTGCCTTTTTATTTTTCAAGAAGGTTGTTATGATTAGAAGTTTTTGAGTCTTTTGTAATTTTTAGGGTTTTTATGATGATTTTCAAAGAAAACGGGTACTGGAAATAAAGCACACACAAACAAACACTCACTAATTTTTTGGAATTTTAAAACAATTTTTATAGTTTTTATGTATTTTATAAAATAGACAGTAAAATTTTTATTGGTTTTTGATTTTTTAAAGTAAAATACTCAACGAAATAAATCCCAAAAATCACAATAAATATTGTAAGTTAGTAAGAGCTATCAATAATATTTATATAATTTTGGAATTAATTCGCTAATTATTTAATTAAACCATGCATAAGGGTATAAATGCAAATATCAGAAAGTTTTAAATTAAATATATAACATAGATGAAATCCAGGACAGAACATGCAAATACACCAGATACGCACGTAAGACAGCACGTGAATTCACACACAGAGGACTAAAGTGCAAATACTAAAAGTAACAAGGGTCCATATGCAAAATAACACAACTATTTTAACTACAACAAATATTTACAAGACTAAATAATAAAAGCAAAACAAGCAAGGGACTAAGAGCAAATTACCCTTTATTAGACGCGATCCAACGACGGATAGCGCTCTACTTATGAATGATCGGTCTGGATGAGTGGATACCCCTTCTGTGATGGATGGCTGAGATGAGATCCTCAGATGGATCTGGCGATCAGGAGCCTCTCGATGGTGAACGGTTGTGATTAGAACTGGAGAGGACCCTAATCTAACGGTTGGGATACTATCTAGACGAACAGGTGAGAACTCATCGGAGACGAGTTTCAATCAGCGATTGCGTGTTCGTCTGACGTACTCGTGAGTTGCTGAGATGGACTCATCGACGAAGGTGCTCCGCAGCTCCTGGTTTGCTCAGAAGGGCTCAGAACCGAGAGAGAGGCCATGGGGAGGCATGGATGACCAGGAGCTGTTCTGAGGTATCCTTGACCTCCATAGGAGGTCTTGTTCTGCTCCTACCCTGCAGGGGAAGACGTATGCTTTGGGGGTGTTTCTGGCAAGGGTTAGAGCGTCACAACTGTCGAAAATAGAGGTGGAGGGTGAGCGGGGCAGGTCTCCAATTATGAAAGGGAATCTACCTGCTAGAAGGCTCCAACCCGATGGCTAGAGCCAAGATGAAATGGCTCCAATTGCCTTTTTTATTATTCTAGAAGCTTGTTATGATTTTTAGAAGTTTTTGAGTCTTTTGTAATTTTTAGGGTTTTTATAATGATTTTCAAAGAAAACAGGCACTAGAAATTAAGCACACACAAACAAACACTCACTAATTTGTTTGGAATTTTTATAACAATTTTTATCATTTTTATGTATTTTATAAAAAAAGACAATAAGCTTTTTATGGGTTTTTGATTTTTAGAAAATAAAATACTCAACGAAATTAATCCCAAAAATCACAATAAATATTACAAGTTAGCAAGAGATATCAGTAATATTTATTTAATTTTTGGAATTAAATCTGGTAATTATTTTATTAAAAACAAGACTTACAGATTGTAGGGACCTTGTTGTAATTAAAATAAAGCTCATGGGCCAAATAATAACATACACAAAAAACTTAAGGCGAGATTTGCAAAAAGTCCAGGGTATTCTCGCACATGCTCACTAAACCACGCACATGAGTATAAATGCAAATATTAGAAAGTTTCTATTCAAAATTAAACACAGATGAAATCTAGGACAGAACATGTAAATACACCAGATACGTACGTGAGACAGCACATACATAGGACTAAAGTGCAAATACTAAAAGTAGCAAGGGTCCATATGCAAAATAACCCAACTATTTTAACTACGACAAATATTTACAGGACTAAATAATAAAAACAAAAAACAAGGGCCTAAGTGCAAATTACCCTTTATTAGACACGATCCAACGGCCGATGGCGCTCCACTTATGGATGATCGGTATGGATGAGTGGATACCCCTTCAACGACCGATGGCTGAGAAGAGATCATCAGATGGATCTGACGATCAGGAGCCTCTTCATGGTGAACGACTGTGATTAGAATTAGAGAGGACCCGAATCGAATGGCTGGGATGCTATCTAGATGAATGGGGAAGAACTCGTCGGAGACGAGTTTCAATGGGTGATTACGTACTGGTATGGCGTCTTCGTGAGCTGCTGAGATGAAGGACTCATCGGCGAAGGTGCTCCGCAGCTGCTGGTTGGCTCAGAAGGGCCCAGAGCCACGAGAAGGGCCCTGAGGAGGCGTGGTTGACCTGGAGTTGTTTTGAGGTATCCTTGACCTTTAGAGGAGGTCTGTTTCTGCTCGAACCCTACAGGAGAAGACGTACGCTCGGGGGGTGGTTCCGACAAGGTCTAGAGCATCACAAGTGTCAAAAATAGAGGTGGAGTGTGAGCGAGGCAGGTCTCTGGTTATACGAGGGAATCAGACGCTAGGAGGCTCCAACCCGATGGCTGGAGCCACGTGGGGGGTTGTGGAGAAAAAGTAGAAGTGATAGGAAGTCGGAGTGAAGCTGAGTAAAGTAAGAAGATGGTGAAACATGGGGTGAAAGATTGTCGTTGAAGGTGCTTTATTTCTCGTAGAAAAGATCGAATTAATGGAAACTGGAGGGTATACTGAGTATCTAAGGATGGAGGAAGAACGCTTGAGGACGTGGACGTCTTCTATGGTGGTAGTGGCCTCGATAGTCAGCGCAGCTAGAGGCTGGGCTCCTCGCGGCGGAGTTGACGAAAACCTCGCCGGACCTGGGGCTCTCACGCTCCAAAAAGCTCCCTTGCCCTCCCTCTCTCATGTTGTCACTCCGGAAAAGGGGAGACATGTATGGAGGAGGTGGTGCTGCAGCCAGCGATGAAGAAAAAGGACGACGGGGTGCAACTATATAGTGTTCCAGGTCCGACAAGGAGGAGTCTTGGCCTGCGAACCGAGGTGCGGATCGAGAAGGAAAAGATCGGGCGTAGATTAGGGATTTGCACTCTCAATTCGGGGCAGAGGTTCGGGTAAAATGGCGATCGAATAGAGGCGGAAAAATTTGGAGAAAAGCGTACAAAACCTGATTTTGATGAAAAGGGAGACTGGGGGGACCAGTTGACCTCGGTCAACAAGCCGAGGTGGACCAATCAGCGGCCACCTAGAATAAAGACAAAATAAACTACATGACAACACCGCTAGAAAAATAAAGAAAATTAAATTAAAAACAATAAATGAATTCAAATTAAAAAATGAATAAAATGAAAAATGTTTATTATTTTTCAAAGAAATTTTCTACGTTTTTGAATTAATTTTATTAAGAATAAAAAAGTTTATATGCAATAAATAGTATTATATACCGGTATAATATGCATATGTATTATGTACAAATATTTTATTTTGTTATTTTTACATAAATACCGTAATTTTATATTTTATTTATTTATTACATATTTTTAGGGATACAAAATAATTTTTATTATATTTTTACAAATTATTTACAAGTATATAATAAATAGTGAATGTGAGGTACATACATTTGTTTTCTACAATGAAAAGGGGGATTTTATTTTTATTTCATTTTTCTTATTTTTATTTTATTTATAGGAATATATTAGGAGGTAAAAATAATAAATTAGTTTTATTTTGTCAAAAATAATTATTTATATACATAGGTAATATGTACAACACAATGCAAACCCTATCTCTACTTCTTTTATTTTGCGATTAGGTCAAGGCTTGACCTTCTCTTGGACTTCGAGTCACTCTGTATTTATTCTAAATATCTCCTTCCTTTTTATTTTCCTTTATTCTTTTATTTTTTCACAAAAACATGCTAATTTTGCAAAATTAACAAATGCATGATGAATGATATGTTATTGTATTTACAGGTATTTACATGTTGCTTTGCTAAGATAAATAACTAAAATAAAAGAATAAAGAGGGAGAATTAGGGATTCATCACCACCTATACTTTACTTTTGCTAGTCCATTAGCAAACACTTATTTGAAAAAGAAGTGAAAAGAAAGAGAAAAGAAAACGAAGGAGAATCAAGGTTCATTAGTCAACTTATCTTCATTAAATTGAAGTATGGAGCTCAGTCAGACCTTTGGATTATTAGTTTATCAGAACCTTATTGGGATATAGGTTTAAGACTCAACATCCTCTAAGTTCCACCATTCTATGGTCAAGACTCCTCAATAATCCAGATCAGAACAAGTCTACATACACAAACTCTAATGATCGTTTATCTTTCCTTGTACTGTATAAGTGATATGTAGCTCCCCACCTAAGAAATGACAAAGAAACAACCTCCCTCAACAAGGTAACTCTAATTCCTCAGTCTAGCAGCTCTTTCCTCGAGGAGGGGGTATTCCCTTCTAAGTTCAAGTGCAATCGGCTCAAGAAGAGGGGGAAAGAAGAGAATGGACCGTGGCCAGTGTGGCCACGTATCCCTAAGAGCTCAACCAGTGTAGCTAAGTCTCCCACTACAAGCTTCATGAGATGGGATGGTGTAATACATAAGCTTTACTTTATTTGGCTATATGCACTCCGGCATGCATTTTATTTTCAATCAGGCATGTCCACTTTTTTGGAGTTTTTCTTGATTTTGCACATTTTTTGATGTGCATATGTACAACATATCTACATGGTGCAACATAAATATAAGGACTTTTTCTTCTTGAGCCAGTAGATTATCCCTCTTTTGAAGCATTATTGCAACCCACAACTCCTATCTTTAGACCTCAACACCACTAGTCCAAGTTGAGGTGCACATCCCTCCCTAAAGGAAGACGAGAGGTTCCTCCTAGAAGTACTACCTTGTATGCTACTCCAAGACAAAGAAAACTACCTCCTCATCACTTCATCCATGGAGAGCTATGTGTAAGGTGCTGGTCCAAGTAAAGACATTGTCTATGAGAGTCATGTGTGTGTTGTTAAGTGTTCTACATAGGCTCATCAAGATGGCATGTGAACATAGCCTAGTGTACTCAAAGAATTAAGTCCATACTGAACCTGAAAAGTCTCAACCCCAAATCCTATAAGGTTCCTCTGAGAGTTAGGTGGATTAAGGCCTTAACCAAGCTCCATTTTCCAATTTAATTCTAGACTAGTTTAAATGTCAACTATGATTCAGAAGAATATAAAAAAATACATACAAAACTCTTTTTGATGCAGTTTTCAAATTTTGCAAAATTTTTGAAAATGTTTGAATGCATGGATGCAGAAGTTTTGCAAACAATTTACAAATATTTTCAAATGGGTTTTTGCAAACTGTTTATTTTTCAAACATTTTCAAAAATTTTGTACTATATAAATAATTTTTATACAAAATATTTACAAAGTTTTCACAAGAAAAACATTTTTACAAATGTTTGTACAAAAACAGTTTTTACAAATAGCTATTTACAAGTATGTATGTGCAGGAAAGAATTTTATGTACAAGAAAAATTTTAAAATTTTTGCAGTTTTTAGCTTGTGGTTTTGAGCCATTCTATTTATTAACACACTCACACAAAGTATGACTTATGGCTAAAGTGTATATGCAATATATACGACCCCCTATACTTAGTTCGAACGTTGTCCTCAGAGTGATCAAAGAGCTATGAAGAAAACAAAGCTCGTGCTGAATATTGGGAAGTTAAAAGAAAGGCTATACTGCAACAACGAATGAAAAAATAAAATCAATAGAAGTATGTGATCCCCCTATACTTAGGATCAAGTAATCCTAAGTAAAGAAGTCCGTAAATAAAGGGAAAACTGAGGGTTAGAATGTACAAGGTCCACCTCCCCTACACTTAGGGTAAAATATCCCTAAGTATAGGTAGTAAAACAGAGGTAAAAAGAATCAAAAGAATACTAAAAAATCTGACACCCCCTACACTTAGGGTAAAGTGCACCCTGAGTATACTATAATCAAAGGATAAAGATGGGGTGTTAGATAAAAGAATGTGTGTTGTGGACAACTGGATCTATACCGCGGGTAGAAGAAGTTGATAATAAGGCATGAGATGTAAATGATGTGAGTCAATGACCACATCTCATGCAAAATGAATAGGGGCAACGTCAACGTTCAGCGGATCATGTTCTAGATATGGCTTCAAGAGCTTACTGTTAACTCGAAAGGTGGAATCCGATGATATCTCAGATATGTCAATGCTACCATTGTCGTGCACCTTTCGGACAAAGTATGGTCCCTTCCACTTGCTCTGCAACTTCCCTGGAACAACCTGGCATCGAATAGCCATACTCGTTGGTTGGCTCAAACTTCTTATGGCTGATATGAAAATCATGACATATCTTCACTCGCTCCTTATACTGTAGGCTACTCGAAAAGGTTGTATCTCTAAGCTCCTACTGGGTTGCCAATCTGCCTTCCTCTGATCTCCTATACTTCTATTTCCAATAATATCTCAGACACAGCCCATAGTGACTTATGCTTTATCTCCACCAGTAAATGGCATGGCTTGCCATAAATGAGACGAAAGGGAGACGTTCCCAACGTTGTTTTGAAGGTAGCCTGATATGCCCACAAGATCGAGTCCAAAAGATTTGACCAATCCTTTCGGTTTGGGCAGATGACCTTCAACAGTATCGTCTTGATCTCCTTGTTCGATACTTCAGCAAGACCATTGGTCTGACGATGATATGGACTGGCTACTCGATGGTTTATGCTAAACTCGTTAGCAAGGGACTTTACCTTGTCGTTGATAAAATGAGACCTACTATCAAATATCAAAACTCTAGGCACCCCGAACTGTGAAATGATATTTTCCTCAAAAAACAGCAAACAGTCTTAGCATCTGCAGTTCAGGCAGGAATGTCCTCAACCCAATGACTCACATAATCAAAAACCAACAGAATGTACTCAAATCCTCGACTCTTAGGGAATGGATCCATGAAATCGATGCCCCATGCATCAAAAACCTCACGGAAGTGAATGGGCTGCATCGGCATCATGTCACGCTATCCACAAGTGCCCATCCTCTGACAGTCAGTACTCCTCTTCACAAATTCATCAGAATCCTTGAAGAGGGTAGGCCACCATAGGACGGATTGGAGCACTTTCTCTGTTGTTCTCCTCCCAGAATGATGCCCTCCTTCCTCAAGCTTGTGGCAGTATGTGAGGACGTTGTGGTGCTCCTCATGAGGAATGCACCGGCAACGACGCCATTCTGTTGAGCAGCCCGAGCAGCACGGGTTAGGAAATAATCAATGGGTCGTTTAGATCTGGATCACATGGCCAAAGCTCAACACGAAAAAGATCAAAACCACTCAATCAAACACATAAAGCAATCAACACAATATAAGCGGTCTCTGCTATTTATTTTAACCTGGAATAGCGACCAGGGTCGAACTCAAGGAGCACGAGAAAACCTTCGAAGTAGTTGAAATCAGACAATAAAATGCATATTTTTATTAATTATTAATTTTGCAATTTTTCAGTAATTTTAATTAAGGGAGAAAAACAAGCAAATAAGGAAACTTTACACACAAGCAAGCATTTTTATTTTTTTTAAGAACTAAAATGCTCGAAAATTTGGGAAACTGTTTTTGGTTTTTTTTCGAATATTAAGGTATTTTTGGTGATTTTATGAGATTTTTATGATGTTTTTTGATGTTTATAAAAATAAAACAAGGGCTAAAAAGTAAAATAGTGTACAACCTGAATGAAATTGCAAATTAAAAATACTTAAAATGCCCAAATGTCCTGGTTATAATTTTTATGAAAAACTAGATAAAAAGAGCTATAAAGAGAGATTGAAATTGCCTTTTTTCGAGAAGATTGTTATGATATTTAGAAGTTTTTGAGTCTTTTGTAATTTTAGGGTTTTTATTCAAAGAAAAATAGATACTGGAAGTAAAGCACAAACAAACACTCAGTAATTTTTTTGGAATTTTTAAAACAAATTTTATAGTTTTATGTATTTTATAAAATAGTCAGTAAACTTTCTATTGGTTTTTGATTTTTAGAAAATAAATACTCAACAAAATTAATTCCAAAAATAATAATAAATATTTCAAGTTAGCAGGAGCTATCAGTAATATTTATATAATTTTTGGAATTAATTTGGTAATTATTTAATTAAACCACGCACAAGGGTAAAAATGCAAATATTAGAAAGTTTCTATTCAAAATATAACATAGATGAAGTCCAAGACAGAACATGTAAATATACCAGATACACACGTGAGACAGCAGCGAATTCACACAGAGGACTAAAATGCAAATACTAAAAGTAACAAGGGTCCATATGCAAAATAACCCAACTATTTTAACTACAACAAATATTTACATGAATAAATAATAAAAGGAAAACAAGTAAGGTCCTAAGTGAAAATTACCCTTTATTAACGTAATCCAACAGCTGATGGCGCTCCACTTATGGATGATCGGTCTGGATGAGTGGATACCCCTTCGGCGATGGATAGCTGAGATGAGATCCTCAGAAGGATCTGGCGATCACGAGCCTCTCGATGGTGAATGGCTGTGATTAAAATTGAAGAGGACCCTGATCGAACGGCTGGGGACGCTATCTAGATGAACGGGGAAGAACTCGTCGGAGACGAGTTTTAATCGGCGATTGTGTGTTGGTACGACATCCTCGTGAGCTGTTGAGATGAAGGACTCATCGGCCAAGGTGCTCTGCAGCTGTTGGTTGGTTCAAAAGGGCCCAGAACCACGAGAAGGGCCCTGGGGAGGCGAGGATGACCTGGAGCTATTCTGAGGTATCCTTGGCCTCCAAAGGAGGTCTGGTTCTGCTCCAACCCTACAGGAGAAGACGTATGCTCGATAGGTGGTTCCAGCAAGGGTTAGAGTATCACAAGTGTCGAAAATAGAGGTGGAGGGTGAGCGGGGCAGGTCTCCGGTTATGCGAGGGAATCGACCTGCTAGGAGGTCCAACCCGATGGCTGGAGCCACGTGGGGGGTTGCGGAGCAAACGTAGAAGTGATAGGAAGTCGGAATGAGGTGGAGTAAGGTCGGAAGACGATGAAATAGGGGGTGAAAGATTGTCATCGAAGGTGCTTTATTTCTCATAGATTAGATCGAATCAATGGAAAATTGAGGGTATGGTGAGTACCTAAGGATGGAGGAAGAATGCCTCGGGATGTGGACGTCGTCCACAGGGCGGTAGTGGCCTCGATACCAGCGCAACTAGAGGTTGGGCTTCTCGCGACAGAGCTGAGGAAGAACCTTTCTAGACCTAGGGCTCTCACGCTCCAAAAAGCTCCCTCGCCCACCCTCTCTCACGTTGTCATTCTAGAAAAGGGGAGACGGGTATGTAGAAGGTGCTGGCACAGCCAACGGTGAAGGAAAAGTATGAGGGGGTGCAACTATATAGTGTTCCAGGTCTGACAAGGAGGAGGAGTGGCCTGAGAACCGAGGTGCGGATCGAGGAGGAAAAGATCAGGTGTGGATTAGGGATCCGTACTCTCAATTGGGGCTGAGGTTCGGGTGAAATGGCGATCTAATCGGGTCAGAAAAATTTGGAGAAAAGCAGACGAAACCTGATTTTGGCGAAAAGGGAGATGTGGGTACCAGTTGACCTCGGCCAAAAAGCCGAGGTGGACCAATCAGCGGCCGCCTAGAACAAAGACAAAATAGACTACATGACAAAACTGTTAGAAAAATAAAGAAAATTAAATAAATATAATAATTGAACTCAAATTAAAAGTGAATGAAATGAAAAATGTTTATTATTTTTCAAGGAATTTTTCTATGATTTTTAATTATTTTTATGAAGAATAAATTAGTGTATATACAATATATAGTATTATATGCAGGTATAATATGCTTATGTATTATGTACAAATATTTTTATTTTGTTATTTTTACATAAATACTGCTTTTTATATTTTATTTATTTATAACATATTTTTAGGGATACAAAATAATTTTTATTATATTTTTACAAATTACTTACAAGTATATAATAAATAGGGAATGTGAGGTACATACATGTGTTTTGTACAATGAAAAGGGGGATTTTTTATTTTTTAAATTTTTTCTGATTTTTATTTTATTTTTATTTTATTTATGGAATTATATATAAGGAGGTAAAAATAATAAATTAATTTTATTTTGTCAAAAATAATCATTTATATACATAGGTAATATGTACAACACAATGTAAACCCTATCTCTCTCTACTTCTTTTATTTTGCGATCAGATCAAGGCTTGACCTTCTCCTGGGTTTCGGGTCACTCTATATTTATTCTAAATACCTCCTTCCTTTTTCTTTTCTTTTATTCTTTTATTTTATCACAAAAACATGCTAATTATGCAATATTAATAAATGCATGATGAATGGTATGTTATTGTATTTACATGTATTTACATGCTGCGTTGCTAGGACAAATAGCTAAAATAAAAGAATAAAGAGGGAGAATCAGTGATTCATCAATCATCATCTTCTACGTCAGCCGATCTAGCATCTGGATTGGGTGAGGAAGAAGAGGAAGGAGAATCACAAACAACAAAAGGCCCAAAAGATCAAAAAAATCAAAAATGCCAAAAAGACAACACCAACAGCAGTGGCAGCAGGAGCGCAAACCAGCTAGACTTGGAGGAGACAACACCTGTAGTTGATCCAATGCTGATACATGGAGGCCCGCCTACAGATTTTAGCTGCCCACCTTTCTTGGCTGACCCTGCTCATTTTAGTCATCTAGTTGTACAACATTATGTGGGAACAAATTTTGATGTAATTAAGAACTCTATTCCTACTTCTATCTTTTATTCTTTAAATATTCCTTTTTCGGACGCATTGAGAAAATAAAAAAAAAATGAAATCAACCTTGATGTTGTTGAGATTATTGAGAATGTTGTGCTTGAAATGCCCTTGCTCAAAGCCATCAAGTACATGCCTAACATCAAGAAAGGTCTTAAAGAGACATGCACTTCAAAATGATTTCCGCGTAAAGCTGGAGAAAGAAATGTAAAACAAATTCTGACCGCAGCTATAGTAAATGCAATCAGCAATCTCTTGACCAAGAAGAAGGATGTGGGAGCTCCTCTAGTCAGATGCTAGATGATTGATCACGAGTTCGATCAAACTCTACTCGATAGTGGATCCTCAATCAACATGATGCCTACTTTGTTGCTCAAAGAGTTTGTATTGGGACCACTCAAGTCTACTAGAATGATTCTGTAGTTTGTAGATGCATCCATCAAGTGGCCTCGAGGAATTCTGGAAGATGTCATCGTCACCATTCAGGGAATGCAGATCCCTGCGGACTTCATAGTTCTAGATATGGACACATCAGTTCATCTTCTGCACACCATGATAATCCTTGGATGGTTGTTCCTTCGGAAAACTGAAGCAGTGGTGAACTATGGCACTGGGAAAATCACCTTCCGCTCGAACAATGACCAGGTGTCGATTAAGATGATTCAAGTACCCAAACAGGAAGAACCTACATCAGACGAGAGAGAGAGAGAGAGACAGAAGAACGTCAAACAGAATACTGTGACTTTTTAGACAAAATCGGTGGTACAAATCTATTTATGGATGATATTGAGACCTGAGTATTCCTCTCCATAGAGAAAGTTTTGGATAACACAGTCAAGTTCCCAGATATCCTTGCTTATGAGATCTTTATTGAGTTGCATGATGAATACATTTATGCTCACATGTCTTTGGTTGAGCAAGAGGGCATCATTGCAGATTTTTGTAAACAAGATTCGATCAATGAAGAATTTTGTGCAGCTCTTCACTCAGAGCCTACAATGCCAATGGTGGACACATCATAGATGAAAGATCCGACACCTTCGCCCTACATAGTAGCTTAAGTTACCACCGAGTTGAACCAAACACTACCCAAGATCAAGCCACTTCTAATGAACATGAAGTACGCCTTCCTTGCAGGTGCATAGAACATGTTCCCCATGATCAATAATTCATAATTAACTGAGGAACAAGAATCTTGTCTGCTTTAGGTTCTAGAGAGAAACTGCAAGGCCATAGGCTGCAAAATTCTAGATCTCCATGGGATAAACCCCTTATTGTGCTCGCATCACATATACCTTGAAGAAAACAGCAAGTCTTCCTGTGAGTTCCAGTGAAGATTGAATCCAAACCTCCAGGAGGTTATGATGAACGAGATCACAAAATGGTGTGACGCGGGATTCATATATCCCATCTTTGACTCAAAGTTGGTGAGTTCCCTCCATGTTGTGCCAAAGAAGTCAGGGATCACCATGGTCAAGAATGACAATGGAGAGGAGATCGCAACCAAAGTTCTAACATCCTGATGCATCTGTGTGGATTACAGACGACTAAATTTAACGATCAAGAAGGATCATTTCCCGCTCCCCTTCATCGACCATATAGTCGAAAGACTGGACACGAAGGAATACTTATGTTTCTTGGATGGATACTCTAGGTACAATAAAGTTGCAATAGCTCCAAAGTATCAATAGAAGACGACCTTCACCTGTTTGGGACATATACCATCCCCAGAATGTCATTTAGATTGTGCAACTCTCCGACGACGTTCCAACGATGTATGTTGGCTATTTTTGCAGAAATGGTTGGTAGTTTTCTCGATGCATTTATGGATGATTTCTCAGTCTATGGGGAAAAATTTGATCAGTGTTTATCTTATTTAGATCGAGTTCTGAAGCGATGTTGTGAAGTGAATCTTGTGCTCTCGTGGGAAAATAACCATTTTATGTTGACTGAAGGTATTGTGCTAGGCCATGTCATCTCAAAATGTGGCATGGAGGTTGATCCTACGAAGGTCGAAGTGATTTCAAAGCTAGAGCCAACTACAAATTTGAAGCATCAGATCATTCCTAGGGCACGTCATTTTCTACTAATGATTCATTAAAGACTTCAACAAAATTGTCCGACTGTTGATTGAGCTTCTGGGAAAGGAGGTAGATTTTATTGTTGACAACAGAGTCTCCACGCCTTTATGCAGTTGAAAGAAATAATCACTCGGGCCTTGTCCTTCAACCACCGGACTGGTCTCTACCATTTGAGATCATGACCGATGCTTTTGATTATGCCATTGGAGCGGTTTTAGGGCAGAGGAAAGATCATATTCCATTTTCTATTCACTATGCCAGCAAGACTCTCGATGAATCACAAATAAACTACACTGTCACTGAAAATGAGTTGTTGGCAGTAGTATTTTCCATGGAGAAATTCAGATCCCATCAGCTTGGATCCAAGGTGATATCTTATATAGACCACTCGACCATCAAGTACTTGAAAGCCAAGAAGGATGCCAAACCACAGCTAATCCAATGGATCCTTCTACTTCAAGAATTTAACCTTGAAATCCATGATAAGCACAGAGTCAAAAATGTGGTGGCCGATCATTTGTCAAGATTACTAAAGCCTAACACTCCTGAGCAGAGCCTATTGTCGATAGAAACTTTTCTAGATGAAGTCATTCTATCAGTTACCTTGCTCCTAGTTTGCTGATATTGTAAACTATCTTGTATCCATGAAAACTCCACAAGATTGCCAGAAGTTGAAAGTTGACAAATTCATGTTGGATATTCATTTCTATTAGTGGGAGGATCTTTTTCTCTTTCGTGAGGGGGCAGATTGCATCTGAAGGAGGTGCATTCCTCAGGAGGAATTCCAGAGTGTCCTCGAGTACTGTCATGCCCGAGAATCAGGAGGACACCACTCTGGGAAAAGAATGGCAGCAAAAGTTCTCCAATGTGGCCTTTGGTGGACTACCCTATTCAAAGATGCAGAAGACTTTTTCAGCCATCACACTGACTGTCAGAGATTGGGATATACTAGTGGAATGAGAGACACAATGCCTCTGAAATACATTCAGATTTTAGATGTGTTTGACACATGTGGCATTGACTTCATGGGCCAATTCCCTAGAAGTAGGGTTTTGAGTACATTCTACTTACTGTCGACTATGTAAGCCTTTAGGTGGAGGCTATACCAACTCGAGCCACCGATAATCGCACCATCTACCGGTTCCTAAGGGAAAACATCATAGCACGGTTTGATATCCCAAAAATTCTCTTATCATATGGCAGTAGACTTTTCATCAACAGAGAGGTGAAGAGGTTGACACATGAATTCTGCATCAAACATCGTGTCGCCTCATCGTACCACCCACAATCCAATGGCATGACTAAATGTTCAAATAGGGAGATGAAGACAATTCTGCAGAAACTTGTACGCCTAGACAAGAAGAACTGGTCGCAGTTACTTGATTCGATTCTTTGGATTTATCGGACCGTGTACAAGTCACCGTTGGGAATGTCTCCCTACTGCCTAGTATACGGCAAGCCATGCCATTTTCCTGTAGAAATCATACACAAATCTTTGTGGGCGATCAATATCTGTAATTTAGATTCCAAGAAGGCTATAAAGAATAGAAAGTTGGATCTAAACTGACTTCTCGAATTCCGTGAGTATGCATACGACAATAACCTAATGTACAAGGAGAAGGTCAAAAAGTGGCACGACAAGCACATCCGTCGCAAGACTTTCACACTGGGTCAGATGGTCTGGATATTTGATGCAAAGCTCAAATTATTCCCAGGGAAGTAAAAAAGCAAGTGGACCTCGTCGTTCATAGTGAAGCATGTGCGTGACAATGGAAGTATTGTAATATATGGTTTGTCAGATGACACACATCCATTTGTGATCAATGGATAGTTACTTAAGCCTTATCTTGAACATGATATATTTTTATCTGTGGTAGATTCGATTCATGTGGTCTATGATGAATAATTCACAACTGCAGCATCAACACAATCAGACAAGGCCATCAAAAACATTTTTGATTAGTTAATCTTTTCTTATTTTCTTCCTTTCTTTTCATTCTTCAAACTATTTCTTTTGTGTTACATTCACCCCATTCATCTATGTTACACTTAGGATATGCTCCATCCTAAGTATAGGGAGGTGAGTTCCCTCGGGTTACTTATTCTTTGATCTCTCACTTGTCTCCTCAACTCTTGATAATCTTTCTATACTTAGGGATATTTCACCCTAAGTATCGGGGGAGATAGGTTGAGCCGATGATTTGTTTATCCGCTCCCACCCTCGACCCTCCCTACATAAAAAATATAATCTATTATACTTAGGTTCGCTTGATCCTAAGTATAGTGGGGCGATTGACTTCTATTCTTTATTGAGTCGTTGTAGTATTGATATCTCTATACTTAGTACGAGTTATGTTTTCCGTTTCTCCTCCATCTATGAGGACATAGCTCAAGCTAAGTATAGGGGGGTCAATATATACTCTGTATATATTTTAGCTATAACTCGTACTTTCGTATTTTCAATAAGTATGGCTAAAACACTTTTTACCATTCAGTAAAACCACCTAATAAGAAGATGAGTATTGCAAATTCCTTTTGTATATACTGATTAATAAAAAAAATGTTTTGCAAAATATTTTAAAAATAGTTGGAAAATCTTTTTGAAAAATCTTTTGAAAAACGTTTCGAAAATATTTTTTTAAATATGTTCAACCATTGTAAAAATATTTTGTTTGTAAAAATTTCTTTCATTTGTTTAAAACAAAAATTTTGAAATATAATTTGCAAATGGTTTGGAAAGTGGGTGCAAAAATATTTGAAAAACCTTTGCAAAATAGTTTTCAAATGATTGTAAAAACTATTTGTAAAAATTATTTTGTACTATAGATTTTAAAATTGTTTGTAAAATCATTTTCAAATAAGTTTGAGGAATATGTACATATTTCTCATAAAAAACTTTTCACCAACTGTATATATTTATCCGTGTAAATAATAACTTATTCCTTATAAATTCTTAAAAATCCAACTCTTGTAAATCTAAGACCCCCGGTTTAAATATTTGTACCTATTTTTTCCAAAATATTTAGTTGATAAAACCAAAAATCCCAAAAACCTTCGCAAAAATCTTTTCCAAAATTACATAAAAATTTGCAAAACCTTTTTCAAAAAACCATAAAAAGTGCAAATTTTGAGAATTGCATCACAAAAATTTTTTTTTGCATTATACATTCATATTTTTTGGAGTAATCTAGATGATTGAACAAGTCCAAAGAAAGTCTAAAGATTGGAGCTTGGAATAGACCTTAATAGAACTGATTTCAGAGGAGCCCATTAAGGACTAGAAGTGGAGACATTTCAGGTCACTTTGACTTAATTCTTTAGACTCCATAAGATTATGCTCATGTGTCAATTCAACGTGCATAAATAAAACCCTTTGTATCATCCACAAGACTCTTGAGACAATGACTTGACTGGAAACCCCACACTTAGCACTTAGCTCAAATCAGATGAACTATTCAAAAATCTTGGAGTCTAAGTTGGGACGATGCACGGTTGGGACGATGCAAGGCCGCTTCGTCAAGGGTGGCTCAGGAACCAATCTTGGGGATTACCAACACTGGTACTCTAACCCACTTCTTTTGATAACAATGATATCTAAAGACTGGAGATTAATTGAAATAATACTTCAGATGAGGGATGGTCTACCGGTGTAACTTTTTCCAAGACCCCAAAAAAGTAGGTGGAACAAAAGATGCTATATCCACCGGGGCACAAATAAGAATGCAGAAACTATGCAAAGTAAAAGAAAATCTCCAAATAAGCCAACACTAAAAATTCCATAAAAAATCTGAGCTTCAGAAAATGCCTGCTTCTTGGTGAAGAATCGATTACACTGATCGACTTCACAAGGGTATGAAGACTATACTGTTCCATTCCAACTTCTCTTCACATTCTTCTAACTTCTTACCCCATTCATTTGTAAAGACTGAGAGCACCTGACTTTAGAAGGGAATATCTGTCTCCACAAGATTGAGTTATCAGAAGAGCATATGCCTTGGAAATTCAATGGTTTTGTTTGGGAAGAGCTAAAAAATTTCACACACATGGTTCTATCATTTCAAGGTAGCAAGAGTATGTGACTGAGAGGATGGTTTTGACCTGGCTGTGAATTGGACTAAATAATAGGAGTATGGAACCTAAGGGATGTTATGTCACACTTCCTAACTTCTTTATGGTTTCGAACTCACAATTAATCCAAGGGCCTTCTCCGAACACCAAACTTTGATTATATGAAGACAAGTTTAAAAGTCGAATATTATTCCAAGTTATTTCTTTTTCTTTTCTTTATTTTCTTTCCTGCACTTATAGGTATAAGTGTTTGCTAGGGACTAGCAAAGGCAAGTATAGGGGGTGATGAATCTCCATTCATCACCTTTATTCTATCATTTTGACATTTAGACCCTAGTTAAATGCATGTATATGCCATTAATTTATCAAAATAAACACTCATTAATTTGGACAAAATATTGTATTAAATTATGTACAATTATTATATTTATTTCCAAAATAAAGAATAAAGAAGAGGAAAAAAATGAGCAAAGTGTCAAGGACATTGAAGTGACCCTAGCCCCCGAGACTCAATAACCATGATGACTAAGTCGATACAGAATAAAGTTGGGGGAGATAGGGTGGCGAATTATATAGAAAACACAGCCAGAGAACCCTATAAAAATAATCCAATAATTACCTTTTGGTGCCTATTTTATTCTTTAGTATTTATTCATCAAATCAATAAACTGTGTACATGAAAATTGTAGATAAAAATACAAATAAAAATACAAAATTGATTTCATATAAAACTTATATACGATGTACTTTTTATACACAAAATAAAAAGCCAAAATCCCAACCTCCAGACCCATATCTCTTAAATAAAAACTCAAAATATATCAAAGTCACCTTTAATTGTATATAACTTTTATAAGGTATTTAATGAAGGTGGTTTCATATTTTTTGGAGTAAAGGTGTGAAAGTTAGGTTTGGGACCAAGAAAATATTCATTTTATTTATTCTTTATTATTTTTATAATTTTATAATTATATAAATATTACACATAGTATATGTACATATTTAGAATACAATAAAACCATAAATAAAATACTAAAATAAAATAAGAACATAAAATACATAGATGACTGTACAATACTTATACCTATATATATACATCCCTATTTTTTAAGTATATATATATATATATTATATCAGAAAAATAAAATAAAAATATATTTAAATATAAAAAATAAGTTATAATTATATAAAATAATATAATAAATAATAAAATTAAAAATGCAAATAAAAAAAATGCATGTACTATTGAGAAATATACCTATATTTGTGCTTTTAAAAAGTAATGTATAATAAAATGCATCCTAAAAAAATAAAAATAAGCATTAAATTCTACAAAAAAATAGAAGTATTTTTTAATTTATACCTAAAAAAATAAATTCATTTATTATTTGTTTTATATTTTCCAAGGCTTTTCTTCCCTGGAATTTCCTGGTTGGTCCACGTGGACCAACCAGGTGCAAACGTTCGTTGCCCTAGGTCTATTGTACCCCAATCCCTCTGACCTATGTGAGAATCACGTCTCACCCCGTTTTCATAAATTTCTCTACACCTCCACCTTCACCCTCTGATCTCAAGACCTCCACCATCGTGTAGCCTACTCATCCCTGATCTTCGACCATGCTCTGATCTCAACCAACCTGCTTGTCATTACATGCCATCTCCCCTCGAAATTCACAAAAATTCTGCCTATCAATAAACCACCACTGCCCCCTTTTGTCGTTTGATCCCTCTTCTTTGAGCTTTAAAACCCTCAGATCACCTTCTAAAGCACCGTTGTGGTGACAACCAGTGATTGCCTATGATCTGCAGTGAAGAGAGCATCGAGGAGGCTCATCCAATCACATGTGGCGGAGCTCCGTCGCAAGGTTCAACCTCTTCGGTTCAGGCCAAATCGAGGCCCCATTTCCCATTCCTAGTAATACAAGTAGTCTAGATTTCAATTTCCCTCTTACTTTTTCATTTCGATCAGTAGTTTCAATTGAATTCCAAATTAGGCATATGCCTGGAGCTCTTCTCCACGTTGTGTTTCACTATGATCACTGTAATCAACTCATCTATATCCTCTTTCGTTTCTTCATCGATTCCACCCAAAAGCCCCTTTCAATGAATCAAGGATTCGAAGCTCCCCTCCGCCACCTCACCAGAGCTGCACCCTTTCTCCCATCCATGAGGTTTCTAACCTCAATTTTTGGCACAGGAAGGTAGAGACAAGGTTCCCTTTTGGTCCGTTCTAGAGCACCTGGAGCACCTCCAGGTGGACAGGAGTTGCCGGAGTTATCTAAGCCATCTCGTTGACACCTGAAGCCACCTGTCGACTTGGATGCTTGCTAGGAAGATGAAGCAACCCTTGGTGTGGGGATTCGTGCTCTGAGTCATCAGCTTTCTTCGATCAAAGCAAAGGAGCCTTGTTGTTCTTGGGTGTTCTTCGTGAACACCCAAATATTGTTAGATCGAGAAGTAGGGCCAAGATCTAATCTGGGTCGTTGAATAAAAATTGAAACGAACCCAACCTCGAACTGCATGATCAACCACGTGACAGGGAGACCGCAGCCAGATCTGAAGCGTTAGTGGGTAATTTTCACGAACCACCCTCTATTTTTGTAAATTCTACATGACCCTGTAAATACTTTATGCAGTTGAAAAATTAGTGGACTAATTGCACGCATACCCTTGAACATTTATGATATTGCATATTAGTCCCTATCAGGTTCACGTGCATTAGCACGTGTGTTGTTGTAAATATTGCACGTAAGCCCTTGCAGGATATTTTAATTATTATTTAATATATTAAGTTTGGATGTTAATTGTAAAATTTGGGTTTATTTGCATTGTGCCCCCTAATCTTTATTTTAATTGCAAAAATAGCCCTATAAGTTTAATTATTTTTGCATGTTTCCTTCTATTTATTAAAAATATCAATCATGCCCTAAAAATAATGAAAAAAATAAGATTAATCTCTTGATTTCATACACTTTCATGCATATTTTTATATTTGCATTTTAGTACCTTTTCTTATTTTATATAAATCAAAAAGAGCGCAAATATTCCTTATTTCCAGTATAAAATACAAAAAAAATGTTTTGAAAATTCCCAAAAAATATATTTTTTTCATTTAAGTATATTAAACTTTCATACCAAAAATCACTAAAAAAAGAATATATCTACAAATCTAAAAGCCCCAAAAATCTTTATAAAATGTAAAACATCCTAAAAAACTCCAAAAATATCATTCTTTGATTCATAATTTTCTTTTTATAATTATTCACATGTTAAAATTGATTTGGATAATCTTGGATATTACTCACTATTTTTAATTTCCATTTCAATTCAGCCTATTTACTTAATCCCTGATTTAGGATTTTTTTACTTTATAAATCCACAATAATTAGCAAAATTAAATTAAAAAAATAAAAAATAGTAAAAAGTTATTGAAAATCTAAAAATAATTTATTTTTTTATATTCTCTTTATTTTTATTCGCATTTATATCTACATTATTATATATTTAAATAATGATTATATAAACCTTATATATTTTCATAAAAAGAAATAGAAATTGAAGATTAGGTATCTATATATATATATATTAAAAAAATATATGTACAATTAGAGTATATAAATATTCCATTATTTATTGTATTTAATTAAAACCCACATATTTTGAGAAACAAGTTTGCACATATATATATACATACACACCTATATTATTTATCCATTATTTATTTATAAATAATATTAAGTGCAACACTATCATGCTTCCTGTGTTTGACACCGTACTCAGCTTGCTGCTATACACATTCATTTGTAGGGTTTGTAATAAATTTTGATTCACACCTGCTTTTTCAATGATTGATATAAATGGTGTGGGTTGACTGTTGAGATGATTACGTGGGCCATGTCAGAGGTCAGTTTAGCGGCTTCGCTCCCGCCTTGTGTGGTGCATACGACTCTCTCCATTATTTCAAGCGGTCCTTTCTGAGACATAGATGAAAAAGCTGCAAACAAAAGTTCACATATACATATCTTCTAAATAAGAATTCAAAATTTACCTAACTCACCTTCATTGTACCATAAATTAAATTATCTATCTAACGAAGGTGATTTTCATTAAAACTAGAGTTAAGATACAAAAGTTGGCATTTTGGGTCCCATTATATTATATACCTATATATTTTTATTCATTTAATTTATTCTTTAGGTTTTCTTTCTTTTTATATTTTTAAATACTTTTAAATTATATTTGAGTTATATTAAAAATACATAAAAACAAATCATTTAAAAATTCATTAAAATAAATAATGTAATATAATGCATAGGTACACTATGCATATAATATACATACCCATATTTATTTAATTGTGAACATAAACACAAAAAAAAGAAATAAATATGTAAATGCATATTTAAATATACTATACATATATATTATGTACATAAAATAATAAAATATAAAATACAAAATAAAAATCAAATACACTATATATAGGTATTTATACCTATAATTAGATTTGTAAAATTAACATATAATAAATAGGTCGATATAAATAAATAAAAATCACCTAAAATAGCACATAAAATAAAAAAAACAACTTTCATATTTTGATAAATAAATCAATAAAATCATTTGCTATTTTATTTATCTTTATTTCTATTTTTGTTTTCTATTTTGCCCTCTTGTGGCAGCTGACGTGGCCCAATCAGGAGGTAGCTCTAGTTGACCTAGATCAACTCTATGCCCTCCTCTTGGACCTATCCCTCACATGTATTTTACTCATTTTTGCCAAATTTTCTGGCTCACCTCATATATCATCTGCCCCCCATTTCTTTGGCAATGTTCTTCGCTCGATGGTCAGCTTTTACGTGCATCGATGCTTGACCTTGGTCAACCATCCATTTGGAAAAAAACCCTAGGCAAAGTCCCCATCTCAAGAAACATGTATATATTCTTCCCCTCCTCCAATTTTTAACTTTAATCCGTCTTAATCGAGTTTTAACCCCTTAGATCAAAGCTTGGTGTGATCCTCTATGATAGAGAGTGATCCCTACTGATTCACAATGAGGAGGTGGTTCAAAGTTGACTCAACCTATCACTGGAGCTCCTCCGTGTGATCTCTGCTCTCCACTACATTAGGCAGGTTGGCTTCTATTTTCTTTGCCTTCTCGATTTGTATGAGTAGTTATAGCGTATCCTAGCAATTTATTTCATTTGATTTCTTCATTTATATCTTAAAATAAAAAATTGTAGTTCACCGGAACTCTAAGCTCCATCATGTCCTCGACCGTTTCAACCCATCTTGATCACCTCTACATCTTCCTCTCTTTGCTTGTTGTCGCCTCAATCCATTTTCACCCCAGATCTCGCTCAGATCTGGGAGATCAGTATCCTTCTTTACCTCTTACCAGAATACCTCAACCGCATCCATTCCACCATCTTTTTGAGCAGCTAACAAGTCGAGGAGATTTTCCCTCGACCCAAGAGTCTTCCTGTGTAGGTAGGAACATCACAGAACCCCCCTAGGGCTTGATTGGGTCTTGGACAAAATTTCTCGTCTCCAGGTCTCTCCTCATCGAGATCTGGATCCATCTGAGACCTCAGAACATTGCGGAATAACCCAAGGAGCATTTTGATCCATCCACTAGCCTAGATCCCTAGGATCATGAATTTTTCCCAATCGAAGCTCGCATAGTAGAGCCTTCTTCCCTGTTCTTCAAGACCCGCTCCAAACCATTGGATTAAGAACAAGTGCCAATCTCAATAGAAGATGTCAGATCCATAGCCAAGCGACTATAAGATTAGAGGGAGGGATCTAATCTCTGCCCTCCATTTGTAAAACATCATCGGTAGTCCTTTTCGTGCCACGTGGATAAGTGGCAATCCATCAACCGTCTATCGACGTCCATTAAAAGGTATATTGAATGCTCTCCCCTCTGCTTTTTGTTTTTATATTTAGTCCAAAATTTTTCATTTGAAGTTGTAATATTTTGAATTATTTTCACTGAGGATCTCAGGCTTTTATATATTTTCACTTTAGTCCATTCCACGTCACATCATATGCATGTGCATGTGAGGGGCGGGAATTTTGCTTAGATTCCCCTGTTGGGTTTATGTATTTCACCTTGGTCTAAATACTTTGAGTATAAGTGTATTTATTTTTGGTAAATTTACATGCTTGGACATGTTGTTTAGATTAATTATATTTATACCCCTGCTAGTGCAGAATATGTTGTAAAATAAGGAAATATTTCACGTATGCCCCTATACTTGTTTAAAGTGTTATTAAATGCTTTTATACTTCTTGAAAATTGCTACTAGGTCCATGTACTGTAGATTTAATTTTGTAGGTGTGTTTTAATTATTAAAAATAGCATTTTACATCGAAAAATTATAGGAAAATTATCTTAAGTGCTTGGAACCATATTATATCATTTATTTTTTCTAAGGTAGATAAATATATTTTCCATTTTATAAAAATATAAAATATTGTATTTCCCCTGTTTAAAATTTAAAATCCATAAAATTAATAAAATATTTTGAGAAATTCAAAAATATTACTATATGTTTATTTAGCAATATATGTTTTTCTAACGAAATATTTTTGCAAAATATAATTAAAACTCCTAAAAATTAAAAAACTCAAAAAACTTTACAAAAAGTAAAAATTCATAGAAAATTTATGAAAATATTTTCTAGGTTTTTAAATTTTCTTTAGATTATCTAGTACTCAGGAAAATTAAATTTGGGCTCCATCTATTTTGATAATATTATTAAGCCCATCTCAAGCTCCCTGATTTATTATTTTACTTATTTTATGAATTTCCTTATTTAAAATTATTAAAATTCCCAAAAAAAATATATAAAGATAGAAAAAAATTGATAAAACACCAAATTATTTTTCTTTTTAATTTTTTGAGTTTATTTATTATATTTAAAAATTAAAACAGTTCGTATGTATTTCTTTTATACATAGTATTTATTACCTATATCAATCTTTTATTTATTTTTTGAATTAAAAAATTGCAAAAACATAAAAATATAAAAATTATAAAAATCTAAAAACCCACAAAAACATTAAAAATTAAAAAAACAAAAAAAATCCCTAAGTTGTCTATTCATTTTTGTTGCTCTACTTTGTGTGCTCCTTTGTGGTCCGACCCCTACTGTTTGCGTACTGTACACATTCTTTGTAGCATGTAATAAATTTTAGCACACCTACATTTTATTTACTTAATCATTGTCGTGGGTTAATTGTTGATTGATTGGGATTGTTGAGTGCTAGGAGCCGAGAGAGGCGTCGATACAACGATTGTAGGATCTAACATATCGGACATTGCATGCCCTCCAAGAAAATATTTTAAATGTCACAAGTGTTAATGATGCTAGGTACTTCATCAGACTGACTCATCAATAAGTCATGGTTTAATTTGCCTCATTGATAGACAAACTTACAATAGGTCACAAGTGTAAATGATGCAAGAAGGTAGTGGCGCACATGATATTGCAAAAAAAGTTAAGGAATAACTGAAGGGAAATTTTTAGGCCTCATGCATCAAGGAAGTGTGAAGATAAAATCATATTTGATCAAAGTAAAGAGATTGGTCATATGAATGTCTATATAGCAGCGAGATTTTAAGAAATCTAAGATAAAACCATACAGTTGGGAACATTCCTAATCCATTCCATCAAGCTCATGCGAGTTTAGGAATTACCTTTGAAGTATGAATGTGAACCTCTGGTCTCTAAAGTAAGAGACGTCATGTTTAAAGTCGGATTACAGAAACAACACTTGCGGGCACGAGGATGAACTGCATAGTTCCCACAATCCGAGAAACAATCTAACTCTCCTTTAGTAATGGGGCAGGGGACGATTACATGTAGAGAGAGGAAGAGAGGGGGACAAGTAGAGATATGGAGAAGAGACTTGGTGGCTTTCTTTTTGAAGTAAGAGATGGTAGATGTTTCCTCTCCTTTTATTCTGAATTGGATCATTAAGATTGAATCCTAATTATTTAATCAATGGAGGAGACTGAAGCAGTCTAACTAACTTCCAACTGGATTAGGATTGATAACAAATTATCAATATAATTTATCCTTAATTAAATTTCCTAAACATAAATAAATGAATAAAAAAATAATTAAAAAGGAGGATTATCCATCCATGGGATGGAACAATTATAAATTTGTTATTGATTAATATCAATCATATTCATTGGTTCAAAATAAATGTAAATCATATCTATATTGTAATGTGAATCCAATTCACATATACAATATAATATGTGAATCCTATTTACATATAAGTCTCCATCAAATAATGTATACCTTGTCCACACTATTCAAAATTATTGTGGATATCACTATCCACATTAATTTTATCCTTGGCAATTAAATCCAATTTAAATATCCCAGTTTTTTTCTCTTAGCCTAATATTTAGATTTTATTTATTTTGGAATAATTCACTAACCCTTTCATGGATTGTATGCCTTCTCAGCAGATACTTGGAAATAAGATCGGGATAATTATATAATCCATGTATAGTAACTTGGATATTGTCATTTAATCTGATATCCATATCTAAGAGAGCTCTCAGTGTTATCTAATCATGTCAGACAATGCATCTCATCTTCTCATTTTTAACCTAATTCAGAATAATATCCAACATTTGGACTAAGATAGGATAACTAATTCACTGAGAAAAAACACTAAAATCCAACCACTTTCATCACTCCCTCGGAATGGAAGTGTCATGGTGTACAAATAATAAGATCATGTCATCCTCGAGCATTCATAGTATATGTACATCATAAATAATGGAAGACTGAGATTAAATATGAAGTTATGATCTTATTTGAACTGTCTTCTTTAGAGTTTGTCAGAAAGTTTATCATTTGATTATTGGGAGTTGGTGTCGATTATATACTTTCCAAAAGCTTATATCATACTAACAAAATCTTGTCTTATTTTCAAAACAAATGACCATCAATGGATTTTGGATTATCCCAATATCTCATGAGTGAGCTCGTGTCTTCTGGTTCAGTAGTGAACATATATGATTCCTTTGAGAGATCTTATTACTCATCTTCCCTCATCTGTACACCAATGTGTCGATGTACAGACCTTTATTAGCTCATCAAGAAATGTCCTGCCAAATAAACATACTCAGACATATAGTCACACAGATGTCTTCGATAGAGGATGCGTGCATATATCGTGATAGTATATGACTTCTTGATCTCGCCATGTAAACTTTTTGACTTAACTTACGCAACACCTCTAAATCTCTACTCCCATGCAAAGGACATGCATCAAGAGGTTAGTTGGATGTAAGCCTTTAAAGAAAGGATTGTCATCTCCTTCTCGGTATGGGGATCCCTTCTTGATAATCACTTGCAATTGCGGTTGAGTCCTCAATCTTACACTTTAGATATTTAACCCAGTACTAGCCTCTATGATCCAACTATTAGATCAATAGTTATATGATCTCATGATGACTAAGGTACATAACCCTATTTGTACAAAGGATCCCAACAACTACATGCATATTATAATCTTAGAAAGGGAGTAGATAAATTAGTAATTTTTATTGATAAATAATTTACAATAACATTTATTATAGAAATGGTTCGCTAGGGCCTTACATCTCTAACAATAACTGCAATTATAAAATCTTTGTTTGGTACATGTTAAAAATCCTTCTTATTATGAAATTTAAAAAACCACCAAATGCAAACTATCCATTTATCTCGAGAAGACAACATGGAATGGGAGAATGAGAGTTTTCGATGAACCTTGGTGTAACACTTTGGTTAAAATGTACTAGCTCATTATTTAGGACCTTTGTGTTAGCTCATTGACTAACCTATTCTAATCATCTACTTTTTCCTTTTTATGATATTCATTTATAACATGCTTTTAAAAGTATACATATGTATATATTTATGTTCAAAGGGACGTATAGAGTGCCACCTTTTTTGTGGAAAGAAATATTTGGGGTTTAGGTAAGGATAACATTGATTATTACTCTTTGAATTAAAATTCTTAATAAAATGGATGGGGATGAATCTCTGTTTCATCATCTTTATTCTATCATTTTGGCCTTAAAAAGCCTAGTAAATGTGTGTAAATACTGTTAATTTAGGCATTTTATCATCCGTGCATATTTGTGTAAATATTGTATAAAATACAGTTTTTAAATCCAAAATTATAGAATATAGTAAAGAAGAGAAAAAGAATAAAATATTGCAAATATTTTATGACCCGAAACCTCGAGACCTAGGCATCTCGATGACCAGGTCGACAAGGAATAAAGTAGGGGGAGATAAGGGCCAACAACCAATAAAAATCCCTTTTATTTAATTCATTTTTTATTCATTTTCGGACCTATTTTTGTTTCCACTTTTTATACTTCAAATAAAGAAGCTTTGTACATGAAAGTTGTAGATAATAAAATGTAGAAAAATATAAAATTTATTTCACACAAAAATAATGTACAGATAAAAAGTTATGACCTGAATAAGTTTCCAGAATCCCAATTTCCCAGACCTGTATCTCTCAAATAAAAACTTAAATATATAAAAATCCCCTTTAGATGTATATAATTTTCATAAGCTATTTAATGAAGGTGGTTTCATATTTTTCGGAGTTACGGTTTGAAAGTTAGATTTTGGACCCCTATTGTATACTTGTAAAGATTAAAATATTCATTTTATTTATTATTCGTTATTTTTATAATTTTATATTTTATAATTTTGTAAATATTACTTATAATATATGTATATATTAAAATCAGAATAAAACACAAAGAAAATACAAAAATAAAATATATGTATACAATACATAGATGAAATACTTGTAAATATACCTATATAATTACTACTTCTATTTATTTAAGTGTATAAAATACATCAATAAAATAAAAATATATTTAAGTACATAAAATTAAGTTATAAATATATAAAAAAATAAACCAGAATAAATAAATTAAATATACAAGATAAAAATAAAACAATAAAATATATTGATGAATATACCTGTATATGACCCATAAAAGGTAACCTGCATTTTATATCTTGAAAAAATAAATAAATATAATGATAAAATAATTTATAAAATAATAAATATTTTTTATTTAATAGCCTAAATTTAATAAATTCATTTGCTATTTTAAATGATTTTTTTAAATCATTTTTGCAGGATTTTCCTGGTTGGTCCACGTGGACCAACCAAGGGGTCTGAGAGTTGACCACGGGTCAACTCTCTGACCTGCCTCCTGTTCATGTCAGAACGTTGGTTTTCGCCCTTGTTTGCGGATTTTTCGAGGCTTCGTCTTTCACTGTTTCAATTCGATGCCTTCTGCACTTTTTCTCCCCATAGACCAAGGATACACGCCCATGGTATACTTCGGGGATTGAATCGCTTTCTCACTCGCTACCCCTCGATCTTTGAGCTTTATCACGCCACCCATTCAAAAATGACCCGAGCTTCCATTTGAACATTGAACCCCTTTTGACCTTGCCTAACTTCTCCCTCCTAGCGCCCTGGATGGAGGAAGGTGATAGCTACTCTCCAGCCTTGCCGCAGTAGAGTTTGGTTAGGTAAAGGGTGGATTCCAACCCCACCTCCGACATGCCACCATGAGGTCTTATCTCTTGGTTTTCCCAGCCAATCGAGGTTGTTTTGTGTTATTTTCCTTGTAGTTTAGTAAGCCAATAGTTTTATCTATTATTTTGTGCTGTTGTTTTGTTATTTACTCTATCATATAGCGTTGATCCTGCTCTTGAACACCTCGTCGGAGCTCTTGAGCTCCGGCGACCACCATCGACCCCGCACACATCCCCCGCCCACCAATAAAAGCAAAGATACATGTTCTTCTGTGATGCTGCATTTCATCTATTTTGCAGGTCCTGAAGGAGGCATCTGATCCTCGGGAACATCTTCCTCGAGCTGCTGGAGCACCACCCAGCTCCACCTTTGCCGCCAGGCACCACAGGGGTCCATCTAGGCATTTTGAGACATCATTTCGACGAAGAGGACTCCAGAGAAGATTTTAGAGCCATCGGAAGGGTATAGGAAGCGCTGTGCGTGAAGATTTTGGAGCTTTGAGTTCATCCAGGCCGAGCCCGTCAGTCGTTCTTCCTTCACGTCTCTGCATCGTCCGATCCCGCCGTGTTCTTCCAGCGTTACAACATCCATCTGATCGATTCACCATGCAGCCGCCAGATCCATGGCTGGGATCTAATCCCAGTCGTTCATTCGTGAACTGTCATCACATGCCAGCAACCTGCCACATGTTAAGTAAAAGAAATCCCACCGTCCGCTAACGCCCCATCTTGGGTATTTTGTAATTCCATCAAGGCAATTTTGCATATTTATTGTTTACCGCTTAATCTTTCATTTGATGTTTAAAAAGTTTTGTAATATTTGCGACTCAACCCAGAACTTAGAGTATTTGCATCGGGGTCCCTGGCCACGTCACCTTACGTGGCTTGCGCACGTGAGGCGTGGCCATTTTGCGGGGGACCCCTGATCATTTTAGTTATTTACATGTCATCCTGAAACTTTCTATTTAAGTTATAATCTTTTTGGTCATTTTGCCATCCAGACCCTGAGTTTTTGGAATATAGCAAAAAGGTCCATGTCAGTCATGTGTTCACGTACGTGTGCCTTGGCGATTTTGTAGGAATACACCTAGATTTTTTGGTTATTAATTTTTAGTCCAGAAAGTTTTAAATTAGTTTTATTTTTGTGGGAAAATTGCACACAAGCCCCTGGAGTTTTGCATATTTACGATAATACCCTTGCTAGGATTGAATTTTCTTTTTGTTTCTTTTATTTATTTTATGCATTTATAAATTCCTAAAAAACAAAAAAAACCTTAGGTTCCTGTTGCATTCCTCTATCACACCATATTTTTATTTTGCATTTTTTTTGCATTTTATAATTTATAAAAAATAAAAACAAGCATTTTCATCCTTGTTTACATAAGAAAATTCATAAAAATTATAAAGACTTTTTGAAAAATTACAAAAAAAATACATTTTGTTTGTTTCTATGTGTTTTTACTTCAATCCAAAAAAATAAAAAAAGTACAAAAGAAAACCCCTAAAAATAGCAAAACCCCTAAAATCGTCATAAAAATCTTAAAAATTCCAAAAATTCCTAAAAATCTAAATTTTGTTTCGTTATTTTATCTGTTTGATTATATTTATTTTAAAATTAATTTGAGGAATTTTTAATTCTATTTGACCTTTTTCATCCTCATTTTAATTTCGAATTTTCAGTTTATTCACTGTTTTCAGTATTTTTAACTTTAAAAATACCAAAAAATTAGGAAAAATATTGAAAAATCACAAAAACATTAGAAAAATATAAAAAACCCAAAAATATCTTATTTCCCGGTTTTTTCTTATTTTTACCTATTTTTCTATATACATTATATCTCTCTTTTCATATTTGTATATAAACCTTATTATTTAAAAAAGAAAAATAAAATATAAATATATAAAATATAAAAAGAAAATAAAAAAATAAGAAAACAAAAATATAAAAATATAAAAGTAAAAATTAAAAATTAAATAAAAAAATATAAAATTAAAAACCCACAAAAAATAGCACTTATAGATAAATCATCGCTGTCACATTGTGAGCATTTTTGCCCTGATCTACCTGTCTGCTCCTTGTGTTCGACCTCTACACTACTTGCACTATACACATCTTTTATAGAATTATAATAAATTTTAACTCTGCACCGCTTTTCATTGTTTGATCTATGTTGTGGGTTAATTGTTTTTTGATCGGGATTTCTTGTGTGTCACCACAGCGACTGAGTCTTCGCCCTTTGTGAGACGTACTTTAGACCTGTGAAAAATTCTGTTCAACAAATAGTTGCCCTAACGTGACTTTCCAATCATATAAACCTCAAAAAAGATTGGTTCTCAAAGTCCAATTATATGACCCTTCATTTAACACGATAACACTTCAATTCCCAATCTCAAAGTCAACCAACCCTCTAGGACTCTTAGATGTCAAATTCTCTCCACAAATCAATTAGCCCACTCAACTAGGTAGTCTAAGTGTGCGATTTATTGTAGTGTTTTAGTTTCAAGTCATGTATTCGTATTTTTTATAACCACGAGCATTACATTCTAATCTCACTAATTAAATTAACATTATCATAACCAACTTAACATAAAATTGTTCTTTTCAAATATATAAGTAGTGGTTGGTATGTGGTTCTCATAATTTCTAAAAATTTACAAAAAATAATGCATGAAGTTATTGCAGAAAATTTTAAAATACAAATATTGGGAAATTTCTACATTTCACGAAATACTTCTAAATATTAGAGGTAATTTTCAAAATAATTGTAGAAAAATTCATAACAAACTACATAAAGTCCCCAATCTATGACTAAACTTCAATGTCATGCATAATCTTCTAATTAACAATTGATAATCGATCTTTAAGATTTGTTTCAATTAAATCACATCCGCAAATTTATTTTGAGGCAAATCTTAAAGATTAAGCATCATATTACTATTTTAAAATTCAAGTGTACATTAAAATTGGCTTTTGTAGATAATTGTCTTCTATATAATGTAATCAAGAATTAGGCATTTCATAGACTGCCCTCTTTCCTCAATCTAGCTACATAATTGCCCTTGTGAAGGAGCTCATAACTTGCTCAGTACAAAAACACAGAATATGCAAATAAATTCATATACCAAAGGTGTTCATCGTGTGAAAACTGATACACTGTATACAAGAATTTTTGATGTGAAACTACATGCTTTAGGAAACGAAATCTAAAATCGTTTCACACATCGGCAAGAGTATTAGGCATTACCTTTGAAGCGTGAATTTCTAAAAAAGAGAGATCTCCCGAATCAAGTCCAATCTGATGAAACTTTTCTAATGGTTTCGATGATGACTCACATTGCTCCTCGCAAATTGGATATCTATTTCTCTTCGAAGTTGTCCACACAAACAAATGATCAAGGAGATCTCTATCTCATGATTTCGTCATATAAATTGAGTTCTTCTTCACGTTCATGAAGCATATAAGAAGACGATTATTGGTGATAGTCAAAGCCAATGAAAAAGTGAGGGGCGTAAGGTGGTGCATGGTCAAGGGTTGAAGATGGGAGAAAGGGGACAACCAAATGAGAGAGTCGTGTACTCTCTTTTCGCTGAACTTTCAAGGCTACAATATGAATCTCATGGAATTAAAGAATGATCATAATAAAGGAAGACAACCAAAGCAAAGAGTCTAGATCACTTGAAAAACTCAAAAGTTTCAATTTTCAAACACAATACATGATCAATATATATTCAAGAAATTATACTATTATTCTCATTTTACACTAACTTGTTGAATATTACTCAATAATTTAATTCTTATATTTAAGAAAAATACCTAAGTGAGTCAAGAAAACAATATCAAGATTAACCAACAAAACTTAAAATAATTTGATCTATCTCCTCTTTTAGGTCTAAATAAGTTTAGGTGCACTAGTATGTTTTTGAGCTAGGAACTAATGTTGTATTTTTAAAGGAGCTCATGTATTTTCTTTAATGGGCAAGTTATAAAAAGGTACATGATTTGAATGTTTAGTTGGTTGTCCTCATACTATTTATTTTTTAGAAATTTGTTCAAGTACTTGTAGTTTAGTCTATCTAGTCTTATATGCCATAGACATGGTCATCATTAGCAACAACCATGAAATCAAGTGTGTTAAGTTTATCTTTTCTAGCAATGTAAATGTCTTAAAATCTTTGATAAAATAAAAATTCATTATAGAGTTATTTCTAATCTAGAAAGAACTAGAAGAAAGTACAACATCAAATCCTTTAACTCACATTTAACTAGGACTCAAAAAATTTCATTTTAGTTCTTTTAGAAAAGTTACCTTACTGAAAGAAGATTTATCTTCTCATACCATACTAGTATTGATAAATTGTTCCTTGTGATTGTTCAAAGGCGATATTACCTTCATCGTGTGCTCCAGTTTTGTGAATAGCTCATTGTCTCTAGTCATGTATTTTGAACATTTTGGGTTCTTTATCCATCATCATTTACTGTGAACATTCTATACAAGTTGATTGATAATATGAGTTTTTTGCAAATTGGTCTACTATCCCTTATGTCATTCTTGGAGATGACAAAAGTCCATTGGCTATAATCTCTATATATCTTGTATATCCAAAAATAGATTTGTAATTTGTTCTTGGGTACCATTTTTTGTATAGTTACATTTCCACTGGTTTAAATAAGAATAAATTTACTATATGTGACAACAGAGATAGACCCTTGCCTTTTTCCCCTCCCATCGAACCGTCTGAGAGCTACCACCCATTTAGGAGAGGAAAAGAGACTCAAATTGTCACCGGTCCTTATCATTCTCTTTGGCCACCCCCTACATAGCAGGGGATTTATAACATCTTTCCAACATATTATTTAAAAACTTTAGCAAGGGAAGAGCATCTAGCCCCTCATAGACATCACAGGTGAATGAAGACAGAGCAGACCATGATATTAGGATTCAAGCTGATGATAATTTTAATAGTTTAAAATAGGTGAGTATGTCCTATTCTATCTTTCCTGGTGTTATTCTTGATCCCAAGTAATATATCCATATTACTTTTACAGTTAGTAAAGTTAATGAGATAATTAATTAGTTATTTTTATTCACTTTTATATTAGTTGCTTTCTTAGTGATTTTGGATTTAGAGGAAGTGGCTTCACTTTGCAAAGTAGATTTCTCTACAATTACCTCTTCTAGTTTCCATTTCAGCTTTCGTTCTCATTTTCGAATCCCCTAAATGATACAAAAATATCAATAAATTCATATTATAATTCAATTGGAGGTGAATCATTTACTCGTTATCAGTGGCCATGAGATTGAGGCAAGAGCTCTATTGCTTTCTCTAAGCCAGAATTGGAGATGAGCCTGCATAAGAATATGAAGAATTGTTCTATGTTGCTTGGAAAGAATTAGCTTGGAATGCCTTCTTCTTGAAGTTTTTGTTAAATTTGTTCTCTAGTTCAGACTTATATTTCTTTTGTCCTTTCTCGAAAGATTTCTTGAGAAGAGAATGATCTTTACATATATTATCTTTGTTTTTTACATTGGTAAGAGAAGACTAGTGATTATTTTTTCTTCTCTTCTTTCATTATTGTTCTTCTTATTCCTTGGAAACTTCTTGAATATTTGAGTTAACAAAGATATCTCTTCATCATCATTATTATTATTGCATATCGACTCATCTCCCATTGCTTCTACCTCAAAGGCAAGGTTTTTTTCTCAGTTTCGTTTGATGGTATATTGTTTTTTATTTTTCCTTGACCTCCTATGTCATGAGGTTTCCTAATGGGTTATCTTTTTTCCATCTCATCATTGTCATTAGCTTTTCAAATTGTAGTGACCTTTGTTCCAAGTTATTAGTGAGAGAACTACTTTAAAGCTTTGAACTTGGTCATCTCTCGACTCCTATATTATAAGATCCAGCTCGTCAAGAGGAAACCAATGAAATTTGTTTCGTGTGAATCGAACTTCAATTCAAATTGTTATGATTTTTTAAAGAAAGGGAAGTAAGGAGGATTAAGATGCCATTAACTCCTAGTGATTGTCATTAGACCTAATTAAACACGATTCTAATGATAGATTGAGGATTGGTAATGATCATTAGTAAATACTAATCATAGATCAGTAAATGTTAAGTTTAAGTTGCGAAATATAAATCGTCATTATTGAAAGTTAATCACAATTAGCATTAAGTAAACATCATTAGCGAATCTATAAGCTTCTGGATAGTTCTAACTTAAGCCTTAAGTTTCATATAAGCTTTGGCTAAAACCATGCTAATGGTGGTTAAGGGTTAAATCCTTTTTTACTAACCATGATTAGCGATTTTCTGAAGCATATAAATACCCACCCCCACCATCCATTTATTCTCTACGATTTCCACTACCACCACTACCTTGATGGTTACGATTGAGACATGGGAGGAGGAGAGAGAGGCAGGGAAGAAGTGCTAGCAAAGTGTTGTTGGAATGACGAGGAGGAGGAGGAGGGAACGATCCTCTCCTAGTTGTCTTAGTGTCAGAGGTAAGTAGCTCTAGCTTGAATAGGTTCTCGATTCATCTTTCTTTTCGATTCATTTTATATTGTTGTTGAGAAGAAATTTGTGTAGCACCCTACTTAGGTGAGGGCAGTTATGCAGGTCAGTGAACCCTGTGATTCGTTGCATGCTTCACTCACCTAAGACGCATGGTGTCTAACAATTCTCCATCGCTTGCAGTTCTATTATATTCTTTCGATTTTGATTTTATAGTTGTTTTAGTGGAGAAATATGTGTAATACCTTACTTAGGTGTGGGTGGCTAGGCACATCAGTTAACCATGTGATTCGTCACACGCTTCACTCACCTAAGACGCACAGTGTATATTGATTCTCCATCGCTTGCAGTTTTGTTATAATCTTTTTGTTTTACTATTGTTTTCCTCTCGATGATTTTATAGAGGAAACTTTTTCCGTTTCTCTTTTGAAATACGTACCAATATAAGGGGAAACTCTGCCAATATTTTCATAGAAATATTTCCTGATATAAGAGGAAATTCTGCTGAATTTGTCATAGAAATATGACTCGATATAAGGGGAAACTCTGTCGATTTTTCCTAAAAATATCACCTCGTATAAGAGGATGTTCTATTGAAATTATGAGAGAAAATACGCTCTTCACATTCTTCATGTTCTTCGTTCGTTCTTCATGTTTTTCATTCGTTCTTCGTGTTTTTGGCACATTCTTTGTGTTCTTGATACGAAAGTGAAATTCAACTGTTTCAAGAGCCGTAAATCACCCTTTCTGAAAACAAATCAAGATAAAGCAATTCATACGTGAGAGAGAGCTCGATTAGGTAATGAAATCTTGCCTCTTGTTGTTATGTTTTCAAGTAAAATAAGATTACAACATACATTTATTATTCTCGGTATTTTGAAGAATGTTCACATGCTTGTTTCATGATTTAGACTATAATAATTACTAAAGTAGAATTAATGAAATGAATCATCTTTGTAGATGATGTGATAATTATGAAATATTGTACTGCTATTAGTTGAGAATTGATATGACAAAAATGAGATCTGGTTTAAAGTTTCATACTCTCTGTTACGATAAGGATAACTTCGAGTAGATACTACAGGTCGGGCATGCAACCTGTAGATTTGTCAGAAGAACATCCGTATTGGCAAGTGATGAATCTACGATTCATCATCTTTATTCATTTATTTTAGCTTAAAATCCCTTATAAAGCACTTGTATATAATACTAACTTCATGTTCTTACTAACTTGCATCTGTGTGTAAATATTGTTATTTGTATATTATTTTAACCTAAAATAAATAAAGAAAGAAAGAAAGGGAAAATAAAGAAAAGAAAATTAAAAAAAGAGGAAGACTGTATATATGTAATAGATACAGGCTGACCTTAACCCTGAGAGAAGGTCAAGACTTGACCTGATCGACCAGGAATAAAGTAGGGGGAGATAGGGCCTTTATTCAGAAAATCCAAAAAAATATGTGTTGTGTATATTTGTATACTACATTATTTTATTTGTACATAAATTAACCTCAAACAAAATGATTTTCATAACAAAAGTTGTAAATAAAAATGTGTCCTAAATAATAAAAATAATTGCACAACAAAATATATACAGAATAAAAGAAACCGCACCTAGAAAAAACTACTAAGAGATAATTGAAATACCAATTCCGGCTCTATATGAACTCAAATTGAACCAAACTCACTTCCATTTTATTCTAACCAAAATTATCTTTAGAATTATTGTGATTTCATAATTCTTGGAGTTACGGGTGAAAAGTAGTTTTTCTCGGGTAGTTTGTGCAATTTTCCCATGTATTTGTACATATTGTATTTGTAAATATTTTCACTAATTATTTAAAATAAAAATAAAAAAACAAAAATTTTAAAATAAAAAAAACTAATTTGCTTATTTACCCATGTATATAATGTCATATATGAATAGAGCATATGTATATAGTTAATTTTCTTAACTAACTACCACAAAAAAATAAAAAAATAAAATTTATTTTTCGAATAAATAAAGTGATGAAAATACAATAATTAGTTAATTTTAGTAAATATTTATCTTGTTAATTTAACTCATTTCAATTTTCCTTCTCTCTTATCTCTTATCTTCATCCAAAAATTCAAAAACTCAAACTCCATTATCTTTTCTATTTATATGGCTCCTTTTCCTTCATTCCAACTTGATCAATCTTTGGTGAGAGGAGCCCGATCTCTGAGAGTTTTCTTGTCGTAGAAGGGTGACTAGCATCCGAGTTGTTCGGTGACAGAGTGTCGGCCTTTGTCGAGGTGATCAAGGTCTTTTCAGCTCCTAAGATGAGATCCATCATTTTCTTCTCATTTTTCATCTAGATTAACCTTAGTTTTATTTCTTGTATTTTCTCTTCGTTGTCATTTTTTTCTAGATCTTAAAATCCACCCCGATTTGATCTGCTTTCAAACCTGATTTTTTCATCTCACTTCTCGAACTCTTCATTTCCATTCTATCTCACGCAACCACGCACCTCCGACCACGTACGGTGGTCGGAGACACAGATCCTTTCCTCGCTTTCCGTCGGATCCCCATTTCACATCCGATTATGTTTAAAAATAAAATAAAATAAAAAATGCATTTCTTTTCATAACATTTGTTTTGTAGGAAAATAAAAAAATAAAACAAATTTATTTTTGTGTCTAATTTCAGTTTTGTTTTAAAAATATATATATATATATATATTTGCTTCTATTTACATATAAAAAAATTAAAAAATCCAGCGGACCGTCCACCGAGGCGGTGCCTCCAGCAGCACCGTCCCAGCCATCCCCTCCACTACAGGAGCGGCCTCCAGCGAGCAGCGCTTCAGACCGCCCTGCACCCGACTCCGCCTCGCGGCTCCTCCACTCCTTCGCTACTGCGAGGCTGCCACCTCTCCTACGTGGCCAACCGTGTTGTGCCGACCGCCACCCGCGCTCCCCGTGGCCCAGCGATGCTGCCCGCATTCAAGCGGCCAGCAGCATCTCTGCCAATCCAGTCCATCGGCGCGCCTGCGTCCACAACCCCGCTGCTCTGCCTGGGCACGGCACCATGTGCCACTCCTGGCGGCCATCCTCCTCAGCCCTCTGCCATTCGGTGCCTCGATGCCCGTGACTATAGCCACGCACTGACCTAGCCTTCGCCACCCCAAAGCTTCTCTAACGCCAGAGCCGCCGCCGTCCACCGCTAGAGGGGTGCAAACTCCGTCCGCAAGCGTCACCAGACTGCCCCTCCTCGCCTCCCCTCATGTGGTGAAGGCGTATCCCCTCTGTTGGAGATACGAAGCAGTACAAGAAGCCCTAGGGGGAGTGTATTAAAATTAAAAAAATGGAAAAATGGTGTATCGGCCCCTCGAGGTTTCTGAAATCGCCAAATAGCCCCAGCTAGAATCAAGCACATTTGGGCAAATTACATTCAACAACCTTGGACATTCTACATATTACAAAGAAGACCACCAGAGCATCACGTGCATCACGCCAACAGCACGGGGTAAATTGCATATTTCTCTTGAAACTTTATTTATGTTACATTTTGATGAACAAACATTGAATATTTGCAATTTAGTCCCTAACTTCCAGAACTTTATTTGCTTGCTTTTCTTATTGAAATAAATGTTTTCTTTGGTTAATAACTCTCTTAAAAATCATGTCATGCTTCTGATGTGCTTATCTCTCTAGCATAAAATTTTCATTACATTTTGTCATCGTTTCTTATTTTTTTAAAAAACAATGTATTTTTATCTTCATGAAATTCAAAATTTCATAAAAATTTGAATATTTCTCTAAAAATTACAAAAAAAAATTAGAGTAGTTGTATTTCATTGTCTTTTAATTTCTATCCAAATTTCGTGTATTAACTATTCAGAAAACCCAAAAAATGAAAAATACTAAAACTCTTATAAAAATCATAAAACTTTCTACAAAAACCCAAAATTCGTGATTTCAGTTCCTTTTTGTACATATTTGCATATATTGCATCATAAAAATAATTTCTAGGAGTTTTGGGCACTTAAAATATTTTTAAGCTGCAAACTACTTCAAATTGTGCATTGTTTCTCATTTTTGCCACTGTTTGATTTTTAGAAAAATATAAAAAAATCTGAAAATTCTACAAAAATATTTCAAAATCTTTAAAACACAAAAATATTTTCTCTAGATTTTTCTGATTATTTTTTATATAATTGAAAAATAGAAAAAGAGTTTAGAATGCATAGTTCTAATCTTGTGCATATTGTTCTTTATTTAAAATTAAAAAAATACAAAATTAAAATCACTAAAAATTTGAAAATCAGAAAAAAAATTAAAAAGAGAAAATTTCCAGAAAAACTGAGGATAGTTTGCCTTTGAAATTCCTGCCTTTTCTCTTAATTAATTTTCATCGATTATTTGAATAACCACAGAATTGTAGCCTCCCTGAGTTCGATCATATCCGCTATACAGGAAAATAAGTAGAAAAAATTCACTTACTCCACATTATTTTCTACAATTATTTTGCAACGAGAGAAGAAAAAAATTGTTTGTTTGTCGCGGGATTATTTGGGTCAACAACACTTTCATATATCATTTAAATCAAAACCAGAAAAATCTCACACAAGGCAGGTCAAACCTAGGTGGTATGTGATTACCTGGATATGTTGCGCACACAAAATAAATTAATTGCAATGCATGGTACTCAGCTGCCATTAGGCGGGTTGACTGACTGAAGATGGGGTCATGCCATGTGGAGGCACGGGCGGTTGGATAGCAGCTAGGTTACGATAACATGTATTTAAAGTCGTTAGTATATGTGATTAAATGTTAGCATTTGATTTTAAACAACCAAGTCCTTGAGAACGGTGTGCTTCTTTATTTTTCGAGCTAAGGGTTTTAAATCCCATATAATAAAAGAAAAGGAAACTGTCAGGGTAGTATTGGAGGATTGGTTGAGGAGACATACGTCAGCATAAGCTCACCAGATTAATGCAATCTCTAATCATGAAGTTTCCACAGCTTCAGAGTCCAGGAATGATGAGATAATTTTCCTAAACTAATCCCTGGCATGGAGTAGAAGGAATATGACTTAAAATAATGAGAAGAAATGAAACTTTCTAGTATAATAAGTTTTGCTAAACTACACTACTTTACTTTTCTCATCTTCGTTACTTAGCACTTGCTAATCTTTGTCCCATGATTTTTGAAAAACCAATAGGCATCGGAGAGTCATCCTAGAGACAATAGACATCTAGATAGTCACAGTAGACTCACTCTGTAAGATAGTTGGTAATATTTTTGTATATTTCCTTTTCAGTTGATGTACATGTAAATAGGTATAGTGGGACAATGTACCATGTAAACTTTATTTTGTGAATGGAAAAGTGTTGAAATATTTCCTTCTTAGTTTTTTTAATTGTAGTATGTTTCTGAGTGTTAGTTATGATTATTATTGATTAACCAGATCCAGATATGGGATGATCTAATGATAGTTTGGTATCAGAGCACGGTTACTCCAGTAAGTTATTCAGTAATTGAAAACTATGAGCGATATTCAGAAACTAAGAGTGTATTAAGATCTTTTGATCTTAATAATTGACTGTAGTAACATTCACAAGTCATTGCCCCTTATTTACATCATTTTAAGATTTATAGGATCTAACCTTTGGCCTTGATTCATCTCAGGATCATGATGGACCAAGACGTGTCTAGGCAATTAGTGATTATGATGGCAATGCTCCAAGAGATGAGGCAAAGACAACTGGTATTGGAGCAGAGTCTCAACGTCAGATTGAGAGAGTTAAGGCAGCTAGACTTGTGAATGCTAGAGCTAAGGGTTATGGTCACCCTTATCGAGAAGAATATATCTACCAGAACTCCACTAAGTATGCTCTACTCCAATTGGAGGAGCCGTGGAGGAGACCCTTCTTAGATAATAGAAATTATTTGACTTCTACCATAAAGATAAGATTCTGATAAATGCATAAAACTCTTATCTGATTAAGGGATCGGGAGGTCATGTAGTTATAATTCAAGAGATCTTAGATGACTATGTGGCATAGATTGTAGGACACCATTTACTTGCTTCTTTATTACTTATTAAAATATGAATGATATTGACATTGTCTTTAGGATGGACTGTTAGAAAGGTATCATGCATGCCTAGACTGTTACCAGAAGGTAGTAACCTTCTACCTTCCTAACTTGATAGAGTTCAAATTTGTTGGAAAGTTTTCAAGTAATGATGCCAAATATATCTCTATTCTGAAGGCACAACAGTTGTTATGCAAGGGTGCCAAGGTTATTTATCTTTTGTATCCATACATCAAAGTTAGATAGAATGATAGAAGATGTACCTATAATGTGTGAGTTTCCTGACATATTTCTAGATGAACTACCCAGATTACCACCTGAGCGAGAGATTAAATTTAAAATCGCTCACACCTGATACTCATCCCATCTCTATCCCTCCATATAGGATGGCACCAGCTGAGTTACAAGTAATAAAGGTACAGTTACAAGAATTGTTAGACAAAGGCTTCATTCTTCCTAGTACTTCACCATGTGGTGAACCTGTTTTGTTTGTGAGGAAGAAGGATGGGTCTATGCGGTTGTGCATTGACTATAGATAGCTAAAAAAGAGGACAATAAAGAACAAGTATCCTCTGCCAATAATAGATGATCTCTTCGACTAGCTGCAGGGTTCAACTATGCATTACAAGATTAACTTAATATCTGGATACCATCAATTGAAAATGAAATATGCAAATATTTTCAAGGCAACCTTTCGAACTAGATACATACATTATGAATTTTAGCTATGACTTTTGGACTGACAATTCCTCAACAACCTTCATGAATCTCATGAATAGAGTATTCAGGAATTTCTAGATCACTTTGTAGTAGTCTTCATTGATGACATGCTTATTTACTCCAAGGATAAGTACCAACATGAACACCATCTCCGGTAGCCACTTGAAACACTAAGGAAGAACAAATGGTATGCTAAATATAACAAATGTACCTTCTAGCTATCTCAAGTATCCTTCTTAGGCCTTGTTATTTCTGGGAAAGGTATATTAGTTGATATTGTGAAGATTAGTAATGTGATAAGTTAGGAACATCCGAAGATGGTCACATGAATACGATCTTGAGTTCAGTTGGGTATTATATAAGATTTGTGAAAGACTTTTCACGAATAACATTGCCAATGACTAGTTTGACTTAGAAGGAAGTCTCATTTATATGGTCTAATGCAAGCGAAACTAGTTTCCAGACACTAAAAGAATGCCTAATATCTACACCTATCCTTACTCTACCCTCTGGTACTGAAGGGTTTACATTATACACTAATACATCTAAAGAAGGACTTGAGGTAGTTCTTATGCAACATGGTAATGTAGTTACTTATGCATCATGACAACTCAGGATACATGATAGGAACTACATGATACATGACCTTGAAGTAGATGTCGTAATCTTCACTTTAAGGATATGTAGACACTACCTCTATGGTATTACTTTTGAAATCTTCACTGATTATAATAGCTTTAAATATCTGTTTGACTAGAAGGAGCTCAATGTGAGACAAAGATAATGGCTAGAGTTGTTGAAGCTTTATGATTGCACCATCTCGTACTACCCTGGTAAGGGGAATGTCGTAGAAAATGCCTTAGCAGAAGAACTTATTCACCTAGGTTAGTGTGTGCTATCCACTTCTAATGTTTACTATTAACGTTGAGTGAGTCGAAATCATTTGATAGTAGTACTGATACTATAACTATTCCTCATCGATACAGACTAGAGATCTGAAATAGAATAAAGAAAGAACAGAAGGATGACCTAGTCCTTAAAGACTTGGGACAACAACTCGAGAAGAACGAGATAGATGGATTCCATATACAAGATAGGTTACTTTATAACCATCACAGAGTTTGTGTACGAAACACACCCAAATTGAGGAAAGGCATCTTACTTGAAGCACATTGCTCTAGATTATCTACTCATCGTATAAGTGTTTAACCCAAAAATCGAGCAGTCGTATGTTTCACACAAGGCGGGAACACAGTCGTCGAGGTGACCGACAAGAAATCCGGATTAAGATAACAATTAACCCACAATGATGATCAAGCAATGAAAATAATGTGGAGTTAAAATTTATAAGTCTACAATGGATGTGTGATGAATCCACGATTCATCATCTTAATATCTTGATCTTAGCAAAATCCCCAAGTAAAATCCCTAATAAATGTTCATAAAATCAATAAATTAACAAAATACCTCTTGTAAATAAAACTCACTAATTACTGTATATAAGATTGTACAACATAAATTAACAATAAAAAAGCCGCAAAATCAAAGGAGTTTTATACTTGTAAATAGCCCAAAACTTCATGGATTTTTAATAATTTCATTTCAACTCCTTTTTGGCTAATTCTTTCTCTAACTTGTTCATAATAATGTATATAAAAATACAAAAATACAAAACAAATTTTACCTTAAATAAATGCTCCTAGATCCCAAAGAGAAAAAGCCGTAAAGTCCAACTTCCAAGCTAAATTCCCGCTCCGTATGAACTCCAAATTCACCAAACTCACTTTTAAAGTTCAAGTTAGAAAATTATCTATCCAACGGAAGTGGTTTCATTAAAATCGGAGCTCATTTGCAAAAGTTGGGTTTTGGGACCTAGATGTACATTGTACATTATGTATATATTCATACTTTCTTCATTTTTTATTATATCTTTCTTAATTATTAAAAATACAAAAAAAAATCATACTTGTGTTGTATTTTAATTATACTATTTTATTGTATTTTTTCGTTGTAAATATCTCTTATTAAAAAGACAAAAAAAAAATACATAATAGAAAAGTAAAAAAAAATGTACATGGTGTTTTGTCTTCTTTTGTAAATTCTCCACTATTTCTCTTCTCTTTTTATTTTATTGTATTTAAAGTAGACAACTTTATTTATTTATTATTTAATTTCCATTCTCTACAATAACCACCAATTCAACTCCATTATTCCACCATTTTTTCCCAACTTCCCATTCAACTCCATTAGTAAATTAACCTCCCATTCAACCCCACCACTTTAATAACCTCTCATCCCATTCTCTTTATATACATGTCATTCTCCTCATTTTTGCCTTTGATCCATCTTTATGTGAGGAGAGCCTAGTTCCCTGAGTTGAATCGGTGACAGCGACACAACCACGGTCGAGCAACGACGGCCCTCTCTCCGGTGTGATCCGTTGGCTTTTTGGCCAACATCGCAGCCGCAACCGCGCGCTGCTCGAGCTCATCGCACGCCGACGATTTGAGCAAAGACCGTGCTCACGAGAGCACTCCATAGGCGCCCGCGTCCATCCTAGGTAATTTTATTTCATCTTATTGTCACCATTTTTATCTTTGCATTTTTTTAGTCCATCATATTATCGTCATTATACCCACATTTGTTCCACATCATCTTCATATCACCACACATCCTTCCACACATCCTCCATTTGTTTATATTTATCAAACACCATCATCATCACATTTTTTTTCCACATTCAGTTCATCTTCTGTTTAAAGAAAACTTAAAAAAAAATAAAAAAATTTTTACAAAAAAAAAGAGTTTTTGTATTCCAGTTCCAGCAAAAAAAATAAAAAAAATAAAAAAAAAACAAAAAAAACGCACAGGGGAGGGGAAGCAGCGGGTACCGCCGCCCCCCCTTCCTTTCTCCTCCTCCGCCGGCCGAGGTCTCCGTCTCCCGCTGCCCGCGCGCCGCCGCGCGCGCCCGCCGTCCTCCCCCGCGCCGCCGTGCGCGGCCCCGACTCCTCCAGCAGTCTCCGACAACCGCCAACCCTCCAGCCCCCTGCCTCGCCGCCTCCTCAGCGGCGCCGCCGCGTGGACCCGACGCCCCCGCCCCCGCCCCTCTCCAGGTCCGCACGCCGCCGCCGCCGCGCGAGCGCCGCGGGCTGCGCCTCCGCCGCCCTCCTCGGTGCCGTCGACCCCCACCTTTGTTGGGTTCTTCCATTTCTACCTGCAAACAACAACGAAGAAGAAGGTCACTTGTTTTCTTATTTTATTTGTAAATATTGCAACTCTTTTATTTCAAGTTTTTGTAATTACAGTTTAGTCCCTGTACATAAGTTTAAGTTGTCTTTTTAATTTCTGTTTTGCACAAAGAACCCTCTGTTTGTGTGTTAATTTGGACCTTATTTCTGCATCTTTTTATTCAATAAAAAATGGTTTAATGTTGAGCAACTAATTATCTATATTGTGGACATTTATTTGTATTTTTGTGAGTAATGGGTAATTAATTAAAATTGTTTAATTGAAATTTTGTATATTTTACCCGCTCAGTGCTCTTAAATTCATATCTAACACACGGTTGCTCTAAAAATTCCAAAAATTATATTTGATGCTTTGATGAGTGCTTAACATACAGTCCAAATTTCATTTAAATTGGAGTTGTCTTGTGCTTGTAATAATTTGTAGAGTGAATTTAGTATTTGATTTTTTATTAAATCCACAGACATCCTTTTCACGAAATTTCAAGTCTCCTGGATTGTACATGAAAATATCTTTTTGGGATAATTTGATCTCTGACTAATTTGATAACGTGGATTTAATAGGAATTAATTACTCATTTCCACTCTGTCTTCATTAAAAAATTCATAAAAACTTCATAACTTATCAAAAAATTCCAAAAAAATTACTGTTGCTTCCTTGCATCATGTTTTACTTCCAGTAATTTTTTCATAATTTTTGCTTGCTGTTTGTGTGAGAAATTGCGAAAAAACCCATAAAAAGTGTGCATTTTTAGTTATTGCGTTTTAACCCCTAAAATTCTAAAAAAATGTATTTTGTGTTCATCACTGGATTAGGACTCTAGGAAAAATACGAATTGGCTAATTTGGACTTCTTTTCCATTAAAATTAATTTGGCCTTGTTGTATGTTTTCTTAGTGTTGTAATTCACTCGTATTTTATTTTTGGCATTCTACTTGCATAAAAAATCTAAAAAAAAACCGCGTGAAAATCTAGATCTTAAATTTGCGAATTAACCCCCAAGTTGTTCCTTTGCCTCCCTGAGTTCGACCCCAGACTTGCCCGGGATATAAATTAAGCCGAGACACTCTTCACGGAGTTCTTCTCTCGGTTCTGACTGAATCGCTAAGTACACGTGCTACAACGTGACCGAATTAAACACCGTATCTAGCGACACGTCAGATGGCGCCGTTGCCGGGGAGGCAAACGGCTTAGGGATTAGTTTCAAAATTTTGGATTTAGTTTTCCATTTACTCGGGTAGTCTGACCCCCGAGCCACTTGTATTTATTCCATTTTTTTTTGCAATTATTTCTCTTCATATTTTTGTATATATCTTGTTGTTTATCTCTCTAATATAAATCTTTGTTTCCTTGCGAGGGCCCGGTGGACTTGGAGTGCATCGGAGGTCGACGGACGCGAGGAGCGCCGACTGCTGAAGTGCGAGGATAAAGCAATTTATTTTTGAGAGAATTTTGTAAATTATTGTAATTATTTAGGTAGTTGCTCATTTCTAGCGGCTCTTGTTTGAGAGCTCGCGCATGTAAAAAGACTTAGACATTATTGTGGTGTGTCGAGCCTGTTTCACTCTCCGGCGAGGGTGGACTTTAATTTAGTGGCGAACTTAAGGATTAGGCACACGGTAGTTTAGAATCAAATTTGTTTGTGCCCATCGTAATTTAGGCCACACATATCTTAGAAGATTCACATATCTTATAAGATTCATAATGAGACGCACATAGACACGTACTACTTAGCTCAAAATCAAATCAATTCTTCCCCGCTAATAGTATACTGTTTAGGTGCGGTTTTCTCGATCTGCATGCATTTAGTGTAATATTTACAAATTCAGTTTTTCATAACGCATGAAGAGTGCTGGGATTCACTGTAAGTATACCTCCTTCTGAGCATGCATCATAGTTTCTCGTTTGCATTCTGATTTCCGATTCCCATCTTGTTTTACAACTTAAGGTCAAAAGGAAATTGGGACTGAACAGTAGACGTGCTTGTGTGTTCACATAAATTTCAAGTGATAACCTAACTCTAAAATTGGGACTGAATTGAGCAGGTCGATCTAATTAATTGGAATAAAAAGAACCCTTGTTCTCGGGTGTATAAAGCCCTCATTGTTTGTTTTACCTGCAAGTGAGAGAGAGACGACCCTAGGATAGAGCCAAGTCTGGATTTCTTACTTACTACTGGTTCTTTATTTTTAGGCGATTAGCTACTTTTCAGTGAGGATTTACGGGTAGCCGGTAAACGGTCCGGACTTCCTTAGCAGAGTGGGAGGTTTAGAGGACGCCTTAGTCCTCAAGGAACGGGTAGCCGTATTTTTACGGTCCGTGCTTACTCCTATACTGGCTGAAAGTAGGTCAAACTAGTCGTAAGAACCGGGCCAGTCTGTAGGAAAATACGGGCACCTAACAGCTCGTTAATCTTTCAAAGATTGTATTCTCACCAACTAAAATTGACCAGATAAATCGGCCGAACTCTTACGGCCGTCACGTGTTGATTTGGTGAAATTGGGGGTTTGAATTGCGTTTGAATTGTGTGAGTTCACTCCGCACATTTACGTGCACCGTAGAACTAGCGCCTCATTGATTATCGTGATCTAATCGGTTCTTTTGACATCGAAGATGACTGATTGGGGGGATATTTATTCGGATTTTGCGAATCTCTCATTGAACCCTTCAAAAAGTACGTCTTCAAAGGTCCAAGCGCAACTTGGACCAACCTGGACTCATGACCCTCTTGAGCCCAGGATCACTCACTCTCGGGATGGTTACTCTCAAACCATTCCATTTCTCTCTTCCCACCTCACCGAGGAAGACCATCGCCTTGGTGAGAATATCGTGATTCATAAATCCTCTTCTAATAAAGAACACATTGCTGATTCAGGCCATATAGAAGACACGAGTAAAATGCCTCCAAAGAAGAAAGAAGAGGAAGAAGAGAACCATGAAGACCCGATGAGAAGTATACTAGCCCGATTGGCTGCATCTGAGCAGCAACAAGCATTATTGAGAGCTCAGTTGGGACAGTTAAATGTTGGGGTCCAACTACCAATGGATGCGGCGTATAACCCCGGACAATATCAGATTCATAACTACTTGAGTCCGGCCGAACCCGAGGTTGATTTTGAATTGAAGCCGCATTTTCTGAACCTGTTGCCGCACTTCGATGGGAATGCTTCTGAGGAGCCATATGCATTCCTAAGGGACTTTGAGCTCATCTGTGCTAACCTCAAAAATAACAATGTTAGCCAGGATTATATTAGGCTCAAAGCCCTTCCATTTGCCTTGGGTGGAAAAGCCGATTACTGGGTAAAGAATCTTGGGATCATCGTCACCACTTATGCCCAGTTCAAGGACCTATTCCTAAAGAAGTTCTACCCGTTGAGTAGAACTAACATGATGAGGACGCGAATTACGAGTTTTTCCCAATTACCCAATGAAGCCTTCTGTGATGCTTGGGAAAGATTCAAGGACATCCTGCAAAAGTGCCCTTGTCATAGATTAGATGACAACATCTTGGTCCAATCCTTTTTCACTGGTCTCAACCCTGAGATGCAGGGTTTAGTGAGCGCTGCCTGTGGAGGCAGCTATACATCACGAGGAGCGGATACCGTCTGGAGGGTATTCGAGCAGATGGCTGAAACTAGCCGCTCGCAGATGGCCAGCAGGGCCTATACACCATCCCCCAGTTCACTCTCATTTGGAGGGGGGAAACCAGCTGTAGTCGATCTCTCTCAGGATGTGATCCCTAGCATGGGACTTCTGGCTGACAAGCTTACTGTAGTCGAGAGGATCGACAGGAGGATTGATGAGTTAGACCGGAGCGTCTCCAAACTTCCAAAACAGATGGAGGAGTTGACTGAGAAGGTATCTAAAATAAAGATACCTGCCGTGAATGCACCCACTGCTCCCATTTACCGAGTTCACCATGTTCAGGAGCAGTTGGTGTCAGGGCAACCCCAGCCGTGGGAGCAGGACCAATCCTACACCCACTCTTTCCAGCAGCCACCTCCAGCAGCAGAGACAGTCCAGGAGGAGCCTCCACCAGTTTGGGAGGTGAATGGGATATGGTACACTCAGGACCCTGCCAGGCAGGGAAGTACGGGAGACCGACAGACCTATCAGCGTCCCCCGACCTTTCACAACACCGCATTCACCTCCGCACCACCTCCTTCACAGCAGAGCCCTGGATTCCATCCACCCCAGCAGCAGAGGCAGCAGCACCAGCAGTATGGCCGACAGGGCCATTACCAGACGGGCCAGCAGGGCCCGCAACCCCAACAGCAGTAGCAGAGGCAGTACATTGGCCAGCAGGGCCAGTCTTCCCGTTCTTCTTCCCAGTCTTATCCACTTCCTTCATCGTCTAGTCCCGTGGATATTCAGCAGCAGATACTCGATGAGCTACGTTCCTACAGGAATGAGGTTCAGGACTTACGGGTGGATGTCAACCGCCTATCCAGATGGCGAGACGAGCAGACTGCACCCTCTACCTCGATCCCAGCCCAAGTTCAGGCTAACCCCAATAGCCTGAACCGTTCTAGTTCTCAGCAGCACTTTGGTCAGGTATACTATTCAGCATCTCCTAAATCTGAACATGAGATTCTTTCGTGTGACGAGACTAACCACATGTCACTCAGGAGCGGAAGGACCGTGGTCGTACCTGACCGGGCGAGGGACACGAGGAGGGGCATCTCTGAAGCTCTACCTGAAGAGTCTTCAGAGGACGAGGAGGAGAGGCATCATATTTCAGAGCCCCATCAGCACCATTCGAGGATTTCCACTCAGGGAATCGAGAGGAGGAGGAGAGCACGTATGCAGCATCGTCAGCATGGATATTCTTCTGAGTCTACGGAGGACCTTGCATCTCCGGTTGTGGCGGATACCACTCCAGATTCTATTCCACAACCTTTAGTAGATAGTTTAGATTTTGATTCCGTGTAGCATCACAAAGATTCATGTATGAAGAACTCCGTTTCCGTTAATGCAAAGAATGATCTTTCAGTTCATGATTCAGATTCTTCATCCTCTGTTTCCTTAGCGTCAATCCCTTCCCCCGTGCTCTTACGGCAGGAAAGCGCATCAAGAAGATTCAGAAAGATGACCCCGATATGGCACGCTTTTGTAAAGAAAACATCACTGTGAAGGTGCCATTTGATGAATATGTGGCTAACCATCCTGCCTTCCAAAAATACCTTAAGGTGAGATGCACACCTACAAGGGTTAGCAGGAAGAAAGATAACCGAAATAGAAAGACACATGTCTTATCAGTAGCCACAACCTATTGTCTCAAGAATCAGACTTTGCCAAAGAAAAAGAGAGACATGGGTGCTCACTATGTGGAGAGTCGTATTGACGACATTGCGTTTGCACGCACACTCTTAGATAACGGTTCTTCGATCAACTTACTCCCCTTAGCATTATATCAGAAATTGGAGTTGGGACCACTGCGCAAATCTAGAGCTTTACTCCAATTTGCAGATCGTTCAATGAAGAGACCTAAGGGAGAAGTGAAGAACGTCGTTATCTCGATTGAGGGGCAGAACTATCAGGTGGACTTCACAGTCTTGGACATGGAGACCCCCAATCATTGGAGAGAATCTCAGATCATTCTCGGGCGACCCTTCCTTAGGACCGCGGGCGCAGCTTTCGATTATGGTACGGGAATGATGAAGTTCCGTTCTCCAGGCGGAGAGGTGAACCTTGAGATGAAGCAAACCAAGTGTCAGCGACCCGATTCAGAGAGTAGCACATAGTACTCATCTTCAGAGGCAGATTGCAGTATGATTAGCACAGTTGGGATTTGGGGACAGATTCCTTCAGGACAGAGCGAGGCCCTTTCATCTGGAGAGGATATAGTGCATGATGAAGTTTGCAGGGTGTTGTCTGATCTTGCTAGAGATGCATCAACCTATTCTCATGATGACTTAGAGATCCATCCGGATCTGTCAGTTCCATCCTCTTCGGAACAATCATGGGACATAGATGATGAGTCGGACGTGGCTTTTGCCGATTGTTTGGATACTTTTGACGATCCGACTCCCGATACTTCTGATTTGGTGGCGAGTACTACTCAGCTTAGCCTACCTTCATGCAGCACGGAACCAGATTCAGATTCAGTTCAGCCAGATCTGCTTGATGATACCACATTGCCAGAACTGAAATCACTACCTCCTACACTTAAGTATGCCTTTCTTGCGGGACCCAAAGAGAGATATCATGTCATCATTAGCTCAGACTTGACTTTAGAACAGGAGTCTAGGTTGTTAGAAGTCTTAGAGAGGAACCGCAAAGCAATAGGCTGGACAGTGTCGGATCTCGTGGGCATCAACCCCGCTCTCTGCTCGCACCACATTTTTACTGAGGATAACGTGAGACCTTCCCGTGAGTTTCAGAGGAGACTTAACCCCAATCTACGGGAAGTGGTGAAGAATGAAATTGAGAAATGGTGCAAGGCAGGGTTCATATACCCTATTTCTGACTCCAAGTGGGTGGCCCCGCTTCATGTTGTCCCGAAGAAGTCGGGAATTCAGATGGTCACCAACGAGGAGGGGGTAGAGATCGCGACACGAGTACCCACGTCGTGGCGCGTCTGTGTCGACTACAGGCGCCTGAATGCTGCGACCAAGAAAGATCACTTTCCCTTGCCTTTTATTGATCAGATCTTGGAGAGACTTGCAGGGAAAGAGTTCTTCTGTTTTCTTGATGGGTACTCAGGCTACAACCAGGTGGCCATAGCCCCTGAGGATCAGGAAAAGACCACATTTACATGTCCATTTGGCACTTATGCTTTCAGGCGCATGCCATTCGGGCTCTGCAATGCCCCGGGCACATTTCAGCGGTGCATGATAGCCATATTTGCCGAGATGGTGGGAGATTTCCTGGAAGTGTTCATGGATGACTTCTCGGTCCATGGTGATTCTTTTGATACATGTTTAGCGCACTTGGACCGAGTCCTCACGAGGTGTAGAGAGGTGAATCTGGTACTCTCCTGGGAGAAGAGTCACTTTATGGTGACGGAGGGTATCGTGTTGGGGCATGTCATCTCCAAAAGGGGAATGGAGGTTGACCCTGCCAAGGTGGAGGTGATCAAGAAACTCGATCCACCTACCAACGTAAAGTCAGTGCGGTCATTCTTAGGGCATGTTGGATTCTATAGGAGATTCATTCAAGATTTTTCAAAGATCGCCCGCCCACTGACTGAGCTCTTAGGGAAAGACATAGAGTTCATTGTAGATCACAGGTGTCTGGAGGCCTTTGAGCTCTTGAAAAGGAAGATTTGTACCTCGCCTATCCTACAAGCTCCTGACTGGTCTCTCCCCTTTGAGATCATGACTGACGCTTCAGATTTCGCTATAGGAGCTGTGTTAGGACAACGGCGAGAGGGGATTCCGTTTGCGATTCACTATGCGAGCAAAGTTTTAGATCCTACACAGAAAAATTATACAGTGACTGAAAAGGAAATGCTCGCGGTAGTATGGTCCCTCGAGAAGTTCAGATCATATATTTTGGGCTCTAAGGTGACAATTTATACTGATCACACAGCCATTCGATACTTAATGGAAAAGAAGGACGCGAAGGCGTGTCTTCTTAGGTGGATTTTACTCCTCCAGGAATTTGATTTGGAGATAAAAGATAAACCTGGAGTGAAGAATGTTGTGGCTGATCATCTTTCTCGGATTGAACTTAAGGATTCTCCTGATCATGAACGGATTAGAGAGACCTTCCCAGATGAGTCAATTTGTGCTATTGACTCACTCCCGTGGTATGCCAACATGGTGAACTATCTTGTTTCCAAGCAGGTTCCCCATGGTTGGACTAAGAGCAGCATTGATCGACTGAAGTCGGATTCGAGGAGATACCACTGGGACGATCCTTTCCTTTTCTTCGAAGGACCGAATTGTGTTTGGAGAAGGTGTATTCCTCAGGAGGAATACCATAGTGTCCTCACATATTGTCATTCACTTGAGGCTGGAGGACACCATTCGGGAAAGCGAACCGCTCACAAAGTACTTCAATGTGGGTTGTATTGGCCGACCTTGTTTAGAGATGCCATTGATTTTGTACGGTCGTGCCCGATTTGTCAAAGGATGGGAGGGACAGTTGGACAGAGAGATGAGATGTCCATGCAACCGATGATTATTTGTGATGTTTTTGATGCATGGGGCATAGATTTTATGGGTCCCTTTCCCAACAGCCATGGACATGAGTACATATTGTTGGCGGTTGACTATCTATCTAGGTGGGTGGAGGCTATCCCAACCCGAACCGCAGACAGCAAGACTGTTTGTAAGTTTGTGAGAGATCATATCATTGCTAGGTTTGGGGTGCCGAAAGTTTTGATATCTGATGGGGGTAGCCACTTTGTGAATCGAGATATGAGATCTTTAGCTAAGGACTATGGATTTGATCATAGAGTTACTAGTCCTTACCACCCACAGTCCAACGGCATGGCAGAGGTTTCGAATAGAGAGGTGAAGAATATTTTGCAAAAATTGGTTCGTCCCGATAGGAAGAACTGGTCTCAACTTTTGGACCAAGTTCTGTGGGCCTATAGGACAGCCTACAAGACACCATTGGGTACTTCACCATTTAGAATGATCTATGGTAAGCCATGCCATTTGCCCGCAGAATTGATTCATAAATCTGAATGGGCAATTAAGAAGATTAATTGGAGTTGCCACCTAGGGAAACTTTGTCGAGACTTGAACTTGAACGAGCTCGTGGAAATCCGAAACAGGGCATATGACAACAGTTTGATTTATAAGGACAAAGTAAAGAGATGGCATGATCAGCACATTAGGTGCAAAGACTTTGTCCCTGGACAAAAGGTATGGTTGTTCAATGACAGGTTGAAGATGTTCCATGGGAAGCTCAAATCTAAATGGACGGGTCCCTTTGTGGTTAAGAAAGTGCACGAGAATGGAAGTGTAGAGATAGCTGATCTCAAAGATGGTGCACAATCTCATGTGGTGAATGGACAACTGTTGAAGCATTTTGTTGATTCCAAAGAGCAGTTAGTCCAAGTCGAGGTCATCAACTTCATACAGAGTGAGCACAGAGCAGATACATCTTATTACTCTTCATGAAGATGCAGCATCAAGATTCAACATCTTAGAAGATTCAATCACTCTTGTGCATATTCTCTCTTCTTTGTATATTCTCGAGATCACGTCGGTTCTCACACTTACTCTTGTCCTATACTTAGGCTGACCAAAGCCTAAGTATAGGGGGGACCGATGCCCGCCATGTGTATTTACTCATCATTTCTCCTATTGACCTCGTCCGCCTCATTTGTGCTCTTCTTCTACACTTAGGCTGTCCAGAGCCTAAGTATAGGGGGGCGGATCGACTTCTATACTTTTTATTATTTTAGCTTTCCTGCGCTTAGTACGAGCTATGTCTTTTTGTCACCTAGTGCCATGAGGACATAGCACAAGCTAAGTATAGGGGGGCGTGTATATATTACATATATACTTTACCCATAGCTCGTACTTTCACGTATTTTTGTATATATTATACAATAATTATGGGGTGGGTAAAATAAAAAAAACTCTTTTTCCTTATTTGCTAAAAAAAACTTTTCAAAAAAAAAGTATTTTCTTATTTACCTATCTTTAAAAAAAAATTTCTTTGCCTTTATTTGTGAAAAAAAAAACTTTTCAAAAAAAAAGTATTTTCTTATTTACCTATCTTTAAAAAAAAAATTTCTTTGCCTTTATTTGTGAAAAAAAAACTTTTTGAAAAAAAAACTTTTTCTAAAACTTAAAAAAAACAACAAAAAAACATTCATAAAAAAAAACTAAAAAAAAACTAAAAAAAAAACTACTAACTAATAAGTTGGTTTAATCCCTGACACAATTCACTTTCACACAAGACTAGTGATGTTCAAGAACACTTGGTTTATGAGGTCTTGAGATATTGAGTTAACCAGCCTTAGTCATTAGGGTCCTTGACTTAATTATTCACATTTCCCTAGTTTGAAAGATTTGTGTGCTATATTGCATGCTTAGTCTCTACCTTAAGAATATGATCAGCACCTCACGTACACGACTGCAGTTATGATGAGATGAGTTGAAATTTCACTTGAGGAACTGGGATGAGGGATTTGAGTTTGGACTTGATTTAATGATGCTCGAGGATGGGATAAAATCAATGAAGGCTTCATGAAACCTGAGTGTCAGCATCTTTAGCCAGTATGAGAACATGGTTCTTGTACTATCTCTTGATATTTACCTATGTGCCAGGGTGTGATAAATAAAAAAATGTTGATCAGTGTGCGCCAACTCTTGGTAAAAGCAGTGGAGCTAGCCAAAAATACTACCAAGCAATGAAATGTCAAAGAAAAGCTCTCATTCCACAAAGTCAATTATCAAAAGAGCTTCCACCAAAGGCGAGCGCTCCCAACCATTTCAAAGTGTCCACTTGGACCACCGCTATTAGGACCAGGAGTCGGGCTTGCACCAAAAAAGGGCTCTGCATCGTAAATTCTACAAGTCTGGGTGTAGAAGGTACGATAGGTACTCAAAAAAGGCACACCCCGGTGTACTCCCAGGAAAACAAGTGCAGACGGCTCCAACTTCTCTTGACGGACGCACTGATCAACACCAAAAAAAAAATGTGTTGCGTAATAAGGCACTTGAGAGGATCCTTGTTCCAATGAGAGGGAGAGAAGAAATGACACAATCCTATGCCCTCCATCAACTGGCCTTCCATCTACACTTTCAAGTCTGACAACTAAAGAGACGGTGGATTGGATGCAAGAAATGATTTATTCCCTAGTGTTGAGGATTGGGTCCATAGGAGAGTCTCTTGGACTGGAACCTTGGGTGACGTTGTGACTCTACTCTTGTAACTGCAGTCAACACTTAAAGTCATATCCCTTATATATACGTATACAAAGAGAGTCTGATGATTAGGGAAATTGGGTACCTTTTGACTAGAGCTTGGTTCAGCTTAGAATTTTAGGATCTCTAAAACCGAGAGTTCTTGAACGGATCAAGTCTTGTATTCACATGCACAGTCAAGGGTTAACCCAACTTATTCATTCTTTATTTGCTCGAGGACTAGCAAAGTTTAAGTATAGGGGGGTGATGAATCCACGATTCATCATCTTAATATCTTGATCTTAGCAAAATCCCCAAGTAAAATCCCTAATAAATGTTCATAAAATCAATAAATTAACAAAATACCTCTTGTAAATAAAACTCACTAATTACTGTATATAAGATTGTACAACATAAATTAACAATAAAAAAGCCGCAAAATCAAAGGAGTTTTATACTTGTAAATAGCCCAAAACTTCATGGATTTTTAATAATTTCATTTCAACTCCTTTTTGGCTAATTCTTTCTCTAACTTGTTCATAATAATGTATATAAAAATACAAAAATACAAAACAAATTTTACCTTAAATGAATGCTCCTAGATCCCAAAGAGAAAAAGCCGTAAAGTCCAACTTCCAAGCTAAATTCCCGCTCCGTATGAACTCCAAATTCACCAAACTCACTTTTAAAGTTCAAGTTAGAAAATTATCTATCCAACGGAAGTGGTTTCATTAAAATCGGAGCTCATTTGCAAAAGTTGGGTTTTGGGACCTAGATGTACATTGTACATTATGTATATATTCATACTTTCTTTATTTTTTATTATATCTTTCTTAATTATTAAAAATACAAAAAAAATCATACTTGTGTTGTATTTTAATTATACTATTTTATTGTATTTTTTCGTTGTAAATATCTCTTATTAAAAAGACAAAAAAAATTACATAATAGAAAAGTAAAAAAAAATGTACATGGTGTTTTGTCTTCTTTTGTAAATTCTCCACTATTTCTCTTCTCTTTTTATTTTATTGTATTTAAAGTAGACAACTTTATTTATTTATTATTTAATTTCCATTCTCTACAATAACCACCAATTCAACTCCATTATTCCACCATTTTTTCCCAACTTCCCATTCAACTCCATTAATAAATCAACCTCCCATTCAACCCCACCACTTTAATAACCTCTCATCCCATTCTCTTTATATACATGTCATTCTCCTCATTTTTACCTTTAATCCATCTTTATGTGAGGAGAGCCTAGTTCCCTGAGTTGAATCGGTGACAGCGACACAACCACGGTCGAGCAACGACGGCCCTCTCTCCGGTGTGATCCGTTGGCTTTTTGGCCAACATCGCAGCCGCAACCGCGCGCTGCTCGAGCTCATCGCACGCCGACGATTTGAGCAAAGACCGTGCTCACGAGAGCACTCCATAGGCGCCCGCGTCCATCCTAGGTAATTTTATTTCATCTTATTGTCACCATTTTTATCTTTGCATTATTTTAGTCCATCATATTATCGTCATTATACCCACATTTGTTCCACATCATCTTCATATCACCACACATCACTCCACACATCCTCCATTTGTTTATATTTATCAAACACCATCATCATCACATTTTTTTTCCACATTCAGTTCATCTTCTGTTTAAAGAAAACTTAAAAAAAATAAAAAAAATTTTACAAAAAAAAAGAGTTTTTGTATTCCAGTTCCAGCAAAAAATAAAAAATAAAAAAAATAAAAAAAAACAAAAAAAAACGCACAGGGGAGGGGAAGCAGCGGGTACCGCCGCCCCCTTCCTTTCTCCTCCTCCGCCGGCCGAGGTCTCCGTCTCCCGTTGCCCGCGCGCCGCCGCGCGCGCCCGCTGTCCTCCCCCGCGCCGCCGTGCGCGGCCCCGACTCCTCCAGCAGTCTCCGACAACCGCCAACCCTCCAGCCCCCTGCCTCGCCGCCTCCTCAGCGGCGCCGCCGCGTGGACCCGACGCCCCCGCCCCCGCCCCTCTCCAGGTCCGCACGCCGCCGCCGCTGCGCGAGCGCCGCGGGCTGCGCCTCCGCCGCCCTCCTCGGCGCCGTCGACCCCCACCTTTGTTGGGTTCTTCCATTTCTACCTGCAAACAACAACGAAGAAGAAGTTCACTTGTTTTCTTATTTTATTTGTAAATATTGCAACTCTTTTATTTCAAGTTTTTGTAATTACAGTTTAGTCCCTGTACATAAGTTTAAGTTGTCTTTTTAATTTCTGTTTTGCACAAAGAACCCTCTGTTTGTGTGTTAATTTGGACCTTATTTCTGCATCTTTTTATTCAATAAAAAATGGTTTAATGTTGAGCAACTAATTATCTATATTGTGGACATTTATTTGTATTTTTGTGAGTAATGGGTAATTAATTAAAATTGTTTAATTGAAATTTTGTATATTTTACCCACTCAGTGCTCTTAAATTCATATCTAACACACGGTTGCTCTAAAAATTCCACAAAAATTATATTTGATGCTTTGATGAGTGCTTAACATACAGTCCAAATTTCATTTAAATTGGAGTTGTCTTGTGCTTGTAATAATTTGTAGAGTGAATTTAGTATTTGATTTTTTATTAAATCCACAGACATCCTTTTCACGAAATTTCAAGTCTCCTGGATTGTACATGAAAATATCTTTTTGGGATAATTTGATCTCTGACTAATTTGATAACGTGGATTTAATAGGAATTAATTACTCATTTCCACTCTGTCTTCATTAAAAAATTCATAAAAACTTCATAACTTATCAAAAAATTCCAAAAAAATTACTGTTGCTTCATTGCATCATGTTTTACTTCCAGTAATTTTTTCATAATTTTTGCTTGTTGTTTGTGTGAGAAATTGCGAAAAAACCCATAAAAAGTGTGCATTTTTAGTTATTGCGTTTTAACCCCTAAAATTCTAAAAAAATGTGTTTTGTGTTCATCACTGGATTAGGACTCTAGGAAAAATACGAATTGGCTAATTTGGACTTCTTTTCCATTAAAATTAATTTGGCCTTGTTGTATGTTTTCTTAGTGTTGTAATTCACTCGTATTTTATTTTTGGCATTCTACTTGCATAAAAAATCTAAAAAAAACCGCGTGAAAATCTAGATCTTAAATTTGCGAATTAACCCCCAAGTTGTTCCTTTGCCTCCCTGAGTTCGACCCCGGACCTGCCCGGGATATAAATTAAGCCGAGACACTCTTCACGGAGTTCTTCTCTCGGTTCTGACTGAATCGCTAAGTACACGTGCTACAACGTGACCGAATTAAACACCGTATCTAGCGACACGTCAATGTGTATAGTGCAATTATGTAGTGTGTCGAACACAAGGAGCAAACTAGATAGAACGACAATTTAATGCGCAAAAATGTGATTGTGAAATCTTTGTCTATAATTCTTTTTGTGGGTTTTTATTTTTAATATTTTATTATTTTTATTTTATATTTTTGTATTTTGATTTTTAGTTTTTTGTTTTTATATTTTCTTTTTTATAATTTCTTTTCTTTTTAGAATAGATAATATAGGTATAAATAGAGTATATATACAACATAAGCTAATATAGATATAAGTAATAATAAAAATAGTCAAAATAAAGCAAATAAAATATTTTTATGTTTTTAAATATTTTTTACTATTTTTATGATTTTCTAGGTAATTTTTCTAATTTTTTATATTTTTAGAGTAATAAATCCTAAATTAGTGTTTAATAAAATTGGTCAAATTAAAATGGAGAAAAAAAGAAAGCAAAAAATATCCAAATTAATTTTAATATATTATTAATAGTATAAAGAAAAATATAAAACAGAAAACATAATTTTTAGAATTTTTATATATTTTTATAAGTGTTTTTAGATTTTTTTCTATTCTTTAGAATTTTATTTTATAATTTTTAGGGATTTTTGGTCTGGAGTTGTAAAATAACTAAATAAATAAGAAAACATTTTTTTTGGAATTTTTAAAAAACTTTTTATATTTTTTATGTATTTTAAACTATAAACATGGATAAAATAGGCTCTTTTTATTTTTATAAAATAGTAAAAGTCCAAAAATTGCAAAATAAAATTATGGCATGCAAGTTTGTACAATCAAGAACATACTTGTATTTTTTGGGAAATTTTAAAACTTAAATGCTATTTTAAATGAATAGAAACAATAAAGAGAAACTACAATACTGACAGGGGCCTATTTGTAAATAAAATAAAGTTCAGTTTCCAATCTGCAAATTTCATAAAAATATATAGTTGGAATAAAAAGTTCTTGGACCTAAACGAAATATAAAAACATTCGGGGGCATGCCTACAAAATGTCCCCTCGCATAGGGGCATCATGTTAGGTTATGTGGTGCGGACTCGTTTGCAATTACAGAAAACTCATGGTTCTTCTACAAAAATTACAAAATATATAAAGTGACTGATGAAATATTTAGTATTAATTATTAAATACAAAAAACACTCAGGTAAAAGGTGTAAAATACCCATAGCAAAGCCGTGAATGGACAGTGCTCCTCCTCCCACTTGTCATGTGGCGGCTCGTGGGCGCACGATGATGCTTCGCCGGCGACAGACCATATTAGATCCAATCATGAGATCCTACGGTCGACGTGCTCTTGATCAAATGGTGGCTGGCGAATCTAGGCTCCAGAGGAGATCGGACGGATAGAACGAGGCTTGGAGGAACAAACAAGAATTAGGGTTCCTTTGAGCTTCGATCGTTGATGGGGTGTATCTCCGACCTCCTAAGCGGCTTGCAGGGGACTTAAAATGTTGTCCAATCCTCCCCACATCAGCTGGATCCTTCAATCGAGGTCATGGAGCTCCGTTAATGTCAAAGGGGCTCAGGGAAGACAGGCGCTCCAGGTACCTCGCACTTCTGCAAAAATCGACCCCAACGGAGGTCTCGAGCCACCAGTACCTGCAAGTAAAGCAAGTGCAAGAAAAAGGGGGTAAAGGGCTCATATTGGTGATGGAGGATGTGCGGGTGGCTCGGGAGATGGTGCTCCGGGAGGCGGCTGAGATAGAGCACCGAACTCCAGATCGATGATCGATTTGGGTGAATGGAATGGAGTGGCACGTATGGAAAAGTGAGGGAAAGAGAGTGAGGGTGATAGCGGGTCGAGGTACTGGCAGCGTAAGGTGGAGAGGTTCGCTGGAGCTCCGCTCTAGCAAACTATGAATTTGGGTTATACGGGTAGATCACACATTAAACATATAAAATAAAGACAATAAATTAACATAGGACTAATGCCAAGCTAAGAAATGCAAGAAAAAGTAGATCTCGAGTAGCATGAGCTGCAAGATTGAACCTCACAGCCAAGATGGCAGAAGATGGGTGGAGACGCCCTTCCACTCGCCTAGACGTGTCTCCAAGGAGATGGAGAGCTACCTGTCACTTCACTCAATCCGGAGCTCGAAGAATGAGGGCCAGAACAAGTCAAAAGAGGTTCAAAACTGGAAGAGAAGGTTGGGGGTAGGCTATGTACAACATGGTCGAGCGGTTGGAAAGATCAAGGAAATGGCAGTGATTCAACGATTTAAAGATCGAGGTGATGCTTGGGTGTGTATGCTCGATGAACGAGGAAGAAAAGTTGCCATGGACTCAATGCGAAATGATGAAAGAATTGATATCAATGAGGCGGAAACAATAGGTGTCAGAGGCTACAGGACGATGGCAGTGCAGTTGATCAAAGTCAACTAGCGTTGCGCCCTGGTTGGTCCACGTGGACTAACTAGGAAAAACATCCGTGAAAATACTTCTAAAATATATATTAAATAATAAATGATTTTATTAGATTTAATTTATAAAATTTTTTATTATTTTTATATTATTTTATTATGATTTTTATTTATTTTTTAGAGGTATATAATTATAAGTTAGTTTTTCGGTTAGAATATCAATATATTCATCTTCGTTTTTGTATCTTTTATTTTTCTTTTGTATTTTTAATTTTATTATTTTATTTAAAATTTTATAAAATCATAACATATTTTTAGATACTAAAATATATTTTATTATATTTTTTTGATGTAATAATTACACTTAAATAAATAGGTGTATTTAATTTATAGGTATATTTATTGTATTTTCATCTATGTATTTCATATAAATATTTTATTTTAATGTATTATTTATGGTTTTATTTTTGTTTTAGTATGTAAATATATTATAAATAATATTTTCAAAATTATAAAAATATAAAATTATAAAAATATAAAATTATATAAATAATGAATAATAATAATCTGATTATGTTAATCTGGTATATTATACAATAAGGGTCCAAAACCTAATTTTCATACCTTAACTCCAAAAAATATGAAATCACCTTCATTAAATAGATTATTAAAAGTTATATACAATTAAATGTGATTTTGATATATTTTGAGTTTTTATTTTTCTATTTTTTTAATCTCGGTTTTTACAGCCCGGGTAGCTGTCTTTATTTAAGCAAAAGGGGAGATTAAATATGGAGCCCTTCAAGGGGTAATACAGGGAGTAAATGCATACAGAACATGACAAAAAAAGACTTTGAGAAAAAGCCACAAGCAGCTTTTAGATCAGAGTTGCAACTACACGAGGCCAAACCAAAAAAGCAAAAAGTTGACTTTTCCAGACGAGCAAAAGATCCTTAGGGAGCTGGACTTGTGAAGCTTATCATGAAATGTCCATCAATCTGTCTGCATCATCTAACCATAGTTTTAGAACTAGAACTTGCATTTATAAACAAAATGTGATAAACACTACCCATCAGTAGAGGCACTAAAACCTTTGGAATCCTGATCTGTGAAACTTCCCAGGAAAGGGCTTGGGTCTTGATCTTCATCCATTAAGTCATCTTCATCATCAATATCTATTGTTGTTTCCTTTTGCTTTTTATTGAGAGGCTGGATCGGTGGCCTGATTGCGAGAGGGATCATCAAATTCACAAGATCTGATGTAGGATCTTGATCCCAAATTTTCCCGTCGCCTTTCCTATAGAGGTTAAAAATCTTTTTGACTCTAAAAATTCGAATTCCATCCCTTACCAGCGGGTTATGATGATTTTTCCAGAATTGAGTAATCTGTCTTGGACCTTTCACAAATTTCTTTTGAAGCAATTTACTTCTCGTCATAATTTTCTTATCAATAGAACTGCTATCAATGAATTGCATTGTCTGGTTATTACTCTTTGAGTTGGTTGAGCTATTGAAGAAGACGATTGTTTCTCCGTTGCAGCTTCAGAATCACATGTACATGGGTCTATGTTGTATAGAAGTTCCATGAACAGACCTATGAGAATTTTCAATTGGCTTTGAAAGTCATTAGACGGGCATTTTCCTGCATAGAAGCTATTGATCCAGTAGTTCGTAAAAACCCATGCATTCCAGACTTGTTGGGAAGTATCCGTCAACCTAGCTAGAATTTCAAAAGAGTTAAATAGCATGTATTTTCCATCCAAAAGAACATCTAATGTTGTAGTTTTTATTTGAGATATATGGGTCAGGGAAGTTGGGATTTTGGTCCATATTTTTTTCTATGAAATCAATTTTGTATTTTTTATATTTTATTATCTACAACTTTCATTTACAAAGTTTCTTTGTTTGAGGTATAAAAAATGAAAAATAAATTGGATCTCAAAATGTATAATAAATAAATAAATAAAATGGTTTTTATTGTATTTTGGACCCTTATCTCCCCCTACTTTATTCCTTGTAGACCTAGTCATCAAGATGCCTAGGTCTCGGGGTTTAGGGTCATAAAATATCTTTGATGTTTTATTCTTTTTCTTTTCTTTTCTTTATTCTATAATTCTGACATTTAGAACTATATTTTTACACAAGATTTAAATAACAATACATGAATGTTAATTTATGCAAATTAAGGATATTTATATGCATTTACTAGGGTTTTTAAGCCAAAATGATATAATAAAGATGATGAAATGGAGATTCATCACCTCCCTATACTTGCCTTTGCTAGTCCCTGGCAAACACGTATGCAATAAGTGCAGAAAATGTAAATAAAAGAAAGAAAGAGAAATAAATTGGATTAAGTTTAATTATCAAACTTATCTTCACAAAATCAAAGTTTGGAGCTTAAGTCAAACTTTTATAATTTTAGTGTGGGTGGAACCTTATTGGGAATCGGATTTGAAATACAACGGCCTTCGAGAATCCCAAAACTCTCCTCAAGTCTCCTTAATAGCCAGGTCAGAATATTTCTACTTATACACAAACCCTTACGACTATGAATATGACTTGTACAGTGTATGTGATAGTGGCTCTCCCCAACTTAAATGAAAAAGAGACTGACTTCTCCAGCATGACAACCCAGTGATTCCCCAATCCTACAACTCCTTCCTCGAGGTGTGGGGTATTCCCTTCTAATTTCAAGTGAGAACTAGCTCAAGAGGAGGGGGTGATGAATCCACATTTCATCATCTTTATTCTATCATTTTGGCCTCAAAAACCCTAGCAAATGCTTGTAAATAGCATTAATTCATGCATTTTAGCATTTATGCATATGTGTGTAAATATTGTATAAAATGTGGTTTTTAAAGCCAAAATTATAGAATAAAGAAAATAAAAGAAAAAGAATAAAATATTGTAAATATTTTATGACCCGAAACCCTGAGACCTAGGCATCTGGATGAATAGATCGACCAGGAATAAAGTAGGGGGAGATAAGGGTCTAAACACAATAAGCTTTCCTTCATTCTTTAGTCATTTTGGGGCCTATTTTTGGTTCCACTTTTTATACCTCAAATAAAGAAACTTTGTACATGAAAGTTGTAGATAAATTTATATAGAAAAATACAAAATTTCTTTCACTGAAAAATAATACAAATATAAAAAGTTCTGATCTGAATAAAAATCCAGAATCCCAACTTCCCAGACCTGTATCTCACAAATGAAAATTCCAAATACAGCAAACTCATCTTTAATTGTATATAGAATAAAATAATCTATTTAATGGAAGTGGTTTTGCATTTGGCGGAGCTACGGTTTGAAAGTTGAGTTTTGGACCCTCATTATATAATTATACATATTAAAATATTCATTTTATTATTTATTCATTCTTTTTGTAATTTTATATTTTATAATTTTGTAAATATTATGTATAGCATATATGTACATTAAAATCAGAAGAAAAACCCAAAATAAATACAAAATAAAATATATGTATATTGAATACATAGGTATAATACCTATATGCATACCTATACAAGACATACTTTTATTTTTACAAAATAATTCAGAAAAATAAAATAAAATATAATTAAGTATATAAAAGTATTCTATAATTGTATAAAATAATAAATAAAAATAATAAAATTAAAATACACAAAATAAAAATAAAAGAGTAAAATATATAGATAATATACCTATATAGGCTATAAATAGTAACTTGTAAAAATACACTTTATAAAAATAAATAAAAATCACCATAAAATAATTCATAAAACAATGAACATTTTTTTATTTTATAACCATAATTTAATTAACCCATTTTCTATTTTTAAACGATTTTTGAAATAATTGTAGGGGATTTTTCCTGGTTGGTCCACGTAGACCAACCAGGTTGGTTTAACAGTTGACCTCGGTCAACTGTCTGACCACCTCCCTTAGGCCTGTCAGAGAGTCATTTTGTCTCTTCTTCAGGGATTTTTCGAGGTCTTATCTTTCACAAATTGAGGTTGTATCATCTAAAAAACAAATTGAGGTTGAGACCTTCTGCAAACTTCTTGCTCGAAGACCCATGAATCACGCCCCTATCTTACATCGGGGATTGGACCCACGATTTGGTCCATCTTCATTGATTTTTGACGCCACTTCGTCAACTCTTCAAAAGCCACCCCCGACTTCCCTCTGAAGTTTGATCCTTCTTCCGCCAATTTCGCCCGCAAACCCCTAGCCCATTGCATTCCTGGTGACAGGCAGAGGCGATTCGAGCTTGGGTTTGCACCATTTTGGTGTCGAATCGAAAGTAGATCCAGTCCCTCGCCGGAGCTCCGCCGCGAGTTTGCTACGTCGTCTCTGGTGAGCCTTTCTCTCTTATTCTTCCATTTTCTTGTAGCTTAGAATTAGCCTAGGTTAGGATCATAGCAGTTTTACTGTTCGTTCATCCCTTTGCCGTGATTTCGTGAATCATTCTACGACGAAGCTTAGCTCCGCCACCACTTTCCGACCACCTCCATCATCGATAGCCGCCAAGATCACCCCCATCTTCTTCCTTGTCGCTTTGTCATCACGGACCACCCTTCCATCCACCTTGATCTCGCCCAGATCGAGCGATCAGAGATCCCATCTCCGCCCGCGCGGAGCTCCACGCCCGAGCCGCGCACCACCCCCATTCAACATGAAAACACCCCCAGTCGCCTCGCCTGGTTTTTGCGCTTCCAACCCTGCAGGTCAGAGCCCAAGAGGAGGCTGTATCGAGCCTCGACAACTCAGGAAGCACCTCCCAGGTCGTCGCCACCGTCTGTCCCCATCTCGCCGTCTCAGGCTCGCCTGAGACCTCCATTTGACGCGGAGGGAGCCCCAGGATTGTTTGCCCTTGATCCTAGGCCTGGAGAGGCCGTGTGTCGGCCGAATTCACTCGCCAAAGCTCGTCGGGGAGAGTGTTCTTCGTGAACCTCTCTCCACCGTTGGATCAGGAGCACCCTCCAGGACGCACAGGAGCCGTCTGATCTTCAGCACCCCTCACCGTCGGATCTCGTCGCGGGATCTAATCTTGGACGTCCGTGAGAAGCGCCATCGGGTCACCAGATCAGGCCACGTGGATAAGTGGATCGCCCTCGGGCCGCACGATCATCATCTTGGGTATTTGCACTTTCAACCTAAGAGATTTTGTATTTACGTTTTAGCCCTAAAACTTTCATCTACAATTTAAAAATATTTGTAATAATTGCAATTAGGTCCCTAAACTTCTTTTATTTGCACCTCAGTCCTCGGCCACATCACCTCACGTGAATGGGCCACGTGACTTTGGGATTTGCAGTTTTGATCTCGAACTTTCATGTATTTGCAGTTATACCCCTGTGCGTAGTGATTTAAATATATTTCTGGGATAATTGCATGTTTGTCCTGCTGGTTTTTAGTATTTGCAAAGATTCCCCTGTAAACAACAGATCATGTGCGTCGTGCGTGGATTTTTGGTGACATTTGCACCCAAGCCCCTGGATGTTTTTATAATTGCACTTATACCCCTACCAGGCTTAGGATTTTTATGTGTTTGCTTCATTTATTTCACGCATCATTAAAATGCCAAAAATTCCATAAAAATTATTTTAAGCTCTTGTTAACTTGCACTTTTACGCCATACTTTTGCATTTTATTTTTATGGCATTTTAGCATTTATTAAAAATCAAAATAGGCATTTTAGCTACTGTCTAGCTTAGAAAATACCAAAACAAATATTAAAACAATTAAAAATTCTAAAAAATCACCTACTGTGTATTTTAGTATCTATTCGTATTAATCCAAAAATTACTAAAAATTTCAAAACCAAAACCATAAAAATTAGAAAATACCTTAAACTTCACAAAAATCTAAAAAATTCTAGAAAACTCTAAAAAATGCAAACTCAGTTCATGTTAGGTTCTATATTTTATTATCTTTATTTTGAAATTAGTTTGGAAACTTTTTGTTGATGATTGATATTTTTAATTCCCATTTTACTCACAGCCAGTAGCTAATTCACTATTTTTCTTTATTTCAGTTTTTAAAAATATCAAAACATTCTGAAAAATATCCAAAAATCACAAAAAATAGTAAAAAATCATAAAAAGCCCAAAAATATTTTATTTCTGAATTTTTTTAGTATTTTTACATATTTCTATAAATACCTTAGTACCTCCTTTCTTATATTATATCTCTATTCCAATATTGAAAAAGAAAATATAAAAACAAAAAAATAAAAAAATAAAAAAAATCAGAAAATCAAAATACAAAATATAAAATTAAAATTAAATAAAAAATAGTAAAAATTAAAAACCCACAAAAAATCATGATTGGTTAAGTAGTCCATTAGACCTAGGTTTTGACTTTTTGTCTACACTCTACACCTTTGTTTCCTGTGTTCGACCCCTACTTGCTTGCCATTGTACATTTTTAGTAGGGAATAATAAATTTAATCCTTGCTCTTGATTGATTGATTGTGTGGGTTAATTGTTGACAAACGGGAAGGCTTGAGTAGTCGCATCAGCGATAGTGAGTCTGATTTGTCAGACCACTATTTAGCGGCTCTCGCATTTTCGTTTTTCAAATGGCACCGTTGGCGGGGAGCATCGGCTTTGTAGAGTACATTTGTGTCTTTTATCTGCTTAGCCATTTTTGATTATTTATTTTTCGTGCATAATTTGTTTTGAACTATCTGACACCTCCTCTTATTTTCTTACGAGGGACCGCTGACCGAGGAGGATCGCCTAGGGGATCTTGCGCATCCTTGGGAGGAGGAGCCGGCTATTCTACCCTAGCTGGCAGGAGAGAGCAGGAGAGCTTGAGAGAGAGAGATAGTTAGATTTTTCTTTTTTGTGAGAGAGAGTAATTTGATTAATTTGTAATAATACAGGACTTGAACACTCAGACACTTCGGGCCTAATTTCCGGGTGATTGTTCACCCAGGGGCTCATCGCGGTTTTCTTCGCGTCTCTCGACTGTCATTTTCCGGTTTTGATTTCTTTTCATTTCTTTTGTCGATTGAGCCCTTAGATTTTTAGGCTTTGCTTGATCGATTAAATTAAGTCCAAACACCCTAATAACCATTGCATGTACCTATAGCTCGTGCTTGGACTTAGTTTAATTAAGCAGTTGATTCACTCTTCTTTGATCCGTGCGCCGCGAGCTCATCCCCGCCAAGCGCTTCTCCTAAACTCGATGTGTCGAGAGAAGGAGGGGTGAGCCTAGACCGAACCTTAGGATTGAAGATTGGTGGTTAACTTGTGGTTCTGAACGCCAGAAATTGCCTTCTTAGGACGATTTCCGCTTGCATACCGGCATGTAGTGTAGGTTTATAAATTTCTGCTTTGCATCCCGCATGGAGAGAGTTGGGATTCACTGTATGTCCTCTATCTTTGCATCCGTCATTTAGGCACAAAGGTGAGATTTCCATCTTGGTGCCGACTTGCATTGACTTTTCCCGACTATTTTCTCCCTCTGTTTTTGGACAAAGTAGGATCAAGAAAATACAAAATCGTTAGGCGCTTGTTTGAATTTACTCAAAAGAAGCGATAACACCAAAAAAATTAAAAAAAGGGACTGCTAAGAAAACTTTGACCTAAATAAAATTAGTAATTGGATTCATTGTCTGGGGAGAGCAACACTCTCACTTGTTTTCAGGCTGCATGGGAAGGTCTCCTTCCAAGTGAGCTGAGTGCTTCGTAAGGATTAGAGCCAAAAACCCAGCTTGTGGCTGCCTTGTATATCGCCTGGATTTCTGAAGTATTGGCGCTACTATCGTGCGTAGGCGAGTAGGGCTTGGTCGCCATTGGTGACTCACTATTGTGTGAGCATTGACCTTGTCCGAAGTACCGAGCATAGGCCACGCCCTCACGGGTATGTCTGTCTCACCGTCTACGTCCGAGTAGGATCTTGCACGCTCACAGGTGATTCCATTGCGAGCGAGATCCGAAGTATCGATTTCGCCTATCGGCTTCCTCCCTCTTCTTCTTTGGCTGAGTAGGGGTCCAGGAAGGGTTACGAGGACCTCAAAAAGCGCAGGCTATAGGTTACACAGGGGAGGACAAGTACGGGAATACTCTTCTGGCAGTACCCTCGCTGCTATAGGCATAGCGCTCCTAAGGACTCGTTTGAAAGATAACTTCCTGAATTCAAGTTAAAAATTGCAAAGATAAAAGCCGAACCTTCACGGCTTCACGTGTTGAGTTGGTGAATCCCCTTTTTTTGTGTTTGATTGCTAGTTACATCTAGGTCAAGATCAAAAACATCGTGCTTTGCGCAAATTTTGTTCTCCCTCCAGTTGACCCTTGCTCATTGTGAGCCTTCTATTGTTTTACACTCCAATTATTTCTGGTTGACCCTCGTATCTTTCATCCATATCGATCTTCCTCTTGATCTTCGAGATGGCGATGAATGGGCAGTTTAGTCGGACTCCGTCAGCACCCACATCAGTTCCATTCACTCTCCCTCTCAAATAATTCAAGGCGATTCCCGAGAACCCGGTTCAAACTCCGTGGACCGATCTCCGGACTCCCTGTCTTCTTCAATAAACCGGGATCACTCTCGTCCCGAATCTCTGTCCGTTCTGGATGGCAATTGATTTCACTCCTTACACATCACCGTCCTTAACAAAATTCTGTGTTGACCTTGACAGAGACCATTTCTCTTTATCCGGTGCTGCAATTCAGACTGATCGGGGTATTCTTCCATGTGCAGACTTATAACCCGATCACGAGCCAGAAATTCAAGTGCATTCTGGGATGGCAGGAGGAAGAGGAAAGGGACCACAGCCCCCGCCTGAACCTGAAGTCAGTCTGGGTGAAGGCAGTACACCATGCAGAATGAAGTTAACAGTCAGTTGCTGGCTTCCATTCAAGCCATTCAGCAGCAGTTGACTAATCAAGCCCTGGCCCAAACCACCTTCCAAGATATGCTGAACGATCTGAGGAGGAGGGCCGATGCAAGAGATGGCCGACAAGAGGATGATCCGAACCACGAGCTGAATTTTGAAGAAGTCAAAGATGAGTTCTCAATGGGGGACCAGAATTTGATGCAGCGGAAGTAGATCCACTGCAGCCGAAGCCTGCACTCAAGGAAACATACAACCCAGGAGCGGGACGCATCACTGAGTGGATTCGGGTTCCACGTATGCATGCCCACTTCGAGCTGAAGCCGCAATTTCTGTCGCTAATTCCCACATTCCATGGGAACACCACTGAGGAACCGTATATTTTTCTCAAGAAGTTTGGCCGCATCTGTGCCACTGCTCACTACCCTGGTATTCCTCTGGGGGTAGTCAAGATGACCGTGTTTCCCTTCAGCCTTCAAGACAAGGCCCTATATTGGGTTGACTATCTTTGGAAGGTTGTCACGACCTGGGAGGAGCTGAAGTCTGCATTTCTCCATAAATTCTATCCTCTCGGGCGATTGAATAAGATGTGTGCCCGCATCTCCAGTTTTTGCCAGCAGCCCCACGAGACCATCCATGAAGCGTGGGAGCGATTCAAGGATTTGTAGGAGAAGTGCCCCCACCATGAAATTCCAAAGACTAGTCTCGTACATCATTTCTTTGGGGGCTATCACTTGAGAGCCAAAAGCTCGTAGACGCCGCTTGCGGCGGTTCACATTTCAACAAGGACGAGGATGTGGTATGGAACGTCCTCGAGGAAATGACTGAAGGAGAAGCCACACAATCCTCGTCCAGAGCGTACATGAAGACACCAACCGTCATCAGCAAGCCAGTGAACATGGCTTCTCACACCGAGGATAAGGACGAGAGTTCCAACCTAAGCATCATTGGGAGCCACTTATCCAAGGTGGATATCATTGAGAAGAGGTCACGGGACCTCGAAAAATTTTCAGTCATTGAGAAGAGGACCCAGGGTCTGGAAAAGCTTGACCAGATTTCCCAACAACTGGAGCAGCTCGTCCGTGCGTTGAATGCCAACATGTGCAACGCTGTATCTACCTCTGCCGAGCCGAATGCTGAGAAGAAGGAGCTTACAATGCAGCGGAACCCTCAGCCGACTCCACCGCATCCCCATCATGTCCAGCACGTGTATTACGTGCAGGTTCCGAAGCAGCCCCTGCAGCCCCAGACACAGATGGTTGTATATCAACCTGAGTCCCAACCAGTCTACTCTGAGCAGTTCCCTCCACCCCCGCCACTGATTCAGGAGATCAATGGTGTATGGAACAATGAAGCGCAGCTGACCCGTCCTCAGGGACACTCTCAGGGTCACAACATGGGCAACATGCCCTATCATCAACAGCAGCAGGGTGGGTGACCCTTCCAGCCCTCCTACCAATACTAGCCTCCATCTCACGGTAACACCTGGAGGCAGAATTACCAGTACGGTCCTCAACAGTCCGGATATCGTGGACAGGGATATCATCAGCAATCGGCTGCTCAATACAACCAACAGAATTCATAGTATTCCTCCAACCCTCCTCCTCACCAATTTTCTCAAGGTTGCCAGTCGCAATCTCAGCTGCCATATCAGCACTCTAGAACCCAGTAGGGGGACTCCTCTGAGATTGTGCCGGTCAATCCGGCCCTGGCCTTTCTTGAACAGTTAATGAAGAACATGGCTGAGATGACCCAGAAGATCGACGACCTGACGGCAGCCAAGACCGTCATACCAGCTCAGGTCGAAGCCAAACCAAACAACTTCCGATGCAAGGAGCAGGTAGCCGGCAGTGTCCAACCCGAATCAGGTGAACTAAATTGTTTTTTATCTAATGATGTTACTCTCAGGAGCGGTAGGACACTCTAGCCATCGGCGACGGCGAAGGGGAAGCACCTTACATCTGACGGGGAATCGTCAGTCCAGCCAACACCAGGGCCAAGCAGCATTTTGGAAGCAGCACCAGCATTCAGAAAATCACAAAAAAATGAAGAAAATGACAAAACACAAAAAGATAGCAGCAACCTCGGTGGAGATCGGCCAGCATTAGAGACGCCTGCACCTGCCTCACAGCCAGTTCCTGACAGGAGAAGCATTGCGCCTGCAGTGAGTCCAACGCTGGCACCAGAAGCCGAGCCTGTCATTTTTGGTCCACAAATTGTAGATGAACCCATTTCTTTTTTCCATCTACCTGTACACGATAGTATGGACACCCTTTTGAATGAAATTGATGAAGATGTTGTAAATATTCCTTTTCCTGAAGCAATGAAAAAACATAAAAAAATGAAAAATTTGAAAAATGCTTTGTTTGATCCTGCCATCATAGAAATCATCCAGAATTTGGTGCTGAATATGCCATTAATGAAAGCTCTTGAGTACATGTTGGCTGTAAAGAAAGGATTGAAAGAGGCATGCACAACCAAGCGCAGACCGTATCCCCACAACTCAAGAAGCAAGGGTGGCAAATCCGAAAAGCATATCCTCACAATGACCACCGTTAATGCCATCAGCAACCTCCCGGATAAAAAGCCAGATATGGGAGCACCTCTTGTGCGATGTCAGATGTTCAACCATGAATTTGAACGAACACTTCTCGACAGCGGGTCGTCCGTCAACTTGATGCCAGATTCGCTACTTACGGAATTCAGGCTAGGACCGCTCAAGCCTACAAAGATGATTCTGCAGTTCGCAGACAAGTCAGTCAAGCGGCCTAGGGGCCTATTGGAGGACGTAATCGTCACGGTTCAGGGAAAGTCATTCCCGTCCGATTTTGTGGTCTTAGATATGGACGTCCCCTCTCCATTGCTCCTTACCCCAATCATCCTTGGAAGACCATTTCTGCGGACATCAAACGCAGTAGTGAATTATGGGACAGGAGAAATTACTTTTGGTGCTGGCAATGAAACAATCAGAGTAGAGACCCTGTCTGAGGGAACATCAACCGAACGGACATCTGCATCATGTGCAAGGGTGATTGAGTATGCTGACGACTGCGACTTTCTAGCAGAAATTCAAGACACCAACTTATTTTTGGGTAACATTGAGATCCATGAACTCCTATGCCCCGAGGAGGAAGTGGAGACCGCAGTCGAATTTCCCCTTATTGATCAGGATGAGGAACTTGCTGATGTGTTGTAAGAGACTGCCGTGGGGGTGATGTGCAAAACCAAGAGCAGATGTTTGAAGAATCTTTTGATGAGGAGGAAATCATCGAGACAGTCTGTCAAGATTTGAGAGAAGAGGCAGAACCGAGTGTGGTGGACACTGAACAATTGAAAGAATCACCACCTGCCTTAATAGCTGAGGTCACTTCTAAAGCAGCTCAGACCTTGCCAGAGCTAAAACCTTTGCCCTCCAACATGAAATACACCTTCCTTGCGGGAGAACCGAACATGTACCCGGTCATCATCAATGCACATCTGACCGAAGACCAAGAAACTCGTCTGATGGAGGTTCTTGAACGCAACCGCAAGGCGATAGGCTGGTGAACTTCTGATCTCCATGGGATCAATCCGTCACTATGCTCGCACCGCATCTTTCTGGAAGAAGATTGCAGGCCCTCTCGAGAGCTTCAGAGAAGATTAAATCCTAATCTGGGGGAGGTCGTTATGAAAGAGATCCAGAAGTGGTGTGATGCGGGATTTATCTATCCCATCTCCGACAGCAAATGGGTGAGCCCTCTATATGTTGTGCCTAAGAAATCAGGGATCACCATTGTAAAGAATGACAAAGGAGAGGAGATCGCAACCAGAGTACCCACTTCTTGGTGAGTGTGCGTGGACTACAGAAGACTTAATCTCGAAAAGACCACTTTCCTTTACCCTTCATCGACCAGATCTTGGAGAGATTGGCCGCGAAGGAATATTTTTGCTTCTTGGACGGTTACTCTGGATACAATCAAGTTGCTATTGCTCCTGAAGATCAAAAGAAGACCACGTTCACCTGTCCTTTGGGTACATATGCCTTCAGACGGATGCCGTTCGGGCTTTGCAACGCCCTATCCACATTTCAGAGGTGTATGCTTCCAGTTTTTGCCAATATGGTGGGCAACTTTCTCGATGTCTTTATGGACGATTTTTCGGTCTACGGGGATTCATTTGACCAATGTTTGGATTATTTAGACCGAGTCCTACGGACGTGCTGCGAAGTAAATCTTGTGCTCTTATGGGAGAAGAGCAACTTCATGGTGACCGAAGGAATTGTGCTGGGTCATGTTGTTTCTAAACGTGGTATGGAGGTTGACCTAGCCAAGGTGGACGTGATTTCCAAACTTGAGCCACCTATAACCATCAAGCAAGTCAGGTCATTCTTGGGCCACGTCGGTTTTTACCGACAATTCACCAAAGACTTTAGCAAACTGGCCAGACTGTTGACTGAGTTGCTCGGTAAGGAGAATGAATTTATTGTAGATGACTGTGTGCCCCTTGCCTTTAATCAGTTGAAAGAACTCATCACCCAGGCCCCTGTCTTACAGCCGCCGATTTGGACTCGGCCTTTCGAGATGATGACTGACGCGTCAGATTATGCCATCGGAGCTGTCCTTGGACAGAGGAAAGATAATATACCATTTGCAATTCACTACGCTAGTCGAACGCTCGATGAATACCAGCGGAACTACACTGTAACTGAAAAGGAGCGGCTAGCGGTAATTTTTGCCATGGAAAAGTTCAGATCTTACCTCCTTGGATCCAAAGTAGTCATTTACACTGATCATTCGGCCATTCGGTACTTACAGCAGAAGAAGGACGCCAAACTACGTCTCATCCGGTGGATTATTCTCCTCCAGGAATTTGACTTGGAAATCAAAAATAAACCTGGGGTAAGAATGTGGTGGCCGATCATCTGTGAAGGCTTCCTGAGCTGGAATCTCCTGAGTTGAACCTGCAGCCGATCAAAGAGACCTTTCCAGATGAGGCAATTCTTTCTGTCACCTTGCTTCCTTGGTATGCAGGCATCGTGAATTATCTGGTGACCAAGAAAATCCCACAGGACTGGCCTAAGTTGAAAATAGATAGATTCTTGTCTAAAATCCATTTCTACCAGTGGGAAGATCCGTATTTGTTTCATGAGGGAGCAGATTGTATCTGGAGAAGGTGCATTCCTCAGGAGGAAGTTCCAAGTGTCCTCGCTTTATGTCTTGACCAAGATTCTGGAGGACATCATTCAAGCAAACGTACGGCAGCAAAAGTTATTCAAAGTGGCCTATGGTGGCCTTCATTATTCAAAGATGCAGATGATTATGTCAAAGGCTGCACTGATTGTCAGAAGATGGGCGGAACCATAGGAATGAGAGATACGATGCCTCTGAAATACATTCAGATCTCAGATGTCTTCGACACATGGGGCATCGACTTTATGGGCCTGTTTCCCAACAGTCAGGGCTATGAATATATTCTGCTTGCTGTCGATTATGTAAGTCGATGGGTGGAGGCTATTCCTGCCCGAACCGCCGACAGTAGGACTGTTTGTCGATTCCTGAGAGATCACATCATAGCACGGTTCGGGATTCCTAAGATTCTCATATCTGACGGGGGTAGTCATTTCATAAACAGAGAGGTAAAGAAGTTGACCCAAGAATTCTGCATTGAACATCGCGTTGCTTCACCCTACCACCCGCAGTCCAATGGTTTAGCTGAATGTTCAAATAGGGAGATCAAGACAATTTTACAGAAGCTTGTGCGTCTGGATCGCAAGAACTGGTCTCAGCTACTTGACTCTGTTCTGTGGGCTTATAGAACAGCGTACAAGTCACCCTTGGGAATGTCTCCCTACTGTCTTGTGTATGGCAAGCCATGTCATCTGCCCGTCGAACTAATTCACAAATCCTTATGGGCCATTAACATCTGTAATTTGGACTCCAAGAAAGCAGGAAAGAACAGGAAACTGGATCTGAACAGATTATTAGAATTCAGAGATTATGCATATGACAACAACCTGATGTACAAGGAGAAGGTCAAAACATGGCATGACAAGCATATCCGTCGCAAGTCCTTTGATCCAGGTCAGAAGGTGTGGTTGTTCGATGCGAAATTAAAGATATTTCCAGGCAAATTGAAGAGTAAATGGACTGGGCCGTTTATGGTTAGGCAGGTGCGTCACAGCGAAAGTGTGTTGATATCCAATCTGTCAGCTGACGCACAGCCATTCGTAGTCAATGGACAACTTCTGAAGCCATACCTTGAACATGATACATTCATGGCTGTCGTTGATTCGATTCACGTAATCTACAAGGATGAGCCGGATAGTTCCAAAAAGGTAGAGGAAGGCTAAGCAGAGCAAAACATTTTTGAATGACTTTTCTACTTTTCTTCTTTTCTTCTTTTCAATCTCTTTCATTCTCTTCTATTGGCATGATGGCATCCCTTTCATCATTGCTACACTTAGGATGTACTTTATCCTAAGTGTAGGGGGGATGCGCATCCCGAGTTGTTCATATCCATTTTCTTCTTTTCTTCTTTTCTTCTTTTCCTTTTCTATCTTCTTTTTGTATCTAAAAGATGTCGCCCTTGTAGACAGTCTTCTATACTTAGGACGTACTTTGTCCTAAGTATAGGGTGGTGTGCACCCCAAGTTTCTCTATTCTTTTTTATCCTCTCCATTGTCTCCTCTTCTTGTCTATACTTAGGTATATCTTACCCTAAGTATAGGGGGAGACAATCCGAGTACGATCTGTTCATTCCCACCCTTGACCCTCCCTACTTTGTGTACAGTCTGCTATACTTAGGATTATTTGATCCTAAGTATAGGGGGGATGGTCAACTTCTCATTCGTTCATTCATTTATTTATTCTTTAGACATGTCTATACTTAGTACGAGTTATGTCTCTCTTTTCTCTCCGATCTATGAGGACATAGCTCAAGCTAAGTATAGGGGGTCGTATATACTATGTATATACTTTAGCCATAACTTGTACTTTCGTATTTTCTTAATAATATGGCTAATAATTCTTTAAAATTCATTAAAACCTTTAATAAAAAGGTGTTTTGTTCCTCAAAGTCTTTTTATATATACTGATTAATAAATCAGGTGAAAATGTTTTTTGCAAAATGTTTAAAAAATATTTTGAAAATCTTTGTGAACATCTATTGAAAGCTATTTTGAAAATATTTTGTTACATGTTTTCAACCTGTGTAAAATGTGTGGTTTGTAAAAATTTGTTTTCTTTGTGTGAAACAAAATGTGTGAAAAATGATTTGCAAATGGTTTGAAAAATGGTTGCAAAAATTTTTGAAAAACCTATACATATTGTTCTGAAAACCTTTGCAAAATGATTTTCAAATGTGTGTACATGTTTGTAAAATGTTTGTAAAAATTATTTTGGACTATAGTTTTCAAAAATTGTTTGAATTACATGTGTCAATTAAGTTTGAGGAATATTTACATCACACCAAAAATCCACTATATATATATATCCATAAAATTGATCACTTACCCTTGTGAATTCTTAAAATCCACTTCTTGTATATATCAGAAGCACTCCCGTGTACATATTTTAACCTAGATTTTAGCCAAAACTTTTTGTTTTCGAAAAATCCCAAAAATATTTGCAAAATTAAAATCCAAAAACAGTTTAAAAATCTTTTGAAAAAAATACAAAAAATGCATATGCATCATCGTCATCTTTTCAAAAATCCATAAAAAGTTCAAAATCTTTGAAAACTACATCACAAAAGTATTTTTTGCATAGCATTGCAAAGCATTCGCACTTTTCGGATTGAGTTTGATAGTTGAACAAGTCCGAATAAAATCCGGAGATTGGAGCTTGATTGGACCTTAAAATCTACCTAATAACAGGAACCTTATAGGAAATGGATTTGAGGTACTTCAGGTCTAGTTGACTTAATTCTTTGAGGATTACGGGACTTGGTTCAATGGATTCTTGACTGCCTAAGTAGAGTATTTCGGAGCACACATACGACTCTTGTTGACAATGACTGATTTAGCGAGAATCAGGTGGCCGTAAGTTCAACACAAAGCGTGAACTCAGTCGGTGTGATGACCACACTTACTCTGAACTAAAGTCAACAATTAACCCACACTAAAGATCAATGAATTAGAAATAATGTGGAGTTAAAATTTATTTTTAACTCTGCACAAATGGTGTATAGTGTCAAGTATGTAGAGAATTCGAACAAAGGGAGCAAGCAGGATAGATCAAAAATGTGCTCAAATGAATGTGTGTGTGTGAAGTGTCTACACTAAGCAAGCAAGCAAATAAAATTTTTGTGGGTTTTAAATTTTTAATTAATTTTTTTTATTTTAATTTAATTTTTAATTTTGTATTTTGATTTTAAATTTTTTTAATTTTTATAGTTTTATATTTTATATTTTTCTTTTTCTTTTTGAATATTGGAATTTAAAGATAATGTAATAAAAGACAAGGTAAAATATTTATAAAAATAAGTAAAAATTATCAAAAATTCAGAAATAAATTGTTTTTGATATTTTTATGATTTTTTACTGTTTTTGTGATTTTTGGGGATTTTTCAAGGTGTTTTTGGTATTTTTTTAATTACTGAAATAAGTCAAATCAGTGAAATAGATGCTGGCTGTGAGTAAAGTGGGATCTAAAAATAGCAACCAGTACTCAAAATTTTTCACAATAATTTTCAAATAAAGCTACTGAAAAATACAACAAACAAGAGTTGAGTTTGTATTTTTTGGAGTTTTCCTTGATTTTATATATTTTTTTTGAAATTTTAGAGTGTTTTTAAATTTTTAGTGTTTTTGTTTTGAGATTTTTAATGATTTTTGGACTGACAGTAAAATAGGATATAATAGACACTAGGGGATTTTTTGGAATTTTTAGAAGTGTTTTAATATTTTTTTGGCATTTTCTAAGCTAGACAGTACACAAAAGGCATGTTTTTGATTTTTAATAAATATAAAAATAAAATAAAATCAAAAACTAAAATGATAGTGTCAAAGTACACGTGTCCAAGAACTTAACCCTATTTTTGTGGAATTTTTGGACTTAAAATGATGAGTCAAATAATTAGAACAAGCATCCAAATATTAAACAGGCCTGGTAGGGGCTTAAACGTAAATATACGAAAGTCCAGCGTTGACCATGCAAAATCTCCACAAAATATTTTACTGAATGAAAGAGTTCCTGGTCTAAATATTAAATACCAAATATCGCAAGCCTTTACCTGCAAAATACCCACGCGCACGTGCCACGCAAGTGCGCTTGGCTGGTAGGGGCCTAAAGATAATTAAGCAAAAAGTGCGGGTGTCAAGTATAATTATTACAAAATAAATACACAACAGATGAAAGTTTAGATATTAATTAATAAATTACAAAAATGACGGGGCATGCAAACAATTTACCCACGCCTGGGCGCATCCGACGGCTGATGGGAGTTTACTGAAGACACGTGTTGCGCGCCTGAGCCACGATGACGGTTCGCGCGGGCGGCCAGGATTAGAAGATCTGAATGGAGTGGACGGTCCTGGCCTCTCTGGATCCGACGGCTGCTGTAGCTTGCGAAGAACATGAGGGATCCGACGGCTCTGGAGCGTCAAGGACGAATGCACGAAGAACAGCCTCCGGGGTACCTTTGATCCTCAAAATCTCGATGTCCAGAGCATCGTCTTCCCTCCAGATGGCATCACGGACCCCCTGGGAGACCTCTCGATTGTACGACGCCCCCAAAACGGCCAAGAAGTGGCCGGAGCGCTGCTGCGTGGTCGGCGTAGGAAGGTGGCTCCAGGTGGTCGTGACGGCAACGAAACTCGACCCCCCAGGTGGGTCTCTCGCTCCGGGACACCTGCAAGAAAAAGAGAGAACGACAGATGGTGTTCCAGGGCTCGTTTAAGACAGAATGGTGGGCGTTGGTGGTCGCTGGAGCTCGTGAGCTCCGGCGAAGTGTTTGTGATGAAGATTGGCACAGATTAATGGTTTAAATGGCAACATAAATAGACGAAACGAAATCCTAGACTAACAGCTATCTAACTATAAGAAAAACAATAAGGAAAATGCCCTCAAGTGGTGTTGACCATGAGGGACAAACCTCACGGCCCCAAGGCCGGAGATGGGGTTGGAATCCGACCTCTAGCTTCGCATCACCTCGACGGTGGTTTAGGGTCAATCCCCTGTCACCGGAGACCCGTTAGCAGCAGCCCCGGAGGTTTGAAGCTTGTCCAAGGTGGTTCAAAGAGAAAGGGAAAGACAGGGGGCTGGTTTTGAACATGGCCGAGTGGCAACTTTCGAGGCGAGATTTCGAGCAGATGAAAAAGATCTGCTAGGATCTAAGAGGTCAGCGGGCTAGGTGGGTCTACAGTGAACAAAAGTCAAGAAGACTTTGGAGAGAAACGAGGGACCTATGGCCCTCAAAAAAATCGAGAAAGAGGGAACAAAGACATACCTGACGGGCTGTGACCAGGGGTCATGGAGTTGACCCCCGGTCAACGGATGGTGGCCTGATTGGGCCACGTCATCCGCAAAAAGACAAATTTTAAATAAAACTTTGTAAATTAAATTAAAAATAGAAAATGATTTAATTAATTTTAGGTTATTTAATGAAAAATGTTTATTTTTTTATAAATTATTTTATAGTGATTTTTATTTATTTTTTAGAGGTATATTTTTACAAGTTTGCTTTTTAGCCCTTTATAGGTATAATACCTATGTAGTTTAGTATTTTATTTTTATTTTGTGTATTTTATTTTTATTAATTTCATACCTTATTTTCTGAAATTGTAAAACACTTTTATATACACAAATATAATTTAATTTTATTTTTCTGATTTATTGTGTATGTTAAATAAAATATAAGTATAAAGAGTATAGGTATACATATAGGTAAGATACCTATGTATTAGGTATATACATGTATTTTTATTTGGATTTCTTTTGTATTTTTATTTTAATTTTTATGTACATAATTATTATAAGTACTATTTACATCATTATAAAAATATAAAAATGAATAAATAATAAATAAAGAATAAATTGAATATTTTATTCAGTACAGGTATACACTAGGGGTCCAAAACTCAACTTTCAAACCGTGGCTCCGCCAAATGCGAAACCACCACCATTGGATAGATTATTTTATTCTATATACAATTAAAGGTGAGTACACTGCATTTGGAGTTGTCAGTTGTGAGATACTGGTCTGGAAAGTTGGGATTCTGGATTCTTATTCAGACCATATCTTTTCATCTGTACATTATTTTTCTGTGAAATCAATTTTGTATTTTTCTTTATTAAATTATCCACAACTTTCATGTATAAAGTTTCTTTATTTGATGTATAAAAAGTGGAACCAAAAATAGGTCCCAAAATGAATAAAGAATGAATAGAATTTTATAGGTATTTATACTGTATTTTGGCCCTTATCTCCCCCTACTTTATTCCTTGTCGACCTATTCATCAAGATGCCTAGGTCTCGGGGTTTTGGGTCATAAAATATTTACAATATTTTATCCTTTTTCTTTTCTTTATTTATTCTATAATTTTGGCTTTAATTACACTATTTTATACACTATGTAAATGCACATGCATGAATGCTAAGCTGCTCTATTTAAGGGTATTTACAGGCATTTGCCAGGGTTTTTGGTGCCAAAATGATAGAATAAAGATGATGAAATGTGGATTCATCATCCCCCTATACTTTACCTTTGCTAGTCCCTAGCAAACACTTATGCAATAAGTGCAAAAAGAAAAAGAAAGAAAAGAAAAAGAAGAACTTGGATTTTATTTAATTATCAAACTTGTCTTCACAAAATCAAAGTTTGGAGCTTTAGTCGGACCTTTGGAATTTTAGTGCGGGCGGAACCTTATTGAGAACCGAATTTGAAATCCACCAGTCCTTGAGAATCCCAAAACTATGTCCAAGTCTCCTCAATAGCCAGGTCAGAAATACCTCAATTCATACGCAAACTCTTACGACTATGAATCTGACTCGTACAGTGTAAGTGATGGTGGCTCTCCCCAATCAGAATGACAAAGAAACTGACTTCTCCAGTACGACAACCCAATGATTCCCCAATCCAGCAACTCCATCCTCGAGGAGCGAGGTATTCCCTTCTAAGTTCAAGTGGCAACCAGCTCAAGAGGAGGGGGTGAAGAGAAGAATGGACGGTAGCCAGTGTAGCTACCTATACCGGGATGCAAGACCAGTGTAGTCAAGTCATCCTGCTGCAGGCTCACATGATATGACTTTGGAACTCAAGCTTGCTTATTGACTTTATACATATCTGCAGGCTTTTTATTTTTGTACATGCCTGAACTTTTTTTTTTTGAATACTATATACAGCAGCATCTACATAAGGAGTTTTTCCTCTTGAGCCAGTAGACTATCCCTCTTTTGAAGCTTTATCGCAACCCACGGCCTCCTGTCTTTAGACTTCCTAACCACTGGATGGGTTGGGGTGCACTTCCCTCCCTAGAGGAGGACAAATGTTTCCACTTGTGTGCGTCTCATACCGGCAAATCCAATCCCCTCACCACTGCAACTGAGTTGAGCCATGTGAAAGGTGCAAGTGTCCAAGTTAGGTCATTATCAACAAGAGTCGTGTGTGTGCTCCGAAATACTCTACTTAGGCAGTCAAGAATCCATTGAACTAAGTCCCGTGATCCTCAAAGAATTAAGTCAATTAGACCTGAAGTACCTCAAACCCAGTTCCTATAAGGTTCCTGTTATTAGGTAGATTTTAAGGTCCAATCAAGCTCCAATCTCCGGATTTTACTTAGACCTGTTCAACTATCAAACTCAATCCGAAAAATGCACATGCTACGCAGAATGCAGGGAATATATCTTTGTGATGCAATTTTCAAAGATTTTGAACTTTTTATGGATTTTTGAAAAGATGATGCTGATGCAGATGCATTTTTTTGTATTTTTCAAAAAGATTTTTCAGATGTTTGGATTTTAATTTTGCAAATGTTTTTGGGATTTTTGAAAACGAAAAGATTTTGGCTGAAAAATAGGTTAAAATATGTACACGGGAGTGCTTCTTATATATACAAGAAGTGGATTTTAAGGATTTACAAGGGTAAGTGGTCAATTTTATACATATATATAGTGGCTTTTGGTGTGATGTAAGTATTCCTCAAACTTATTTGACACAAGCTTTTCACACAATTTTTGAAAACTATAGTCCAAAATAATTTTTACAAACATTTTACACACATTTGAAAACATTTTTGCAAAGGTTTTTTAAACAGTATATATAGGTTTTTCAAAACATTTTTGCAACCATTTTTCAAACCATTTGCAAATTATTTTTCAAACATTTTATTTCACACAAAGAAAAGAAATTTTGCAAACCACACATTTTTACACAGGTTGAAAACATGTAACAAAATATTTTCAAAATAGTTTCAATAGATGTTCACAAAGATTTTCAAACTATTTTTCAAACATTTTGCAAAAAAAACATTTTCACCTGATTTATTCATCAGTAAATACAAAAAGAATTTGAGGAATAACTACATCTTTTTATTAAGGATTTTTAATGAATTTTAAAGAATTATTAGCCATATTTTATTAGGAAGATACGAAAGTACGAGTTATGGCTAAAGTATATACGTAGTATATACGACCCCCCTATACTTAGCTTGAGCTATGTCCTCATAGATCGGAGAGAAAAGAGAAGACATAACTCGTACTAAGTATAGGCAAGTCTAAAGAATGAATGAATCAATGAATGAGAAGTTGACCGTCCCCCCTATACTTAGGATCAAATAATCCTAAGTATAGCAGACTATACACAACGCAGGGAGGGTCAAGGGTGGGAATGAACAGATCGTACTCAAATTGTCTCCCCCTATACTTAGGGTAAGATATCCCTAAGTATAGACAAGAAGAGGAGACAATGGAGAGGATCAAAGAATGGAAATACTCGGGGTGCACACGCCCCCATACTTAGGACAAAGTACGTCCTAAGTATGGAAAACTGTCTACAAGGGCGGCACCTTTTTGATAGATAAAGAAGATAGAAAAGGAAAAGAAGAAAAGAAGAAAAGAAGAAAAGATATCTGACAATGGGAGGAGAGATCGTGAGAATGTACACATCGCTCCCCCTATACTTAGGGTAAAAGACGCCCTAAGTATAGGCAACAACAGGAGTGATGACACGAAACAAAGAATGAACACTCAACTCGTCTACCCCTCCTATACGTAGGACAAAGTACGTCCTAAGCAAGGCAAACACGAGAAATGGGTAGACGAGCAAAAACGGGAGATGGAAAGATGAACAAAGGAGAATGTACAACAGAGGTGGATGTACATATGATCAAGAAGGTGGAAAGCAGACCTTCTTGCGAGACCGCTGAGGGATAGATCTAGTGTGGTGTATGTCGACATCGGGGTCCACAGCGTACGAAGGCCGATCAGGGTCAACACGGTGAAGGCCCTCAGTGGAATCAAAACGGAAAGGGACGAACTGATCGATGGAAGCAGTATGGCTAGGTTCTCCCTTGGTGGTCCTATGGTGTGAAGGCACAGACGGGCGAGTGGAAGAAGTACGACTAGGTCCGGCCTTGGACTTCTCGCAGATGTCAAAGTGAAATGGGACAAACTCATCATCCTCGGAAGAAGTGTAATCGGAGTCGTCCTGCGAGTCCTCGTCCAGGTCAAAATCAAAAGGAACGAAATCATCTGTGGAAGTATACGAACTCTGTTCGTCCTCTATAATCTCAACCGGATCATCTTTCTCATCAAAAGGCCCAAATTTCTGAAGAAAAGCGATCAAATCAACTTCGGCCTCTGGCCCATGAGAATCAACATGGACAGGAGTGGACTCATCAGTGGAAGTAGTCAAAACAGGTCCGTCCTGTCTAGTCTTACCTGGGTCATTTGTTGCCTTATGAGGTCTCTCAAAGTAATGGGCAACATCATAAACATCCTCAATTATCTTGTCATCTGCCCCCTGCTCAAATGGTTCAATCACATAAATACTCTGGATCTCATCAACACATCGCCACACACCAGGAGGAGGATTAGTGAGGTCCATGCTTTCTGACTTCCTCCCCTTTCGGGAGATTCGTCAGGTCTCATCAGGGATCGCTAAGGAAGTATCTCTAGTAGCATCAGGTAGGTCACGGGCCTCAGAGTCAGCTATGATCGGTGAAGGTGCATCAGGTGCAGGTCTCTTGTCAATTGTGGTGTGGTGATGAACACTTCGCTCTCGTCAACAGGACGGAAGCGAATCTCTCCTGATCCATAGTCAATAACGACCCTTGCAGAGGCGAGGAATGGTCGTCCCAGGATGATTGGAGATGGCTCCCCTGTGGAGTTCTCCATGGGCAACACGACAAAATCAACATTGTGGCTCGTGCCCTGAATAGAAATGACGGTGTTTTCAAGGATACCCTTTGGCCTCTTGATGGATCCATCAGCAAACTGAACGATCATCCTGGTTTTCTTGAGAGGCCCTAAGTGAAGAGACTGTACCAGCGAGAAGGGTAATATGCTAATAGATGCACCGCCGTCTAGGAGAGTGCGATCACATGTATAGTCAGAGATGGTGCAAGTGATGAAAGGTGTAGCTGTGTTCTTCTTCTTGGGAATGGGACGGTGTGTGATGGCGAGGGCAGTGGCCATGGTCAAAATGTGACGCTCAGATCTGCTCCTCCGCTTTCTCTTCTTGGGAAGAGGAGCAGATAATTGGGTCATGGCCTGCTGAAGTGGGGCACGGATAATCTCATGAATAGTAGCCACCACTTCGGGTTCAGATAACATTTTTTTGAATTTTTGGACTTCCGCCATACAAGGGAGGAAGTCGGAATCAGCATATACACGAGGCATGCCAAGAGCAGTCTGTACAGCAGCATCCTCGGGGTCAAAGGTAGGACTGGGTGTGAATGCATGTGTGGTCCAGGGTTCTGGCAAGTGGACTCTCTCCTCAAAATATTGATCAACCAAGTGTCTCCCGATCTCTTTTTGGATTTTTACATTTTTCTCATTTTTTTGTATTTTTGGCGATTGCAAGCTCCCATGATCACCTACAAGTGAAGCCGTATTCCCGACGAAAGGAGCATCAATCTGATTCTTCCTCAAGAAAGCAATATCATCATTCATCAAATCAATGCGCTTTGTCATCCAATTCAAGATATCACTCATAGAGATCGAGGGAGGTGACTCCATCAGGTCAGACTCGGGTGGATGTGAAGGTGGAGATGGATAATATACAGGTGGGGGTGGATGTGAGTAGAAGTCCGAGTCGTGATACTGTGGCTGAGGCGGGTATGTACAAAAATCAGAAAAAATAGGAGGAGGATCCTCCTGATAAAAGGGAGGTGGATCGGCTGGAGCGAGCGAGGGGTCCGCAAAGTCCGGATAAAATACACTCCAGGGGTCCATCTCGAAAACAAAAGGAAGTGATTCGGGGGAGCACGAAGGTCAAGTCAAGAGAGTGAAGAAAAAGGCGCAAATGCGCAGAGGAGATCTAGGACACACAAAAATAATCACAGACAGAAATGAAAATACGACAAACCCGCAATTCACCTACTCAACTCGGTAGAGACCGTAAAATGCGGTCTTTTAATCTTGTCTGTTTTAGAGTTAGGTGAGAAGTCAAAGAATTTCACACACACTTAGGGGGCTTGATGGGATTTGGGCACTAACCTTAGTGTGTGCGCGAGCAAGTAAAACGAAGACAATGAGGGGATTACTCGCCCCAATACAAGATTTTTCTTTTTGATCGGTTTTAGGGTCAAGTACAATTAGCAGTCCCAATTTTATTGATTATCACTTTTTTTGGATTTTTAATAAGAAATGCACGCGCCTAACGAGGATTCAATTCCTTTAAGTTCCTAGGTTGGCAAAATCAGAGGGAGAGGCGGAAAAGCAATGCAAGCGGCAATCGATGATGTATGCTAAAGAGAAATGCTCACCTTGCCTCCAGCACTCTACATGCAAGGATGTTCAGCAGAATTGAAACCTATCTATATGCAAATGCAAAAGCCGATGAAATCGCCCTAAGTTTCAGAAATTGCTATTATCGTGAAGAACCACAAGCTGACCACCAACCCTCAATCCTAATGTCCGGTCTAGGCTCACCCCTCCTCTGCTCAACACATTTGAGTTAGGAGAAAGCGCTTGTGTGGGAATGAGCTCGCGGCGCGTGGATCGAAAGCTAATGGTCAACTGTTTAAGATTTGACTAAGTCCAAACGAAACTATAGGTGCATGCAAAGTATTAGGTGTTTGGCCTTAGTCTATCGCAAGCAATCCTAGAACTAGGGGCTCAATCACACAAAATAAAGAAAATCGAAAGCCGGAAAACAAAGTAAAAAAATGCGATGAAAACCGACAAAAAGCCGCGACGAGCCCCCAAGTGAACAATCACTTGGAAATTAGGCTCAAGAGTCCAAGTCCGGGTGTACCTGTATTATTACAATTAATAGTCTCTCTCTCACTACAAATTACAAAAATATAAATGCAATAAAATAAAAGCTCAGAAGTTGTCTTCAAAACTCCCTCCAAGTTTGCCTTGGTGCGAAGCCGAAGCCGCCTCACGTGGTTGCACGAGTGCTCCTAGAAAGGAGTGCCTCCCTCGATCCGCGTACCTCGCACAAAGTCAAACAAGAGGGTGGTTAGACAATTCAAATGATATATCAAAATAAAAGAGCAAAAATAAGCAAAAATAAAAACCGTGAAATAGACAATCAATCACAAACACAAACAAGACCCGAACTACGCGCTGTTGCTCCCCGGCAACGGCGCCATTTGATTTAGCGAGAATCAGGTGGTCGTAAGTTCAACACAAAGCGTGAACTCAGTCGGTGTGATGACCACACTAACTCTGAACTAAAGTCAACAATTAACCCACACTAAAGATCAATGAATTAGAAATAATGTGGAGTTAAAATTTATTTTTAACTCTGCACAAATGGTGTATAGTGTCAAGTATGCAGAGAGTTCGAACACAGTGAGCAAGCAGGGTAGATCAAAAATGTGCTCAAATGAATGTGTGTGTGTGTGAAGTGTCTACACTAAGCCAACAAGCAAATAAAATTTTTGTGGGTTTTTAATTTTTAATTAATTTTTTTTATTTTAATTTAATTTTTAATTTTGTATTTTGATTTTTAATTTTTTTAATTTTTATAGTTTTATATTTTATATTTTTCTTTTTCTTTTTCAATATTGGAATTTAAAGACAATGTAATAAAAGACAAGGTAAAATATTTATAAAAATAAGTAAAAATTCTCAAAAATTCAGAAATAAATTGTTTTTGATATTTCTATGATTTTTTACTATTTTTGTGATTTTTGGGGATTTTTCAAGGTGTTTTTGGTATTTTTTAATTACTGAAATAAGTCAAATCAGTGAAATAGATGTTGGCTGTGAGTAAAGTGGGATCTAAAAATAGCAACCAGTACTCAAAATTTTTCACAATAATTTTCAAATAAAGCTACTGAAAAATGCAACAAACAGGAGTTGAGTTTGTATTTTTTGGAGTTTTCCTTGATTTTATATATTTTTTTGAAGTTTTAGAGTGTTTTTAAATTTTTAGTGTTTTTCTTTTGAGATTTTTAATGATTTTTGGACTGACACTAAAATAGGATATAATAGACACTAGGGGATTTTTTTGGAATTTTTAGAAGTGTTTTAATATTTTTTTGGCATTTTCTAGGCTAGACAGTACACAAAAAGCATGTTTTTGATTTTTATTAAATATAAAAATAAAATAAAATCAAAAACTAAAATGATAGGGTCAAAGTACACGTGTCCAGGAACTTAACCCTATTTTTGTGGAATTTTTGGACTTAAAATGATGAGTCAAATAATTAGAACAAGCATCCAAATATTAAACAGGCCTGGCAGGGGCTTAAACGTAAATATACGAAAGTCCAGGGTTGACCACCGCAAAATCTCCACAAAATATTTTACTGAATGAAAGAGTTCCTGGTCTAAATATTAAATACCAAATATCGCAAGCCTTTACCTGCAAAATACCCACGCGTACGTGCCACGCACGTGCGCTTGGCTGGCAGGGGCCTAAAGATAATTAAGCAAAAAGTGCGGGTGTCAAGTATAATTATTACAAAATAAATACACAGCAGATGAAAGTTTAGATATTAATTAATAAATTACAAAAATGGCGGGGCATGCAAACAATTTACCCACGCCTGGGCGCATCCGACGGCTGATGGGAGTTTACTGAAGACACGTGTCGCGCGCCTGAGCCACGATGACGGTTCGCGCGGGCGGCCAGGATTAGAAGATCTGAATGGAGTGGACGGTCCTGGCCTCTCTGGATCCGACAGCTGCTGTAGCTTGCGAAGAACACGAGGGATCCGACGGCTCTGGAGCGTCGAGGACGAACGCACGAAGAACAGCCTCCGAGGTACCTTTGATCCTCAAAATCTCGATGTCCAGAGCATCGTCTTCCCTCCAGATGGCATCACGGACCCCCTGGGAGCCCTCTCGATTGTACGATGCCCCCAAAACGGCCAAGAAGTGGCCGGAGCGCCGCTGCGTGGTCGGCGGAGGAAGGTGGCTCCAGGTGGTCGTGACGGCAACGAAACTCGACCCCCCAGGTGGGTCTCTCGCTCCTGGAAACCTGCAAGAAAAGGAGAGAACGACAGATGGTGTTCCAAGGCTCGTTTAAGACAGAATGGTGGGCGTTGGTGGTCGCCGGAGCTCGTGAGCTCCGGTGAAGTGTTTGTGATGAAGATCGGCACAGATTAATGGTTTAAATGGCAACATAAATAGACGAAACGAAATCCTAGACTAACAGCTATCTAACTATAAGAAAAACAATAAGGAAAATGCCCTCAAGTGGCGTTGACCACGAGGGAGAAACCTCACGGCCGCGAGGCCGGAGATGGGGTTGGAATCCGACCTCTAGCTTCGCATCACCTCGACGGTGGTTTAGGGTCAATCCCCTGTCACCGGAGACCTGTTAGCAGCAGCCCCGGAGGTTTGAAGCTTGTCCAAGGTGGTTCAAAGAGAAAGGGAAAGACAGGGGGCTGGTTTTGAACATGGCCGAGTGGCGACTTTCGAGGCGAGATTTCGAGCAGATGAAAAAGATCTGCTAGGATCTAAGAGGTCAGTGGGCTAGGTGGGTCTACAGTGAACAAAAGTTAAGAAGACTTTGGAGAGAAACGAGGGACCTATGGCCCTCGAAAAAATCTAGAAAGAGGGAACAAAGACATACCTGACGGGCTGCGACCAGGGGTCATGGAGTTGACCCCCGGTCAACGGATGGCGTGGCCTGATTGGGCCACGTCATCCGCAAAAAGACAAATTTTAAATAAAACTTTGTAAATTAAATTAAAAATAGAAAATGATTTAATTAATTTTAGGTTATTTAATGAAAAATGTTTATTTTTTTATAAATTATTTTATAGTGATTTTTATTTATTTTTTAGAGGTATATTTTTGCAAGTTTGCTTTTTAGCCCTTTATAGGTATAATACCTATGTAGTTTAGTATTTTATTTTTATTTTGTGTATTTTATTTTTATTAATTTCATACCTTATTTTCTAAAATTGTAAAACACTTTTATATACACAAATATAATTTTATTTTATTTTTCTGATTTATTATGTATGTTAAATAAAATATAAGTATAAAGAGTATAGGTATACATATAGGTAAGATACCTATGTATTAGGTATATACAAGTATTTTTATTTGGATTTCTTTTGTATTTTTATTTAATTTTTATGCACATAATTATTATAAGTACTATTTACATCATTATAAAAATATAAAAATGAATAAATAATAAATAAAGAATAAATTGAATATTTTATTCAGTACAGGTATACACTAGGGGTCCAAAACTCAACTTTCAAACCGTGGCTCCGCCAAATGCGAAACCACCACCATTGGATAGATTATTTTATTCTATATACAATTAAAGGTGAGTACACTGCATTTGGAGTTGTCAGTTGTGAGATACTGGTCTGGAAAGTTGGGATTCTGGATTCTTATTCAGACCATATCTTTTCATCTGTACATTATTTTTCTGTGAAATCAATTTTGTATTTTTCGTTATTAAACTATCTACAACTTTCATGTATAAAGTTTCTTTATTTGATGTATAAAAAGTGGAACCAAAAATAGGTCCCAAAATGAATAAAGAATGAATAGAATTTTATAGGTATTTATACTGTATTTTGGCCCTTATCTCCCCCTACTTTATTCCTTGTCGACCTATTCATCAAGATGCCTAGGTCTCGGGGTTTGGGTCATAAAATATTTACAATATTTTATTCTTTTTCTTTTCTTTATTTATTCTATAATTTTGGCTTTAATTACACTTTTGTATACACTATGTAAATGCACATGCATGAATGCTAAGATGCTCTATTTAAGGGTATTTACAGGCATTTGCCAGGGTTTTTGGTGCCAAAATGATAGAATAAAGATGATGAAATGTGGATTCATCAATGACCTAACTTGGACACCTGCACCTTTCACATGGCTCAACTCAGTTGGAGTGGCGAGGGGATTGGATTTGCCGGTATGAGACGCACACAAGTGGAAACATTTGTCCTCCTCTAGGGAGGGAAGTGCACCCCAACCCATTCAGTGATGAGGAAGCCTAAAGACAGGAGGTTGTGGGTTACAATAAAGCTTCAAAAGAGGGATAGTCTACTGGCTCAAGAGGAAAAACTCCTTATGTAAATGCTGCTGTGAATAGTATTTCGAAAAAAAATGTTTAAGCATGTACAAAAATAAAGAGCCTGCAAAGTATGTACAAATGTTGTAAAGTCAATAAGCAAGCTTGAGTTCCAAAGTCAAATATGTGAGCATGCAGCTGGATGACTTGACTACACTGATCTTGCATCGCAGGATAGGTAGCTACACTGGCTACCGTCCATTCTTCTCTTCACCCCCTCCTCTTGAGCTGGTTGCCACTTGAACTTAGAAGGGAATACCCCGCTCCTCGAGGATGGAGTTATTGGATTGGGGAATCATTGGGTTGTCGTACTGGAGAAGTTAGTTTCTTTGCCATTCTAGTTGGGGAGAGCCACCATCACTTACACTGTACGAGTCAGATTCATCGTCATAAGAGATTGCGTATGAGTTGAAATATTTCTGACCTGGATATTGAGGAGACTTGGACAGAGTTTTGGGATTCTCAAGGGCTGTTGGATTCCAAATTCAGTTCTCATTAAGGTTCCGCCCGCACTAAAATCCCAAAGGTCCGACTTAAGCTCCAAACTTTGATTTTGTAAAGACAAGTTTGATAAATAAACTAAATCCAAGTTCTTCTTTTTCTTTTCTTTCTTTTTCTTTTTGCACTTATTGCATAAGTGTTTGCTAGGGACTAGCAAAGGTAAAGTATAGGGGGATGATGAATCCACATTTCATCATCTTTATTCTATCATTTTGGCCTCAAAAACCCTAGTAATTGCTTGTAAATAGCATTAATTCATGCATTTTAGCATTTATGCATATGTGTGTAAATATTGTATAAAATGTGGTTTTTAAAGACAATTTTTATAGAATAAAAAAAAAGAAAAGAAAACGAATAAAATATTTTAAATATTTTATGACCCGAAACCTCGAGACCTAGGCATCTGGATGAATAGGTCGACCAGGAATAAAGTAGGGGGAGATAAGGGTCTAAACACAATAAGCTTTCCTTCATTCTTTAGTCATTTTGGGGCCTATTTTTGGTTCCACTTTTTATACCTAAAATAAAGAAACTTTGTACATGAAAGTTGTAGATAAATTTATATAGAAAAATACAAAATTGATTTCACTGAAAAATAATACACAGATAAAAAGTTCTGATCTGAATAAAAATCCAGAGTCCCAACTTCCCAGACCCGTATCTCACAAATGAAAATTCCAAATGTAGCAAACTCACCTTTAATTGTATATAGAATAAAATAATATATTTAATGGCAGTGGTTTCGCATTTGGTGGAGCTACGGTTTGAAAGTTGAGTTTTGGACCCTCATTGTATTATTATACAGATTAAAACATTCATTTTTTTATTTATTCATTCTTTTTGTAATTTTATATTTTTATAATTTTGTAAATATTATGTATAGCATATATGTACATTAAAATCAGAAGAAAAACCCAAAAGAAATACAAAATAAAATATATTTATATATAATACATAGGTATCATACCTATATACATACCTATACAAGACATACTTTTATTTTTACAAAATAATTCAGAAAAAAAATATAATTAAGTATATAAAAGTATTCTATAATTGTATAAAAAATAAATAAAATAATAAAATTAAAATACACAAAATAAAAATAAAAGAGTAAAATATATAGATAATATACCTATATAGGCTATAAATAGTAACTTGTAAAAATACACTTCATAAAAATAAAAAAAATCACCATAAAATAATTCATAAAACAATGAACATTTTTTATTTTATAACCACAATTTAATTAATCCATTTTCTTTTTTTAAACGATTTTTGAAATAATTGTAGGGTATTTTTCCTGGTTGGTCCACATGGACCAACCAGGTTGGTCTGACAGTTGACCTCGGTCAACTGTCTGACCACCTCCCTTAGACCTGTCAGAGAGTCATTTTGTCTCTTCTTCATGGATTTTTAGAGGTCTTATCTTTCACAAATTGAGGTTGAGACCTTCTGCAAACTTCTTGCTCGAAGACACATGAATCACGCCCCTATCTTACATCGGGGATTGGACCCACGATTCGGTCCATCTTCATCGATTTTTGACGCCACTTCGTCAACTCTTCAAAAGCCACCCCTGACTTCCCTATGAAGTTTGATCCTTCTTCCGCCAATTTCGCCCGCAAACCCCTAGCCCATTGCATTCCTGGTGACAGCAGGAGGCGATTCGAGCTTGGGTTTGGGCCATTTGGTGTCGAATCGAAGTAGATCCAGTCCCTCGCCGGAGCTCTACCGTGAGTTCGCTCCGTCATCTCTGGTGAGTCTTTCTCTCTTCTTCTTCCATTTTCTTGTAGCTTAGAATTAGCCTAGGTTAGGAACATAGCAGTTTTACTGTTCGTTCATCCCTTCGTCGTGATTTCGTGAATCATTCTACGGCAGAGCTTAGCTCCGCCACCACTTTCCGGCCACCTCCATCATCGATAGCTGCCAAGATCACCCCCATCTTCTTCCGTGTCGCTCCGTCATCACGGACCACCCTTCCATCCACCTCGATCTCGCCTAGATCGAGCGATCAGAGCTCCCATCTCCGCCCGGCACCGGAGCTCCACGCCCGAGCCGTGCACCACCCCCATTTAACCTGAGAACAACCCAGTCGCCTCGCCTGGTTTTTGCGCTTCCAACCCTGCAAGTCAGAGCCCAAGAGGAGGCTCTATCGAGCCTCGACAACTCGGGGAAGCACCTCCCAGGTTGCCGCCGCCGTCTGTCCCCATCTCGCCGTCTTAGGCTCGCCTAAGACCTCTATTTGATGCAGAGGAGCCCTAGGATCATTTTGCCCTTGATCCTAGGGCCGGAGAGGCCGTGTGTCGGCTGAATTCACTCACCAAAGCTCGCCGGGGAGAGTGTTCTTCGTGAACCTCTCTCCACCGTTGGATCAGGAGCTCCCTCCAGGACGCACAGGAGCCGTCAGATCTTCAGCACCCTCCACCGTCGGATCTCGTCGCAGGATCCAATCTTGGACGTCTGTGCGAAGCGCCATCAGGTCATTAGATCAGGCCACGTGGATAAGTGGATCGCCCTCGGCCGCATGATCATCATCTTGGGTATTTTGCACTTTCAACCGAAGAGTTTTTGTATTTACGTTTTAGCCCTAAAACTTTCATCTGCAGTTTTAAAATATTTGTAATAATTGTAATTAGGTCCCTGAACTTCTTTTATTTGCACTTCAATCCTCGGCCACATCACCTCACATGAATGGGCCACGTGACTTTGGGAATTTGCAGTTTTGATCTCGAACTTTCATGTATTTGCAGTTATATCCCTGTGCGTAGTGATTTAAATATATTTCTGGGATAATTGCATGTTTGTCCTGCCAGTTTTTAGTATTTGCAAAGATGCCCATGTGAACAACAGATCACGTACGTCGCGTGTGGATTTTTGGTGACATTTACACCCAAGCCCCTGGATGTTTTTATAATTGCACTTATACCCCTACCAGGCTTAGGATTTTTGTGTGTTTGCTTCATTTATTTCACGCATCATTAAAGTGCCAAAAATTCCACAAAATTTATTTTAAGCTCCCGTTAACTTACACTTTCACGCCATACTTTTGCATTTTATTTTTATGGCATTTTAACATTTATTAAAAATCAAAAATAGGCATTTTAGCTACTGTCTAGCTTAGAAAATATCAAAAAATTATTAAAACACCTTAAAAAATTCTAAAAAAATCACCTACTGTGTATTTTAGTATCTATTAGTGTCAGTCCAAAAATTACTAAAAAATTCAAAACCAAAACCCTAAAAATTAGAAAATACCTTAAAACTTCACAAAAATCTAAAAAAATCTAGAAAACTCTAAAAAAATCAAACTCAGTTCCTTTAGGTTCTATATTTTATTATCTTTATTTTGAAATTAGTTTGGAAAATTTTTGTTGCTTATTGATATTTTTAATTCCCTTTTTACTCACATCTAGTAGCTAATTCACTGTTTTGCTTTATTTCAGTTTTTAAAAATATCAAAAACATTCTGAAAAATATCCAAAAATCACAAAAATAGTAAAAAATCATAAAAAGTCCATAAATGTTTTATTTCTGAATTTTTGAGTATTTTTACTTATTTCTATAAATACCTTAGTACCTCCTTTCTTATATTATATCTCTATTCCAATATTGAAAAAGAAAATATAAAAAAACATAAAATATAAAAAATAAAAAAAATCAGAAAATCAAAATACAAAAATATAAAATTAAAAATTAAATAAAAAATATTAAAAATTAAAAACCCATAAAAAAATCCAGATTGGCCAAGTAGTCCATTAGACCTTGGTTTTGACTTTTTGTCTACACTCTACACCTTTGTTTCCTGTGTTCGATCCTTACTTGCTTGCCATTGTACATTTTTAGTAGGGAATAATAAATTTTAATCCTTGCTCTTGATTGATTGTGTGGGTTAATTGTTGACAAACGGGAAGGCTTGACTAGTCGCATCAGTGATAGGGAGTCTGATTTGTCAGACCACTATTTAGCGGCTCTCGCGTTTTTGTTTTTCAGGGGGTGAAGAGAAGAATGGATTGTAGCTAGTGTAGTTACCTATCCTAGGATGCATGACCAGTGTAGTCAAGTCATCCAGCTGCAGGCTCACAAGATATGGCTTTGAAGCTCAAGCTTGCTTATTGACTATACAAATATATACACTCCGGCAAGCATTTTGTTTTCAATCAGGCATGTCCACTTTTTTGGAGTTTTTATTATTTTTTTCTCTTTCTTTTTTGAAATACTATTTATAGCAACATTTATATAAGGAGTTTTTCCTTTTGTGCCAGTAGACTATCCCTCTTTTGAAGCATTATCGTAACCTATAGTCGCCTGTCTTTAGACGTATCTACTACTGGACGGGTTGGGGTGCACTTCCCTCCATAGACGAGGACAAATGTTTCCGCTTATGTGTGTCTCATACCGAAAAATCCAATCCCCTCACCACTCCAACTGAGCTGAGCTAAGAGAAAGGTGCAGGTGTCCAAGTTAGGTCATTATCAACAAGAGCCATGCGTATGCTCTGAAATACTCTACTTAAGCAGTCAAGAATCCATTGAACCAAGTCTTACGGTCCTCAAAGAATTAAGTCAGCTAGACCTGAAGTACCTCAATTCTAGTTCCCATAAGGTTCTTGTTATTAGGTAGATTTAAGGTCCAACCAAGCTCCAATCTTCGGATTTTACTTAGACTTGTTCAATTATCAAACTCAATCCGAAAAATGTGGACGCCATGCAAATGATATGCCATGCAGAAAATATTTTGTGATGTAATTGTCGAAGATTTTAAACTTTTTATGGATTTTAAAAAAGATGATGCAAATGCATTTTTTGTATTATCAAACAGAATTTGTAAATGTTTTTGGATTTTAGTTTTCGCAAATATTTTTTTGATTTTTGAAAATAAAATATTTTGGATAAAAACTAGGTAAAAATATTTACATGGGGATGCATCTTATATTTACAAAATTTTGGGTTTTTAAGAATTAACAAGGGATAAACGATCAAGTTTATCAATATATAAAGAATTTTAGTGTGATGCATATATTCCTCAACTTTATTTGAAAATCATTTTACAAACAATTTTACAAATTATAATCCAAAATTATTTTTTACAAACAATTTTTAAAAACATTTACACACATTTGAAAATTATTTTGCAAAGGTTTTTCAAACAGTATATATAGATTTGTAAAATATTTTTGCAACCATTTTTCGAACTATTTGCAAATTGTTTTTCAAACATTTTTATATCACACAAAGAAAATTAATTTTTCAAACAAAATATTTTTATAAAGTTTGAAAATATTTAACAAAACATTTTCAAAATAATTTTCAAAAGATTTTCAAAAGGATTTTCAAATTATTTTTCAAACATTTCGTAAAAAACATTTTCACCTGATTTATTAATCAGTATATAAAAAGAATTTGAGGAATAATATGCATTTTTTAATAAGCGATTTTTAATGAATTTTATAGTATATTTTATACAGTATTTTAGCAATATTATTTGAAAATACAAAAGTACGAGTTATGATTAAAGTATATACAGAGTATATACGACCCCCTATGCTTAGCTTGAGCTTTGTCCTTATAGATCCAAGAGAAAAGATAAGATAAAACTCGTACTGAGTGTAAAAAAGTCTACAGAATAATTGAATGAAGAAATGAATGAACAAATAAGAAGCCGACCATCCCCCCTATACTTAGGATCGAATAATCCTAAGTATAGCAGACTGTACACCAAGCAGGGAGTCTCAAGGGTGGGAATGAAGAGATCGTACTCAGACTGTCTCCCCCTATACTTAGGGTAAGATATCCTTAAGTATAGACAAGAAGAAGAGACAATGGAGAGGATCAAAGAATGAAAGAACTCAGGGTACACACCCCCTATACTTAGGACAAAGTACGTCCTAAGTATAGAATACTGACAAAAAGGGGCGACACCTTTTCAATAGAAAAAGAAAAATGAAATGGAAAAGAAGAAAAGAGAAATGAAGATAGAAGAAGATAAAAGAAGGGAACGAAGATTGTACGCATCACTCCCCCTATACTTAGGGTAAAAGAGCCCTAAGTATAGGAAACAATAGGAGTGATGAAACGGAACAAAGAATGAACACTCGGCTCATCCACTCCCCCTATACTTAGAAAAAAGTAGGTCTTAAGCAAGGAACACATGATAATGGGGTGGATGAGCGAAATGGTGGATGGAAAGAAGAAAATGAATGTGGGTATACATAAGAGATGGATATACAAAGAATAAAGAAGGTAGAAAGCAAATCTTCTTGCGGGACCGTTGAGGAATGGATCTGAAAAGATGCAGATCGATATCGGGGTCCACAGTAGACAAGTGTTGATCAGGGTCGACCTGGTGAAGATCCTCAGTGGTCCTAGGGTGACAAGGCACAGACGGGTCGATGAAAGTAGTATGACTAGGTCTGGCCTTGGGTGTCTCGCAGATGTCGAAGTGAAAAGGGACGACCTTATTATCGGAAGAAGTAAGGTCAAGGTCGTCCTACAAGATCTCTCCGAGGTTAAAACCAAAAGGAATGAACTCATCAGTGGAAATAGTCGCATGTTCATCCTCGACAATCTCAATCGGATCATCATTCTCATTAAAAGGCCCGAATCTTGGATAAAAGCAACAAGATCGAATTCGGTCTTAGTCTCATCAATATCTGCCCTCTAATCAATGGTGTCAATCATGTAAATCCCGCAGATGTCATCAACACATCGCTAAAAACCTGAAGAAGGAACTCTGAGGTCCATGCCTTCCGAGTCTCCCCCCATAGGAGGAATTCCCAGGTCTTAGTGGAATCCATACAACAAAAGTCTCTGATGGTCTCGTCAAGGTCATAGTCCTCAGTGTCAGCTAGAATAGGTGTAGTCGCATCAGGTGCAGCTCTCTGGTCAGTAGTGGGTGCAGTGATGATCACCTCGCTCTTATCAACAGGATGGAAGCGAATCTCTCCTAATCCATAACCAATAACGACTCTCGTAGAGGTGAGAAATGGTTGTCCCAGGATGAGTAAATAGTTCTCCCCGGTGGAGGTCTCCATGGGCAATATGACAAAATCAACATTGTAGCCCATGCCCTGAATCCATATGACGGTGTTCTCTAGAATGAACCATAAGCAAACTGAACGATCATCATTGTTTTCTTAAGAGGCCCTGAGTGAAGAGATTGTACCAACGAGAAGGATATGATGTTAGTTGATGCACCACCGTCAAGGAGAATGTGATCACATGTATAGTCAGAGATTGTGAAATTAATGAAAGGTGTAGCAGTGTTCCTTTTCCTAGAAGATGGACGGTGTGTGATGGTGTGAGAAGTGGCCATGGTCAAGATATGATGCTCAGATCTGCTCCTCCTCTTTCTCTTCTTGGGTTGAGGAGAAGATAAATGGCTCAGGGCCTGGCGAAGTGGGGCATTAATGATCTCATGAATGGTGGCCACCACTTCGGGTTCAGTCAACATTTTTTTGAATTTTTGGATCTCCTCCCTACAAGGGAGGAGATCAGAATCATCATCTACACAAGCATGACTAAGAGTATTATGTACAGTATCGTCCTCGGAGTCAAGGACAAGACAAGATGTGAATGAGTGTGTGGTCAAAGGGTCTGGCATGTGGGCCATTTCCTCAAAGACTAAATCGATCATGTGTCTCCTAAAAATTTTTGTATTCTTAATTTTTTTTATCATTTGTTTGCATTTTGTGCGATTGCAAGCTCTCATAGAAATCCTCAAATGAATCCATATCATCAGATAGTGAATCATCAATGTGGCTCTTATTTTGATAGGTGAGGTCAGCAATCCTTGAATTCGTATGCTCCATGAAGTGGGTTAAGGTCTCAAGTGTGGAAATCATGAGAGGTGACTCCAACAGATCAGTCTCAGGTGGATGTGAAGTTGGAAAATGTGGAGGTGGTGGTGGATAAAAATCTGAGGGTTGATACTATGGCTGAGGCGGATATGTACAAAAATTAGGAGCAAAGTCCTAAAAAATGGGAGGTGGACCAACTGGAGGGTACGAAGGATCCGCAAAGTCCGGATAGAAAGCGCTCCAGTCGACCGTCTCGAAACAAAAGGAAAATGATCGGGAGAGCACGATGGTTAAGTCAAAAGAAATGAGAAGAGAGACGCAAATGTGCAGAGAGATCGAGGATACACACAAACAAACACATACAAAAAAACACATCCCTCAATTCACGTACTCAACTCAGTGAAGATCATGAAAGTTTGATCTTTTTATCTTATATGTTGTAGAGTTTAGGTGAGAAGTAAAAAAATGTACAAGCACTTAGGTTGGCTTGATGGGATTTGGGCACTAACCTTAGAGTGTACATGAGCAAGTAAAATGAAGACAATGATGGGATTACTCGTCCCAAGACAATATTTTTCCTTTTGATCTTTTTTAGGGTCAAGTAATGTTTACAGTCCCAATTTTATTTGTTAACACTTTTTTATTTTTAATAAGAAATGCATGAGCCTGTCGAGGAATCAATTACTTTTTGCACCTAAGTGATCAAAATCAATGGGGGAGAGTCGGAAAAAGCAATGCACGTAGTAAATCAATGATGCATGCTAAAGAGAAATGCTCACCTTGCCTCCAACTCTCTTCATGCAAGGATTCTAAGCAGAATTGAAACCTAACTATATGCAAATGCAACTGATGAAATCACCCCAGGTACAGAAATTTCTATTAGCGTGAAGAACAATATGCTAAATATCTAGAAGTGAGATCCAAATGCCCGGTCTCTGAAGTGCATCGGTGTCTGCCACAGCAGATCCTGCAAGCGTTGTATAGCACTTCTCTTGGCACTTGATCTCTGATCCAAATAGATAGCAATTCAAAATTTGACTAAGTCCAAACGAAACTATAGGTACAGGCAAATGTAGTTAAGTGTTTGGCCTTAATCTATTGTCAAGTAAATGTTAAAATTAGGGCCCAATCACACAAAGTAAAGAAAATAAAATAAAACAAAGGTGAAAAAACCACAAAAAATATGATGAGGCCCTCAAGGAAATAATCCCTCATGCACTAGACCTCGTGAAGTGCGAAGTGTCCTGGAGAGTCATGTATTATTACAATTTATGGTCTCTCTCTCACTTGAAATTGCAAAATATCTAAATAAAATAAATGCTCAAAATATGACGGTCTTCTCATGTCCTCCAAGCCTCGTTGGTGCTAGGTCAAAGCTGCCTCACGTAAGTGCGCAGGTGCTCCAAAGGGAGATCCTCCCTCAATCAGTGTTCCTCGCAACAAATACACAAAGAGAAGGGTGATTAGACAAGTCCACAATGATATCAACTAAAAGGGAAAATAGATATAACAAAAATGTAGACAAATAAATCACAATCAAAATAATGCCAATCTAAGAGTAGCACCCCGACAATGGTGCCATTTGTTTAACCCAAAAATCAAGCGGTCGTATGTTCCACACAGGGCAGGAACACAATTGTCGAGGTGACCGACAAGAAACCTGGACTAAGACAATAATTAACCCACAATGATGACCAAGCAATGAAAATAATGCGGAGTTAAAATTTATTATAACTCTACAATGGGTGTGTATAGTGCAAGTATGTAGATTGTCGAACACATGGAACAAACTAGATAGATCAGGAAATTTAATGCACAAAAATGTGATTGTGAAGTCTTTGTCTATAATTCTACATGTGGGTTTTAAATTTTTAATGTTTTTTTATTTTTGTTTTATATTTTTGTATTTTGATTTTAAATTTTTTTATTTATATTTTCTTTTTGAATTTTATATTTTTCAATTTCTTTTCTTTTTAAAATAGATAATATAGCTATATATAGAGTATATATACAATATAAGCTAATATAAATATAAGTAATAATAAAAACAGTCAAAATGAAGCAAATAACATGTTTTGGGGTTTTTAAATATTTTTTATTATTTTTATGATTTTTATGTATTTTTGCTAATTTTTATATATATTTAGAGTCAAAAATACCCTAAATCGGGTTTTATTAAATAGGCCGAACTCAAATGGAGATAAAAAATAGAAAATAGAATCAAAATTTTTTCAAATTAATTTTATATAATAATAATAATATAGAGAAAAATACAAAACAAAAAACACAATTTTTGGAATTTTGAGAATTTGGTATATTTTTATAAGCATTTGTAGATTTTTTTATATTTTTAGAGTTTATTTTATTATTTTTAGGGATTTTTGGTCTGGAGTTGTAAAATAACTAAATAAATAAGAAAATTATTTTTTTTTTGAATTTTTCAAAAAAAATTATATTTTTTATGTATTTTAAATTGTAGACAAGGACATAATAGGCTCTTTTTCATTTTTATTAAACATTAAAACGTCCTAAGGTTGCAAAATACAATTATAACATGCAAGTGTGTGCAGTCTGAAACATACACATTTTTTGTGAATTTTTGGAGTTTTATTGCTATTTTAAATAAATAGAAACAACAAAGAGAAACAACAATATTGGCAAGGGCCTCTTTGTAAACAAAATAAAGTTCAGTGTCCAATATGTAAATTTCACAAAAAGATATAGCTAGAATAAAATGTTCTTGGACCCAAATGAAATATAAAAACCTTCAGGGGCACGTCTGCAAAATGTCCCCTCACGTGGGTGCATCACATGAGGTAACATGGCGTGGACTCATTTGTAATTATAGAAAACTCAGGGATCCATTTGCAAAATTTACAAAATATATAAAGTGACAGATGAAAGCTTTAGTATTAATAATTAAATATAAAAAACGCTCGGGTAAAAGGCGCAAAATACCCACAGCAAAGGCACGAATCGACGGTGCTCCTCCTCCTACTTACCACGTGGCGGCTCGTGGGCACGCAGTGATGCTTCACTAGTGACGGTCCAGATTAGATCCACTCATGGGATCCTACAGTCGAAGAGCTCCTAATTAGACGGTGGTTGGCGAATCTGGGCTCTAGAGGAGATCGGACAACTAGGGGGAGGCTCGAAGGAATAGGAAGAATTGGGTTTCCTTCGAGCTTCGATCGTCGATGGTGTGTGTCTCCGACCTCCTTAGCAGCTTGCAGGGGACTCAAAATGTTGTCCAAGCCTCCCCATGTCGGTTGGAGCCTTCAGACGAGATCCTGGAGATCTGTTAATTTCGAAGGGTCTTGACGAAGAACAGTTGCTCCTTGTACCTCACACTTCTGCAAAAATTAACCCCAACTGGGGTCTCGAGCAACCAGTACCTGCAAGTAAAGCAAGCACAAGAAAAAGGGGGTACGAGGGCTCTTATTGGCGATGGTGAATGTGCGAGTGGCTCGGGTGATGGTGCTCTGGTGAGGCGGCTGAGATGGAGCACCCAACTCCAGATCGGTAGTTGATCTGGGTGAGTGGAATGGAGTGGAACATATGGAAACATGAGGGAAAGAGAGTGAGGGCGAGCGGGTTGAGGTACTGGCAGCGCATGGTGGAGAGGTTCGTCGGATCTCAGCTCCGGCGAACTACGAATTCAGGTCATACGGGTAGGTCACACATTAAACATATAAAATAAAGACAAGAAATTGACCTAGTACTAACGCCAAGCTAAGAAATGCAAGAAAACTTAGACCTCGAGCAACGGGAGCTGCAAGGTTGAACCTCAAAGCCAAGATGGTCGGAGAAGGGTGGAGACCCCTGCCACTCGCCTAGTCATGCCTCCAAGGAGATGGAGAGCTACTTGTCACCTCACTCAATCCAAAGCTCGAAGAAGGAGGGAAAATACAAGTTAAAAGAGGTTCAAAGCTGGAAGAAAAGGTCGGCGATAGGATATGTACAACGTGGTCGAGCAGGTGGAAAGATCGAGGAAATGGCATCGATTCAACGATTCAAAGATCGAGGCGACGCTTAGGCGTGTATGCTCAATAAACAAAGAAGAAAAGTTATGAAGGGCTTGATATGAAATGATGAAAGAATTGAGACCCAAAAAATCGAGAAACTAGCCGTAAACATTATGTGTCAAAGGCTACAGGACGATGGTAGTGCAGTTGACCAAAGTCAACTAGCATTGCGCCCTTGTTGGTCCACGTGGACCAACGAGGAAAACATCCTAGAAAATACTTATAAAATAGATATTAGATAATAAAAGATTTTATTTATTTTATTTTATACGATGAAAAATGTTTATTATTTTTCAAATTATTTTATTATAATTTTTATTTATTTTTTAGAGGTATATAATTATAAGTTACTTTTTGGGGTTAGAATATAGGCATATTCATCTATTTTTTGTCTTTTATTTTTATTTTATATTTTTTGATTTTATTATTTTAATTTATTATTTTATAAAATTATAACTTTTTTAGGTACTTAAATATATTTTTATTATATTTTTCTGATGTAATAAGTACACTTAAATAAATAGGTGTATTTAATATAAATGTATATTTATTGTATTTTCATCTATGTATTTCTTATAAATATTTTATTTTAATATTTTCTTTATGGTTTTATTTTAGTTTTAGTATGTACATATATTATAACTAATATTTTCAAAATTAAAAAAATAATGATTAATAAATAAAATCAATATTTTAATCGGGTATATTATACAATAGGGGTCCAAAACCTAACTTCAATACCTTAACTCCAAAATATGTGAAACCACATTCATTAAATAATTTATTAAAAGTTATATATAGTAAAAGGTGATTTTGACATATTTTGAGTTTTTATTTGAGAGATATGGGTCCGGGAAGTAGGGATTTTGGAATTTTATGTTGAGTATATCTTTTACTCTATATATTATTTTTCTATGAAATCAATTTTGTATTTTTCTATAATTATATTATCTACAACTTTCATTTATAAAGTTTCTTTATTTGAGGGTTAAAAATAAAATGGGTCCCAAAATGAATAATAAATGAATAAATAAAAGGGATTTTTATTGTATTTTGGACCCTTATCTCCCCCTACTTTATTCCTTGTTGACCTAGTCATCAAGATGCATAGGTCTCGAGGTTTAGGGTCATAAAATATCTTTGATATTTTATTCATTTTCTTTTCTTTTCTGTATTCTATAATGTTGGTATTAAAAAATGTATTTTACACGAGATTTATACAACAATGCATGAATGTTAATTATGCAAATTAAGGCTATTTATATGCATTTAATAGGGTTTTTAATACAAAATGATAGAATAAATGTGATGAAATGGAGATTCATCACCCCCCATACTTGCATTTGCTAGTCCCTAGCAAGCACTTATGCAATAAGTGTAGAAAATGAAAACAAAAGAAAAGAAAGTGAAAGAAATTGGATTAAGTGTAATTATCAAACTTGACTTCACAAAATCAAAGTTTGGAGCTTAAGTTGAACTTTTAAAATCAAAGTCTTTGATAATCCCAAAAATCTGCTCAAGTCTCCTCAATAGCCAGGTCATAATATTTCAACTCATACACAAACCCTTACGACTATGAATCTGACTCGTATGATGTATGTGATAGTGACTCTCCCAAACTGAAATGACAAAAAGACTGACTTCTCCAGCATGACAACCCACTGATTCCCCAATCCAACAACTCCTTCCTCGAGGAGCAGGGTATTCCCTTCTAAGTTCAAGTGACAACCAGCTCAAGAGGCAGGGGTGAAGAGAAGAATGGACGGTAGCCAATGTAGCTACCCATCCAAGGATGCATGATCAATGTAGTCAAGTCATCCAGTTGTAGGCCCACAATATATGAATTTTAAGCTCAAGATTGCTTATTGACTATACAAATATATACACCCCGGCAGCATATTATTTTCAATCAGGAATGTCCACTTTTTTTGGACTTTTTGCTTTTTGCTCTTTTTTTTTGAAATACTATTTACAACAGCATTTACATAAGTGGTTTTTCCTCTTGAGCCAGTAGACTATCCCTCTTTTGAAGCATTATTGCAACCTACACTCTCCTATTTTTTAGACGTATCTGCTACTGGACGGGTTGGGGTGCACTTCCCTCCCTAGACGAGGCCAAATGTTTCCACTTGTATGCTTCTCATATCGACAAATCCAATCCCCTCACCACTCCAACTGAGTTGAGCCAAGTGAAAGTTCATGTGTACAAGTCAGGTCATTATCAACAAGAGCCACGCGTGTGCTCTGAAATACTCGACTTAGGCAGTCAAGAATCCATTGAACCAAGTCTTACGGTCCTCAAAGAATTAAGTCAATTAGAACTGAAGTACCTCAATTCCAGATCCTATAAGGTTCCTGTTATTAGGTAGATTTAAGGTCCAAGCAAACTCCAATCTTCAGATTTTACTTAGACTTATTAAATTATCGAACTCAATCCGAAAAATACGAATGCCATGCAAATGCTATGCTATGTAGAAAATACTTTTGTGATGCATTTTTTGAAGATTTTAAACTTTTTATGGATTTTTGAAAAAGATGATGCAAATGCATTTTTTTGTATTTTTCAAAAATAATTTGCAAATGTTTTTGGATTTTAGTTTTTGTAAATGTTTTATGATTTTTGAAAACTAAAGATTTTGGATAAAAACTAGGTACAAATATTTACAGATATTGCATCTTTTATTTACTAAAATTAGGGTTTTTAAGAATTTACAAGGGATATATGATCAATTTTATCAATATATAAAGAATTTTAGTGTATTGTATATATTCATCCACTTTATTTGAAAATCATTTTCCAAATAATTTTAAAAGCTATAATCCATAAAAAATTTACAAACAATTTTTACATATATTTACACAAAATTAAATATCATTTTACAAAGGTTTTTCACATAGTATATATAGATTTTTAAAAATATTTTTGCAACCATTTACAAATCATTTTTCAAATATTTTTATTTCACACAAAGAAATTAAATTTTTCAAAAAAAACTATTTTTACAAAGGTTGAAAATATTTAACAAAATGTTTACCAAATAGTTTTCAAAAGATTTTTCGAAAGGATTTTCAAAAATATTTAGCAAAATGAAGGAATAAATGAATAAGAAGTAAACATTCCCCCTATACTTAGGATCAAATAATCCTAAGTATAGCAGACTATACACAAAGCATGGAGGGTCAAGGGTGGGAATGAGCAGATCGTACTCAGACTGTCTCCCCCTGTACTTAGGGTAAGATACCCCTAAGTATAGAAAAGAAGACGAGACAATGGAGAGGATCAAAGAATGAAAGAACTCGGGATGCACATCCCCTATACATAGAACAAAGTACGTTCTAAGTATAGAAGAGTGACAAAAGGGGGCGACACCTTTTCGGTAGGAAAAGAAAAATGAAAGAGAAAAGAAGAAAAGAAGAAAAGAGAAATGAAGATAGAAGAAGATAGAAGAAGGGAACGAAGAATGTAGGCATCACTCCCCCTATACTTAGGGTAAAAGAACCCTAAGTATAGGCAATAATAGGAGTGATGAAATGAAACGAAGAACAAACACTCAGATCATCCACCCCCCCCCCCCCCATATACTTAAAAAAAGTATGTCAAAGCAAGGCACACACGAGAATGGGGTGGATGAGCGAAACGGTGGATGGAAAGAAGAAAATGAATGTGGATATGCAACAGAAATGTATATACAAAGAATCAAGAAGGTCGAAAGTGAACCTTCTTGCGGGACCGCTGAGGAATGGATCTGACAAGGTGCAGGTCGATATATGGGTCCTCAATAGACAAGTACCGATCATGATCGACCTCGTGTAGATCCTCAGTGGTCCTAAGGTGAGAAGTCACAAACGGGCCGGAAGTAGTGTGGCTAGGTCTGGCCTTGGGTGTCTCGCAGATGTCGAAGTGAAAAGGCACGAACTCATCATCAGAAGAAGTAAGGTCAAGGTCGTCCTGCAAGGTCTCTCCTAGGTTAAAACCAAAAGGAACGAACTCATCAGTGGAAGTAGTCGAATCATATTTGTCCTTAACCATCTCAAACGGATCATCATTCTCATCAAAAGGCCCGAATTCCTGGATAAAAGCAATAAGATATAATTCGGCCTTAGTCTCATCAATATCTTCCCCCCGCTCAATGGTGTCAATCATGTAAATCCCGTGGATGTCATCAACACATCGCCAAACACCAGAAGAAGGAACTCCGAGGTCCATGCTTTCCGAGTCTCCCACCATGGGGAGGAATTCTCAGATCTCAGTGGAATAGGACATACAAGAAAAGTCCTTGATGGTCTCGTCAAGGTCATAGTCCTCGGTGTCAGCTAGAATAGGTGTAGTCACATCAGGTGCAGATCTCTAATCGATAGTGGGTGCAGTCACGATCGCCTCGCTCTTATCGACAGGATGGAAGCGAATCTCTCCTGATCTGTAATCAATAACGACTTTCGCAGAGGTGAGAAATGGTCATCCCAGGATGATTGGAGAGTACTCCCCAGTGGAGGTCTCCATGGGCAATACGATACTATCAACATTGTAGCTCATGCCTTGAATCCATATGATGGCGTTCTCTAGAATACCCTTTGACCTCTTGATCCATCAACAAAATGAACGATCATCTTGGCTTTCATGAGAGGCCCTAAGGGAAGAGACTGTACTAATAAGAAGAGTATGATGCTAACTGAAGCACCGCTGTTAAGGAGAGTGTGATTACATGTGTAGTCAGAAATGGTGCAACTAATGAAAGGTGTAGCAGTGTTCCTTTTCCTATAAAATGGATGGTGTAAGATGGCGTGGGCAGTAGTCATGGTCAAGATATGACACTCGGATCTAGTCCTTCGATTTCTCTTTTTGGGTTGAGGAATAAATAAACGGGTCATGGCCTGGCGAGGTGGAGCATCGATGATCTCATGAATGGTGGCAACCACTTCGTGTTCAGTCAATATTTTATGAATTTTTGGATCTCCTCCATACAAGGGAGGAGATCAGAATCGTCATCTACACAAGGACTGAGAGCAGTCTGTACAGTGTCATCCTTGGAGTCAAGGATAAGACAAGATGTGAATGAGTGTGTGGTCAAAGCGTCTGGCATGTGGGCCCTTTCCTCACAGTCTGAATCGATTGTGTGTCTCCCGAAATATTTTTGTATTTTTTTAATTTTTCTCTTTTTTTGTATTTTTGGCGATTGCAAGCTCTCATGGAAATACTCAAATGAACCCATATCGTCAAATTGTGAAGCATCAATGTGGCTCTTAATTTTAACAGGTGAGGTCGCCAATCCTCGAATTCATATGCTCCATGAACAAGGTCAAGGTCTCAAGTGTGGAAATGAGAAGGTGTAAATGCACAGAGAGATCGAGGATACACACAAATAAATACAAACAAATGCACATAAAACAAACACACCCCTCAATTCACCTACTCAACTCGATGAAGACTTTGAAAGTTAGTCTTTTTATCTTGTCTGTTTTAGAGTTTAGGTGAAGTAAAAAATTGTACAAACACTTTGGTTGTCTTGACGGGATTTGGGCGCTAACCTTAGTGTGTACGCAAGCAAGTAAAACGAAGACAATGAGGGGATTATTCGTCCCAAGATAATGTTTTTCTTTTTGATCTTTTTTAGGGTCAAGTAATGTTAGCAGCCTCAATTTTATTTGTTATCTCTTTTTTGGATTTTTAATAAGAAATGCACGAGCCTATCGGGGAATCAATTCCTTTAGCACCTAAGTGATCATAATCAGAGGGAGAGAGTCGGAAAAGCAATGCAAGCGACAAATCAATGATGCATGCTAAAGAGAAATGTTCACCTTGCCTCCAACTCTCTTCATGCAAGGATGCTAAGCATAATTGAAACCTAACTATATGCAAATGCAACCGATGAAATTATCCCAGGTACAGAAATTATTATTAGCGTGAAGAACAATATGCTAAACATCTATAACTGAGATCCAATGTCCGGTCTCTGAAGTACTTCGGTGTCTGCCACAATAGATCCTACAAGCAATGTATAACACTTCTCTCGCGCTCGATCTCAGATCCAAATAGATAGCAATTCAAATATTGACTAAGTCCAAACGAAGCTATAGGTACATGCAAATGTAAAAGTGTTTGACCTTAATCTATCATCAAGCAAATCCTAAAACTAGGAATCAATCACACAAATTAAAGAAAATAAAATCGTGAAATAAAATAAAAGAAAGGTGAAAAAATCACGAAAATGCAACGAGGCCCCCAAGGAAACAATCCCTCGGGTACTGGACCTCGTGAAGTGCGATGTGTCCTGGAGACTCCTGTATTATTACAATTTATGGTCTCTCTCTCACTTGAAATTACAAAATATCTAAATAAAACAAATGCTCAAAATATGATTGTCTTCTCAAGTCCTCCAAGCCTCCTTGGTGCTAGGTTAAAGCCGCCACACGTGGGTGCATAGGTGCTCCAAAGAGAGCTCCTCCCTCGATCCGTGTTCCTTCCAACAAAGACACAAAGAGAAGGGTGATTAGACAAGTCCACAATAATATCAACTACAACGGAAAATAGATAAGGCAAAAATGTTGACAAATAAATCACAATTAAAATAATGCCAATCTAAGCGCAGTTGCTCCCCAACAATGGTGCCATTTGTTTAACCCAAAAATAGAGCGGTCGTATATTCCACACAAGGCGGGAACACAATCGTCGAGGTGAACGACAAGAAATCCGGATTAAGACAACAATTAACCCACAATAATGATCAAGCAATGAAAATAATACGGAGTTAAATTTTTTTATAACTTTACAGTGGGTGTGTATAGTGCAAGTATGTAGAGCGCCGAACACAAGGAGCAAACTAGATAGATTGGGCAATTTAATGAGCAAAAATGTGATTGTGAAGTCTTGTCTATAATTCTTTTTGTAGGTTTTAAATTTTTAATATTTTTTAGTTTTGAGATATATTTTTGTATTTTGATTTTTAATTTTCTTTTTTTATATTTTTTTTGATTTTTTTTATTTTTTAATTTCTTTTATTTTCAAAATAGATAATATAGCTATATATATAGTGTGTGTGTGTGTATAATATAAGTAATATAGATATAAGTAATAATAAAAATAGCCAAAATGAAGCAAATAAAATATTTTTGGATTTTTAAATATTTTTTACTGCTTTTATGATTTTTAGGTAATTTTTCTCATTTTTATATATTTTTAGATTAAAAAATACTTTAAATCAGGGTTTAATTAAATACGTTGAATTAAAATAAAGACTAAAAATAGAAACCGGAATCAAAATTTCTTCAAATTATTTTTAGTATATTAATAATAATATAGAGAAAAATACAAAACTTAAAACATTTTTTTTGGAATTTTTGAGAATTTTGTAGATTTTATAAGTGTTTTTATATTTTTCTATTTTTAGAGTTTTATTTTATAAGTTTTAGGGTTTTTTGATCTAGAGTTGTAAAATAACTAAATAAATAAGAAAACTATTTTTTTGGAATTTTCAAAAACTTTTTATATTTTTTATGTATGTTAAACTGTAGACAGGGACAAAATAGGCTTTTTATTTTTTATAAAATAATAAAAATTCCTAAAATTGTAAAATAAAATTATAACATGCAAGTGTGTGCAATCAGGAACATATACATATTTTTTGGGAATTTTTGGAGTTAAATTTCTATTTTAAATAAACAGAAACAACATAGAGAAACTACAATACTAGCATGGGCCTCTTTGTAAATAAAATAAAGTTCAAGGTCCAATCTGTAAATTTCACAAAAAAATATAGCTGGAATAAAATGCTTTTTGGACCCAAATGAAATATAAAAACCTTGAGGGGCATGCCTACAAAATATCCTCTCACCTGGGGGTGTCACGTAAGATGATGTGTCGCAGACTCGTTTGCAATTACAGAAAACTCAAGGGTCCTTTTGCAAAAGTTACAAAATATATAAAGTAACGGAAGAAAGCTTTAGTATTAATAATTAAATATAAAAGCGCTCGGGGTAAAAGGCACAAAATACCCATAGCAAAGGCGCGAATTGATGGTGCTCCTCCCACTTGCCACATAGCGGCTCGTGGGCGTGATGACGCTTTGCAAGCAACTGTCCAGATTAGATCCACTCGTGGGATCCTACGGTCGACGTATTCCTGATCAGAAGATGGCTGGAGAATCTGGGCTCCATAGGAGATCAGATGGCTAGGACGAGGCTCGGAGGAATAGGGAAGAACTGGGGTTCCTTCGAGCTTCGATCATTGATGGGGCGTGTCTCCGACCTCCTGAGTGGCTCACATGGGACTCAAAATGTTGTCCAAGCCTCCCCATGTTGGCTGGTTCCTTCAATCGAGGTCCTGGAGCTTCGTTAATGTCAAAGGGGCTCGGGGAAGAATAGGCGCTCCAGGTACCTCGTACTTCTGAAAAAATCGACCCCAACGGGGGTCTCACGCCACCAGTACCTACAAGTAGAGAAAGCATAAGAAAAAGGGGGTACGGGGCTCTTACTGGCGATGGCAGATGTCCTTTTGGCTCGGGTGACGGTGCTCTGACGAGGCGGCTGAGATGGAGCACCCAACTCCCGATCAGTGATCGATCTGGGTGAGTGGTATGGAGTGGTGCGTACAGAAATGTGAGGGAAAGAGAGTGAGGGCGGTAGCGGGTCGAGGTATTTGTGGCACACGGTGGAGAGGTTCGTAGGAGCTCAGCTCCGGTGAACTACGAATTAGGGTCGCACGGGTAGTTCACACATTAAACATATAAAAGAAAGACAAGAAATTAACCTAGGACTAATTTCAAGCTAAGAAACGCAAGGACTATTAGACCTCGAGCAGCAGGAGCTACAGGAGACGCCTTTCGACTCGCCTAGCCGCGCCTTCAAGGAGATGGAGAGCTACCTGTCACCTCACTCAATCCAGAGACTTAAGGAGGAGGGCCAAAACAAGTCAAAAGCGGTTCAAAACTAGAAGAGAAGGTCTAGGTAGGTTATGTACAACGTGGTCGAACGGGTGGCAAGATCGAGAAAATGGCATCTATTCAGTGATTCAAAGATCGAGGTGATGCTTGGGCATGTATGCTCGATGAACGAGGAAGAAAAGTTATCAAGGGCTCGATGAGAAAGGATGAAAGAATCGAGCCCCAAAAAATTCGAGAAACGAGGCGGAAACAATAGGTGCCAGATGCTACAGTGCGATGGCAGTGCAGTTGACCAAAGTCAACTAGCATTGCCCCCTGGTTGGTCCACATGGACCAACCAGGAAAAACATCCTGGAAAATATTTATAAAATAGATATTAAATAATAAATGATTTTATCCATTTGAATTTATAAAATAAAATGTTTATTATTTTATAAATGATATCAATTTGAATTTTTAAAAAATATTTATTATTTCATAAATCATTTTATTACGATTTTAATTTTTTAGAGGTATATAATTATAAGTTACTTTTTAGGGTTAGAATATAGGTATATCCATCTATGTTTTTGTGTCTTTTATTTTTATTATATATTTATTATTTTATTATTTTAATTTATTATTTTATAAAATTATAACTTATTTTATATACTTAAATATATTTTTATTATAATTTTCTGATGTAATAAGTACACTTAAATAAATAGGTGTATTTAATATATAGGTATATTTATTGTATTTTCATCTATGTATTTCATATAGGTTTTTATTTTAATGTTTTCTTTATAGTTTTATTTTAGTTTTAGTATGTACATATATTATAAATAATATTTTCAAAATTATAAAAATATAAAATTATAAAAATAATGAAGAATAAATAAAATGAATATTTTAATCGGGTATATTATACAACATGGGTCCAAAAACTAACTTACATAACTTAACTCCAAAAAATATGAAACCACATTCATTAAATAGCTTATTAAAAGTTATAAACAGTTAAAGATGATTTTGACATATTTTGAGTTTTTGTTTGAGAGATATGGGTTTGGGAAGTTGGGATTTTGGAATTTTATTCTGAGTATATCTTTTACTCTATATATTATTTTTGTATGAAATCAATTTTGTATTTTTCTATATTTTATTATATGTTTTTCATGTACAAAGTTTCTTTATTTGAGGTATAAAAAGTTGAAAGTAAAATGGGTCCCAAATTGAATAATAATTGAATAAAAAAGGAAATTTTATTGTATTTTGGACGCTTATCTCCCTCTACTTTATTACTCTTGATCTAATCATCAAGATGCCTAGGTCTCGCGGTTTAGGGTCATAAAATATCTTTGATATTTTACTCTTTTTCTTTTTTTTCATTATTATATAATTTTGGCATTAAAAGTTGTATTTTACACAAGATTTATACAACAATGTATGAATGCTAATTTATGCAAATTCAGGTTATTTATATGCATTTACTAGGGATTTTAAGGCCAAAATGATAGTATAATGGTGCTAAAATGGATATTCATCAATAAGGATCTTCGTTCTCACTTTTGGTGGCCGAGAATGAAGAAGGATGTTGTTGAGTTTGTAAATTAGTGTTTCCCCAGCCAGCAGGTAAAGGCTTCACACCAAAAGCCACAAGGATTGTTGCAACTTCTCCCTATCCCTATCGACGTTAAAGATTGTATATGGGTCATACTAGATCGTCTAACCAAAGTAGCACATTTTATTCCAATATTCTTATCTTCCACTTCAGACCAGCTTGCTAAGTTATATATTGCGCATGTGATTCGTCTCCATGGCATCCTAAAGGAGGTAGTTTTAGATCGATATTCGCGATTCACCTCACACTACTAGGAGAACTTCATGAAAGCCTTAGGCACACATCTATACTTGAGCACATCATATCATCCGTAAATAGATGGTCAATCAGAACGAACTATTCAAACTCTATAGGATATGCTATGAACATGTGCCTTAGAATAGAAGGGATCATGGATTAAACATTTACCTCTTGTAGAATTCACCTACAACAATAGTTACTATGCAAGTATTGGCATGGCACCATTTGAAGCATTATATGGGCATAAGTGTACTTCTTGTCTATGTTGGCAAGAGGTTGAGATAAAGAACCTTTATGGTTCAGATAGACTCCAAGAGACACGAGAAGCTGTAGAGCTTGCTTGAAAAAGGTCCATAGCTGCTCAAAGTCGCCAAAAAAGCTATATTGATAGTAGGCAAAAAGAGCTTGAGTTTGAGAAGGGATACAAAAAAGTATCACCTATAAAGGGAGTTCAGAGGTTTAGCTTGCATGGGAAGTTGCCAACTAGGTTCGTGAGAAACTTTGAAATTATTCAACGGATTGGGAAAGTTGCATATAGACTTGCACTCCCTCCAAATTTTTTGAAAATGCATGATGTTTTTCATGTATCAAATATGAGAAAGTATATTAAGGATTCTGAGAATAAGATAAGCTATGATGATCTACATATTGAGCCAGACTTGACATACCTAGAAATACATGTACAAATACTAGATAGAGATATCAAGAAGTTGAGAAATAAAGAGGTGCCTCTAGTTAAAGTAGAACCAAGAGTTTGAAGAAGACACACGGGAACATGAGGTAGATATAAGAGAGAAACACCCATATTTATTTGAATAATAATACTATGTATTGTTTATATCTTTATTATAAATAAAAGGGCATTCATTCCTTTTAAAGTTGTAATATTTTCAATCCTCTAAGGTTGTTATGCCTACATTTCAAGTCTCGAGGACAAAACTTCTTCTAAAGTTGTTATAATAGTAAAACCCTAAATGTGGCTATCTCTGGGATCTTATATTGGAAGACCCGGCTCGTCAAGAGGAAACTACGGAATTTGTTTTGTGTGAATCAGACTTCGTTTCAAATTGTTATGATTTTCGGAAGAAAGAGAAGTAAGGAGGCTTAAGATATCATTAACCTTTATGAACGTCATCAAGACTAATTAAACACGATTAAAGAAACTAAAGAAGGATTGAGGACCACTAATGATCATTAGCGAATACTAATCAGAGTTTAGTGAAAGTTATGCATGAGTCGTGAAAGTTAAATTGTGATTAGTGAAAGTTAATCAGGATCAGTGCTCATTAAGCATCATTAGTGAATCTAGAAGCTTCTTGATAGTTCTAACTTAAGCCTTAAGTTTTGGATAAGCTTTGATCAAAATCATAGGCCAAAATCATGGGCCCTAACTGTGGTTAAGGGTTAAACCATGGTTTACTAACTATGATTAGCAGTTTTCTGAAACCTATAAATAGCCCCCCTACCCATTCATTCTCTACGATTTCCACTACCACCACTACCTCGAGAACTAGGGTTGAGAGGTTGGGAGGATGAGACGGATCCACGGAAGAAACTCTAGCGAAGCACTGCCGGAAGGACGAGGAGGAGGAGGACGGTATGATCCTCTCATAGTTGGCTTAGTGTAGGAGGTAGGAAGATCTAACTTGAACTAGGTTGTCGGTTCATCTTCCTTTCCGATTAGTTTTATATTGTGGTTCAGGGAGAAATCGGTGTAACACCCTAGTTAGGTGCGGATAGATTCGTTACATGCTTCACTCATCTAAGACGCGTAGTGTCTACCGATTCTCCATTCTTTGTTGTTTTATTATATTCTTTCTATTTTGATTTTATAGTTGTTTTGGTGGAGAAATCTATGCAGTACCCTACTTAGGTGCAAGCAGCTAGGCACGATAGTGAACCCTATGATTCGTCACACACTTCACTCACCTAAGACATATGGTGTCGACTGATTCTCCATCGCTTGTTGTTTTTTTATATTCTTTCTGTTTCGTTGTTGGTTTCCTCTTGACAATTTTATGGAGGAAACTCTTCCGTTTTTCTTTTGAAATATGTCTCAATATAAGGGAAAACTATGCCGAATTTCATAGAAATATGTCCCGATAAAAGAGGAAATTCTGCTGAAATTTTGTTAGAAATATGACCCGATATAAGGGGAAACTCTACCAAAATTTTCCAAGAAATATCACCCTGTATAAGGGGATGTTCTACTGAAATTACGAGAGAAACTATGTACTTCGCTTTCTTCGTGTTCTTCGTTCGTTCTTTGTATTCTTAATTTGTTCTTCATATTTTTGGCATGTTCTTAGTGTTCTTGATACGAAAGTAAAAATTGATCGTTTCAGGAGCCGTAAATCCTTTCTGAAAACGAATCACGATAAAGCATTGCATACGTAAGAGAGAGCTCGATTTGGTAATGAAATCTTTACTCTTGTTGTTGTGATTTTAAGTTAAACTAGATAAAATATATGCTTATCATGCTCAGTATTTTAAAGAACGTTCACATATTTATTTCATTATTTACGCTAAAATAATTTCTAAAGTAGAATTGATGAAATGAATTATCCTTATAGTTGATGTTATAATTGTGCAATATTATACTTATATTAGCTGAGAATTGATATGTCATAAATGAGACCTTATTTCAAATTTGATACTCTCTGCTACGATAAGGATGACTTGGAGTTGATACTACAGGTCGGGCAAGCAACCTGTAGGTTTGTTAGAAGAACATCCATATTAGCAGGCCAAACCTAGGTGGTATACAGTTGCCTGGAAATGTTGAGCATGTAAAATAAGTTAATTACAACGCGTGCTACTCGGCTGCCATTAGGTGAGTTGACTGACTGAAGATGGGGTCGAGCCATGTAGAAGCACAGGTGGTTGAATGGCAGTCGGGTCACGGTAACATGTAGTTAAAGCCGCTAGTATATGTGATTAAAGGTTAGCTTGTGATTTTAAGCTACCAAGTCCTCGAGGACGGTGTGCTTCTTTTTTGTCAAGCTAATATTTTGAAACCCTGAATAATAAAAGAAATGGAAACTGTTAGGATGGTATTGGAGGATTGGTTAAGGCGACGTGCGGCGACATAACCTCACAAGATCAACGCAAGCTGCAATCCCGAAGTGTCCACAACTTCAGAGTCCATGAATGGTGAGGTAAATTCTCTGGAGTAATCTTTGGCGTGGAATAGAAGGAATAAGACTTAAATTAATGAGAAGAAATGAAACTTTCTAATATAATATTTTTTGCTAAAATAAACTACTTTAATTTTCTCTTTTTCGTTACATATCACTCGCTAATCTTTGTCCCATGATTTCATAAAACTCAACAGGTGTCAGAGAGTCATCCCACAGACAATAGCCATCAAGCCACTCACAGTAGCCTCACTCTGTAAGGTAGTTGGTAATCTTTTTGTGTATTTTCTTTCCAGCTGATGAAATGTAAATAGGCATAGTGGAACAATTTACCATGTAAACTTTATTTTGTGAATGAAAAAGTGTTGAAATACCCTCTTCTTAGTATTTTTAATTGCAGTATATTTCTCAATGTTAGTTGTGATTGATGAATAAAATTATTGAGTAACCAGATTCGGATATGGGAGGATCCGACGACCCAAAATTGAGATTGTAACAATTACCAACTTGGCTTCCAACTCTCCTTAGATAAAAGTTTGACCATGGGCTATGAGATTGTTTGATATTTTATTGAACCCGTCAACATTTCCTTGATACGCTCTCCATACACCTTTTCAAATTTATGATACTCATAAGTGAGCATTGAGACCGTTGAACTTTTTAATTTTTTAGTCCCTTCATATATAACTAGGTCTTTCTTATAATTTCTTTCTAAGATTCTGTTATTAGTACTCCCTTCTATGTTTTATTTACTATTAACAGATACCACCAATAAAGGTTGTTCAATCTCTCATGCAGCTGATATCCTTCTTGAATAGTACTTGGGAAATAATTCCATTTTAGACCTTGATGAAGGGACCAACAATATGGGTGCCTGAGTACAACTACAACAAGGATCCTTTGCTAGATTTAAACAAAATGAAGTTATGTTTAGAAAGGCATCGTTGAAAGTTTTGAGCGAGAAACAATCAATCACAAATGAGCTCCATAGGGATGCATAAATTGCGAATGCTTGATACTTCTCATTGGCAAAGTTTGAAAACCGTATCGTTATATTTCAATCTACAGGGACGAGAACAAAATATACTTTCGAAAGATATTCGCCGAGATCAACGCAGGAGGAGCCACTGGAAGAACCTCGAAAAGAGGGGAGCAAAGAGTAAAATTTAAAAAAATAAAAAAAGGAGGCAGAGGACCGGACATTGTGGGGACCTTCTCGTATAAAAGAAGATGGGATTTGACACCTGCTGTCTCTCCTTCACCTATTCTATATTTCTCTGTAAATTTACACCAAGAGGGCCCAATTATAAGTTCCTTCTCAAAAAAGTTTATCATCACCTCCCAGTTTAATTCGTTTTTTTCTGCAACAGAATGTTTTCTGCCATCCATGTCAACGGCGGTGAATTCATGGAAATACTCAAATATCATGTCCTTTGGCGGTAATTTCAAAATTTTGCGGGGGTAAAGATGCAAAAGAAAAAAAATCTTCTCGGGGATTTCGATCTAATTCAAGGACTTTGCGATACCAGTCCAAAATGATGGGCAGAAAAGTCAATCTACCACTCGAATGACGCGTTTTGTATATCTTAAAATTGCAGGATCAAATAGCAAAAATTGTTCCGTCCCCACGGTTCAATCCATTAGTTCAAGAGAGACGTTTTGTACTTTTGTTTGGAGGAAACGTGTGTGCGTCAATCGCCAATATTAATTCCAGATAATAATTTTTTTTGTTGCCGATCTCATATGTGGGGCCTACTCTTTCTCATTTTTAATATATTAAATAAATCAATTCTCTTTATCAATTCAATCAAAAAAATATATTATAACACCTTATCATATAAACATTATAAATTATTTCACCTCTAATCACTTTTACAAACTTTAATACAATTACATTACAATAACTACTCACGTTCCAAATTTCAATACAATAACATCACAACAAATCCACCCCTCAGTTTAACCTCTGTCCAAATACCAAAATAAAAAACGATTTACCCTCCTAAAGTTTAACCTACCCTAACCTGCGTATCAAATGCACCCATAGACAACAAAAAAACATGATGTGTTCACAAAAATATGCTGGAAACGTATTCCAGATAGCACATTGTGTATCAGTGTATTGCAACAGCCTACAAGCATGGATCATAATCATCACGTGAAAAATCGAATAAAAATGCAGAGGCATAGATATCACTTAAGTAAATTATTTAAGCAAGAATCAATCTGTATTTTAAACTGTACATCTTTGACTCAATCCCTCTCTATCTCGTAATATTCTAAGAACAGTAGATGCCAAAGAGAGCCTAAATCAAATATATAATGCCATAACTGGGAAACGCCACATTCATATAATGTAATCGCTAGAACAACAGGATGTGAATAAATCAGGAATAATGCAACTGGAATCTATATCTCACTAATCTCACCCGGCTTGCATACCCCAACATCAATTGCCATTGTCCTCTTCCCTGCTTGGCCTTTCAACACTCTGCAACAGTTCCGCCTCGGCGACTGCAATAACCACGAATAAGAACCGATGAATCAGTAAATATAAACTAATAAGACATCCATTGGTGTCTAAGTTTGATGAGATCACAGCAGTAACATGAAATTTCAGCTCTAGCAGCATCACTAGTGAGTTAGTTGACAGAGAAATAACTCGAAACTTCCATGTGACACGAGGCAAAGATCATACTCAATTGGAGATTAAAAACAAACCATACCTTTTAGCCCTTCTCTGTTCCTTCTAATGATAAATATTAACCCAAACAAGTAAGAGAGCATAAAATGCTCGAAGAATAGTAGGTGCAGGAACTAAGATAAGAAAGGACAAAATTGACAAAAGGGACGAATGAATCAAACAAGAAACTGTGACAATTCTTATACTTGTATAGCAAATTATATCAATATATAAGTCTCCACATTGTTGCTGGAAGTTCATAAACTGTACAAAGCCCCCATTGTGACAGACAGCAATGCTCCTCACATCTGAGATGTCCGAACATATTTGCAGGATATGACCATATAGAGTCATCATGTATAATTTTGATTCATAATTGGTTCGCAAGTTGCGTTTCAATTTGTTCATCAATTTAACCATAATCTATATATAAATAGATTCCCAATTTAGAAGATCAACCTAAGCATCAGTAGAACAAAAACAGAATAGATCATATATAGTAAGTAGAATGAAGATCTGAAACCAATGAGCTGAATTGCTTTCTTACTCTGTCCCACATCGTCGGATCGGGGCGTTTGTAGACAAGCACACGAGCAATTGATGTCGGATCACTGGGTCTCCACTTGCATTGCCCACCGGTCGCACCTCCTCCGCCCAACAACCTCCTCGGCCCGTACCCGGTCACCGTAACATTCTTCCCCCGATCCATCCTTGCACTCTCCAAATAGTACACAAATGGCCGGAGGCAAGGCTGCCTCGCAACCGGACGTGTATTGAATGCATAAGCCGTGTAATCTGCTCTGCGGTACCAATTCAGGAATGTCCTGGTAGGCATCTCCATCTCCCTCGGAGACAGCACACCACGAATTATCTGAACTGCATACCCCCATGAGACCGACACGGTCCACCGTGATGTGCCGCCGACGTAGCATATGCTCTGCTGCATCACGGCAGCGGAGTCGAGCCGAGCAGGCCCAGCAAGAAGTCGCTGAATTGCAGCGGGGCGGGAGACATTGGGGAAGATGGGCTCAACGACGTCAAGGTGGTGGAGGGTGACGAGTGGGGCCACGGGGTGGGCGGAGAGAAGGCCGAAGAGGTTGCCGTAGACGTCAAATTGGTGGAAACCCGGGTGGCGGGTGAGCGGCACGCCGAGCTCAGCCATGCATGCGTGCATCCGGTCGTCGCTGCCATAGAGCGATGGATACCGGTGGATGCACCGGTCTTGCATCTTGCTGAGAACCCCAGCGAGTGGGGCAGAGATGGCGAACCCGCCACCACCGTAGGCCATGCCATAGGAGAAGTATATGTTTTGAAGGTGGCTCTCGGAGAGAGACCCAATGTAATAGAATTGGCGATGATCGAACCGAGAAAGCACGCGGAGGAGGTTGTCGGGAAGGAACACGGTATCGTCGTCGCCGAGGACGATCCACCGCACATCAGGAAAAACGCGAAGCGTCTCGGAGGCGATGCGGGAGATGCGGATGGCGGAGCGGTGGCCCTGCTTATTCGAGTAAGGGAAGGCCTTGGTGTCAGAGGAGAGCCGGAGCGGCGGGAGGAGGGGGATGTCGGACCGGGGGGTGGAGGAGGACACGGCCCGGTCCAGCCAGACCGCGCCGCGCATGAGTCGGGGGCGCCACCAGAGCTTGATGTACTCCTTGCGTGTGGTCCAGAGGTTGGCGGAGGCCGCGATTCCGAAGGCCACATGGCGAAGGGAGGTCGTTTCGAAGGGCCTGGGTGAGGTGGGAGGTGGTGGTGGAGATGGGTCGGTGGTGGTGTTGGAGATGGGGATGCGGGTGGTGGTGGAGATGGGGTGGCGCTGTGGAGGGCAGGGTGGGTGGGAGGAGAGGAGGTGGAGGGTGTAGAGGAGGGAAGAGAGGGAGGTAATGAGGAGGAGGAGGATGAGGAGGCGTGGGAGAGCTGGGAAGAGGGAGGGTGACGGCGGGTGGGGCTTCAGGTGATGGTGGGACTTGAGGAGAAGGTCCTCCTTCATTGCTTCCTTGTTGAATCTCCTCCTCCTTCAGATGACCAACATGGCAATGGTGGTGGTGGCGGGGAGAGCAAGGTGGGATCTGCGGGAGAGGAGCAAGAGATCCGAAGGAGGGGAGGGAGAGGGAGGTGTCCGACAACAGTGGCTCTGTTCTCTCTGCTCTGTTTGCGCTCTCTCTCTCTCTCTCTCCTCTGTTTAGTAAGAAGTGTTATTTTTATTTGTATACGCAGCATGGGGGAGGGGAGCATAGCGTCCTCCGCCTTAGACCACACGTGACACGCACATACCTCCAACCTCTTGTTACCTCCCTCTCCCTCTGTCTGATGTGGTGTAGATTAAGGACGGGGATTAATGCGGATGATGATGAATGCACGAAATCTAGGAACAGCAACAAAAATATTGCGTGTGCTTAATAACGTCGCCGGAACTTGTTTCGGGTTTTATCACATACGCTCCTCAAAAAAAAGTAATGTATTTTTGTACCCGATTTCTTCTGACGTCTCATATGACAGAATTTATGGTCATGTAAAAAATGGTCTTATTTTTATTTTGGTAATGCTAACGTATGACTGAGTTAGTGCTTCACCACCTGTGAGGCATCACATTGAAATTAGTTAAGAGATTATGTACAAAGTCGAGATTACATTCAGGGCCTGTTCGGTTCGGAAATAAGCAGGAATAAGGATTGGGAATAAGGAGAATAAGGGTCTATTCTTTATTCGGCTGGAGGATAGGAATAAGGAGAATAAGGTAAAATAAAGGTATGTAAAGTGGGATAAAGATAGGAATAAAAGTGAAATAAGATGAAATAATAGGGAATAGTCGTACCACGGGGAACCGTGTTGGGAGGAAAATGGCCCCTTATTCTCCTCTATTACGGCTGCCTTATGCTTGTACCGAACATGCCCTCAGGAATAGAGCCCAGAATTACTACATGTTGGATCAATTTTTAATCCACGTAATGTAATAATATACGTGTTTACGTAATTAATTTTTTAAGGGAAGATTTTTTAATTCAAATACTCCTCCAAAACAAACCATTTAAAAAAATATTAGATATTTTTTGTTTTACAATTATTTCCAATTGGTAAACAAATAGTAATTGTTTTACAAATAGTAACTGTTTTCCAAATGGTTAGCAAATTTGACTCCCCATAGGAAGTTGGCTAGACATGCACATAGCTTTTATGTTAATGAGCAATATTATGGAATTGATAAATTTACAATACTACCATTCCTTTGATTGCAAATGTAGTAGTTAAGATCAAAATTATGGCAACAAGGAAATCGGTTGTAAATGGTATAATAAAGGTTGAGAACAAAAGGTATCAAATACTTTTTATTATGGATTTATTCTAATTACTTTTAAACATCAATCCTAAGTTAATGGTGTCCTAATGGAATTTAAGTGGGAATAATTATAAAAATAAAATAAATTACCTAATAAAAACTTAAGATAAAAAAATCTAGACTAACAATTACCACAAAATAAGAATGACACTTAAAGTAATATTGTGTTTTGAGAATGTCGGGTGGAAATTTTACAAACCACATGATGTCCCACCAATTTCATGCGATGTTTATAATTATAAGAAAAAATTGCAAACCATATTAATATTGAAAATCCTATGCATGTTTTAAGAAGCTTAAATGAACGGATGGCTAAAGATTTAAACTAAAATGATAATTTTAACAAAGGTAGAACTTGGGAAAATAAGCGAAGGTGATAATTTTTATCAAATCAAATTATGCAAATAGTTTTTTTGAATTTTGAAGAAGATTAAAAAATATAAGTCGGCCTTTAAAATCAATTGGTCTATTATTTTTTCAATCATAAAATATATAAATATCGAATTACATCTAACAAGATGCGTTGATCGACACCACACCCCCATGGGTGTCTTGTGTAGATAAAGAAAGGACCACGAGATCTAGACAACTCGATTTGTGGAAGTGTATTGTAACGGATCTCGTGCCGATGAAAGGAGGTGAAGAATAAAGAACTTTGTAGGTCACAGAGGAATCATTATCTTCCGAATCGACATTTCTTGTTGTTGTAAATACTGATGATGGATGATTTCGTATATATCTTTTTCGTAACTTGCAGCCTAGAATTTCCGATTTTCAAAGTTTTAAGTGGGTGGACGATAACTGAGATTTTGCGAGGGTCTAAATATGTCTCACACAGGACGAAGAAACGGTCGTTGTGGCGACCACTCATGAAATCCCAATTAGTTAATAATTAACCCACAATGACAATTAACCAATAAAAACCAATGAAGAGTTAAAATTTATTTTATTTAGCTCTATAAAATGTATGTATAGTGCAAGTATGTAGAGTGTCGAGCACAGGGAGCAAACAAGCTAGATTGGGCTACGAAGCACAAAAGTGATTGTGAAATATTTATCTATAGGTTCTTTTTGTGGGTTTTTCATTTTTCATTTTTTTTTATTTTTGATTTTATATTTTTCGTATTTTTTAGTTTTTTTGATTTTATATTTTCTTTTTAGACTTTTATGTTTTTATATTTCTTTTTTTTAAATATAATATAGCTATATAGAGAGTATATATACAAAATAAGCTAATATAGCTATAAATAATAATAATATTCAAAATAAAGAAAATAAAATATTTTTGGGGTTTTAAATATTTTTTATTATTTTTATATTTTTTAGAAAATTTTACAAAATTTATATATTTTTAAAGTAAAAAATACCCTCTGATAGGGATTAATTAAATAGCCGAAATTGAAATAGAAATTAAAAATAGAAAAAGGAGTCCAAAATTTTCCAAATTAATTTTAATATAAAACTAATAATATATAGAAAATTCATAAATTGAATTTTTTTTGAGATTTTTTAAGGATTTTTTATATTTTTATAAAGATTTTAGGGATTTTTCAATTTTAAGAGTTTTCTTTTATATTTTTAATGATTTTTAATCTAGTGTTGTAAAATAAATAATTATACACAAAATATATTTTTTCATTTTTTTTCAAAATTTTTTCATAATTTTTTTTGTATTTTCTAGTGTAGACGAGGACAAAAATGGCTATTTTTATTTTTATAAAATAATAAAAATCCTAAAATTGTAAAATAAAATATGTGCGTGGAAGTGTCTACAATCAGGAGCATACATGTATTTTTTGGGAATTTTTGGAGTTTAATTATTATTTTAAGTAAATAGATTAACAAAGAGAAACTACAATACTCGCAGGTGCATTTTTGTAATTAAAATAAAGTACGGGGGCAAGTTGGAAATTTCACCCAAAAATATATAACGTAATAAAAGAGTTTCTGGACTAATTAGAAATACAAGGAATCCCAGGGACACAACTGCAAAATGTCACCTCACGTGCGTGGTCACATGAGGTGATGTGGCACGGATCGAAATGTAAATACCTAAACTTCAGGGGGCCAAGTTGCAAATAGTACAGAAAATAAAGACTGCAAATGAAAGTTTACTTATGTCACGTGTCGAGCTCTCGTGCGCTGATGACGCTTCGCATTGGACGCTTCAGATTAGATCTCCCAGGGGGCGACCAACGGTGGGTAGCGGCCTCCATACAACGGCTAGGGACAAATCTAGAATGGCCTTCGATCGGATGATGGAGGGCTAATAGGGAAGAACAGGGAGGAAGCTCTGGCGAGGCAAGCTTCCTCCGGCCAGCTACCCCCCCTCCGCCGCTTGCTGAAGCTCAAAAATGACCTAAAGACTCCTGGTGCAGTCCTTTATCTGCTAGAAGATCCAAAATACTCTGGCTATGGTCGGAGAGCTCGAACGAGACCGGCGGAGCAGTGATGCTCCATGCGCCTTAGGCAAGATACAAAAAATCGCTCCAGCAGGTCCTTCGGTGCTTATTCCTACACATAAAGATCCGAAATGTTGTGGAAAAACTGCCTCGATGATCATAAGGGCGAATGGGGGCGTAGCAGGGTGGAGCAGTGGTGGATCACGATGAATGGGTTCACTGGAGCTCAGCTCCAACGAACTACGAATGGGGGTGAATTAAGCTAACAACATGATTAATGCATAACATAAATACAATAATTAAACCTAAGGCCTAAACTAATCTACAAAAGCAAGAAAAAATGGTTACCTTGACTGGCTGGTGACCAGGAGATGACCTCACGGTGGAGCTCCGCCGGAGGTGGTGGGAACTAGCTTCTAACCTGGCTGACCTCTCTGCAAAGTAGTTGGAGAGGGACCCGTTACGTCCCTCGATCCAGAGCATACGATGAGGAGGTCGAACATGGCCAAGAGAAGATTCAAACGGAGAAGGGAAGTCGGGGGTAGGTTTTTGTACAACTGACCGAGACGATGGGAAATAGATGAATATAAGATGAATAAGTGATGCTCGGTCCAAGAAATTGAAAGGGCGTGTATGATCATTGATCGAGGCACAAATGTGTAGAAGGAATCCAAGTTGATTGGAGAAAGAATCAGCTTGTAAAAAGTCGAGAAAATTGGGTCAAAACTAGCGGTGTCAGGCTACAGCTCCTTGTTGACCAAGGTCAACTGGCACTGAGATCTAGTTGGTCCACGTGGACCAACCAGGAAAAACCCGGCTAGAAATTATTTATAAATATGTAATAAATAAATGATTTTTTATTAATTTTAGGTTATAAAATAGAAAACGTTTCTTATTTTCTAAATTATTTTATTATGTTTTTTTATTTGTTTTTAGAGGTATATAATTACAAGTTACTTTTTAGGGTTAAATTATAGGTATATTTATCTATTTTTTGAGTATTTTATTTTTAATTTGTATATTTGATTTTAATCTTTTAATTTATTATTTTATAAAATTATAACTTATTTTTAGATTTTAAATATATTTTTATCATATTTTTCTGGTATATTATATACACTTAAATAATCAGGTCTATTTATTATATAGGTATAGTTATAGTTATTTTACCTATGTATTTTCTATGAGTATTTTATTTTGGTGTCTTATTTATTATTTTATTCCAGTTTTAATATGTACATATATTATAAATAATATTTACAAAATTATAAAAAATATAAAATTATAAAAATAATAAAGAATAAATAAAATGATTATTTTAATCGAGTAAATTATACAATAGGGGTCCAAAACCTTACTTTCACACCTTAACTCCAAAAAATATGAAACCACCTTCATTAAATAGCTTATTAAAAGTTATATTAAAGTTATTTTATATATTTTGTGTTTTTATTTGAGAGATATGGGTCTGGAAAGTCGGGATTTTCGAATTTTATTTAGACTGTAACTTGTACACTATAAATTATTTTTGTATGAACTCAATTTTTTATTTTTCTACATTTTATTATCTACAATGTTCATGTGCAAAGTTTCTTTATTTGAATTATAAAAAGTGTAAAATAAAATGGGTCCCAAAAATGAATAATAAATGGATAAATAAAAGGAATTTTATTGTATTATGGACCCTTATCTCCCCCTACTTTACTCCTTTTCAACCTAGTCATCAAGATGCCTAGCTCTCGGGGTTTAGGGTCATATAATATCTTTGATATTTTATTCATTTTCTTTTCTTTTATTTATTCCATATTTTTGGCATTAAAAATAGTATTTTATACATTATTTACACCACATTGCATGAATGTTAAATATGTAAAGTAAAGGTATTTACATGCATTTACTAGGGTTTTTAAAGCCAATCATCACCTCCCTATGCTTGCCTTTGATAGTCTCTAGCAAACACTTATGCAATAAGTGCAGAAAAGAAAAACAAATAAAAGAAAAAGAAAGAAAGTGGATTAAATTTAATCATCAAACTTGTCTTCACAAAATCAAAGTTTGAAGCTTAAGTCAAACCTTTGGAAACAACCTTTGAGAATCCCAAAAGTTCGCTCAAGGCTCCTCAATAGCCAGGTCAGAATACTTCAACTCATACACAAACCCTTAAGACCATGAATCTGACTCGTACAGTGTATGTGATAGTGTCTCCCCTCAACTGAAATGACAAAGAGATTGACGTCTCCAGCATGACAACACAATGATTCCCCAATCCAGCAACCCCTTCCTCGAGGAGCAGGGTATTCCCTTCTAAGTTCAAGTGACAACCGGCTTAAGAGGAGGGGGTGAAGATAAGAATGGTCGATAGCCAGTGTAGCTACCTATTCTAGGATGCAAGACCAATGTAGTCAAGTAATCCAGCTGCATGCTCACAAGGTATGACTTTGAATCTCAAGCATGCTTATGGACTATACAAATATATACACTTTGGCTGGCATTTTATTTTCAATCAGGCATGTCCACTTTTTTGGAGTTTTTATTTTTATTTTTTTGCTTTTTTTAAAATACTATATACAACATCATTTACATAGGGAGTTTTTCATCTTGATTGAGTAGGCTATCCCTCTTTTGATGCGTTATTGCAACCCACACTCTCCTATCATTAGATGTCTCTGCTACTGGACAGGTTGGGGTGCACTTCCCTCCCTAGAGGAGGACAAAATGTTTCCACTTGTGTGCGTCTCATACTGGAAAATCCAATTCCCTCACCACTCCAACTGAGTTGAGCCAAGTGAAAGTGCATGTGTCCAAGTTAGGTCATTATCAACAAAATTCGTGTATATGCTCCGAAATACTCTACTTAGGCAGTCAAGAATCCATTGAATCGCATCTCACGATCCTCAAGAATTAAGTCAACTAGACCTGAAGTACCTCAATTCCAGTTCCTATAAGGTTCCTGTGATTAGGTAGATTTAAGGTCCAACCAAGCTCCAATCTTCAGATTTACTTAGACTTGTTCAATTACTAAACTCAATCCGAAAAAGCAAATGCTATGCAAATGCTATGCACAATGTAGAAAATATTTTTGTGATGCAATTTTCAAAATTTTGAATTTTTTATGGTTTTCTTAAAAAGATAATGCTCCTGCATTTTTTGTATTTTTTAAAATGGTTTTGCAAATGTTTTTGGCATTTTTGGTTTTGCAAATATTTTTGTGATTTTTGAAAACAAAAGGTTTTGGATAAAACTAGGTACAAATATTTACGCAGGGACGCATCTTATATTTACAAGAATTAGATCTTTAAGAATTTAAAAAGGGTAAGTGATCATTTTTATAGGTATACATATACAGTTTTAATAAAGAATTTTAGGGTGATGTACATATTCCTCAAACTTATTTGAAAATGACTTTTTAAATAATTTTGAAAACTATAGTCCAAAATAATTTTTACAAACATTTACACACATTTGAAAATCATTTTGCAATGGTTTTTCAACTAGTATATATAGATTTTTCAAATATTGTTGCAACCATTTTCCAATATTTTTGCAACCATTTTCCAAACATTTGCAAATCGATTTTCAAACATTTTTATTTAACACAAAAAAATTCAAAACAAACATATTTATAAAGGTTGAAAATATTTACAAAATGTTTTCCAAATAGTTTTCAAATGATTTTTCAAAAGGATTTTCAAATTATTTTTCAAATATTTTGCAAAAAATATTTTTACTTGATTTATTAATCAGTAAATAAAAAGAATTTAAGGAATAATATACATCTTTTTATTAAGTGTTTTAATGAATTTAATAGTATTTTTAGACAGTATTTTTAGCCATATTATTCAAAAATACGAAAGTACGAGTTATGGCTAAAGCATATACGCAGTATATACAACCCCCTATACTTAGCTTGAGCTAAGTCCTCAAAGATCAGAGAGAAAAAGAGAAGACATAACTTGTACCGAGTATAGAAAAGCTCAAAGAATAAATGACTGAAGAAATGAATGAACGAATGAGAAGTTGACTGTCCCCCTATACTTAGGATCAAATAATCCTAAGTATAGCAGATTATATACAAGGCTAGGAGGGTCAAGGGTGGGAATGAAAAGATCATACTCAGATTGTCTCCCCCTATACATAGGGTAAGATATCCCTAAGTATAGAAAAGACGAGGAGACAATAAAGATGATCAAAGAATTAAAGATCTCGAGGTGCACACTGCCTATACTTAAGATAAAGTACGTCCTAAGTATAGAAGACTGACACAAAGGGGGGACACCTTTCCGGTAGAAAAAGAAAATAGAAAAGGAAAAGAAGAAAATAAGAAAAGATAAAGGAAGATGGAAGAAGATAGAAGAGAATGTACGCATCACTCCCCTATACTTAGGGTAAAAGAGCCCTAAGTATAGGCAACAACAAGAGTGGTGAAACAAAACTAAGAATGAACACTCGGCTCGTCCATGATGAATACCCATTCATCACTCTTTATTCTTATATTTTAGCTACAAAAACATTTGCAAATGCATGTAGATATATGTAAATACAAATAATTACCAAAAGCATGCATTGTGTAAAAACTTATACATAGCATGTTTTTGTGCAAAAATAAAAGAATAAAGATTAAAAAGAAAAAGAGGGAAATATTTAGAATAAATATTGAGCAACCTAACCCAAGGGAGGGCTCAACATAAGCCTGACCGCATAAAAGTCAAAGTAGAGGGAGATAGGAGCTCTGGTGTAAATATTTATGTAGATAAATAAAAGTATTTTCCTCACCAAAAATATGCTTGTAAATACTTGTAAAATATTAAAAACAAAACAAAAAGCTAAAAATCAAAAAGAACAAAAACACCCCTTTTCATCTTCTACATAAACCACGCCTATGTATTTACTTAACCTTGTAAATAAATATAATTATTTTCCAAACTTTTTGTAAATAGTCTATGTTATATATTGTAGATAAATAAAATAAAAACAATTAAAATCAAAACAAAATAAAATAGAAAAATTAAAAATACAAAAACACATTGTATATATACCATGTATATAGATGTACATATATATTTATTTGACCTATGTAAGTAAATAATAAAAATAAAATAAAAACACCCTTTTACTCCTTATTTTATACTATAAATAAAATATAAAATAAGGATAAAATTGCATAAAAATAATATATAAAAATCAAAAATCAAAACCCTATATATATTGTATATACCTATATATAATACATACTATGTATATAGCCTATTTTCATTTCAGAAAAATTATTAAAAATCACAAAAAAATAGAAAAAAATAAAATAAAAATATTTCATGTTTTAACTTTTTGCAAATTCGGCCATTTGCTACCTTATTTTTGAGCTTCAAAGTTTAGCCACGTGGCCCCTTCTCATTGGGTCCTGCGGATGTTGACCGCCCGGTCAACTACCCCCCCAGGACCACTTCCCACGGGTTCGAGCTCCGGACCCGATTTCTCCCACTTTTACCGGCTCAACCCGATCATCACTCCACCTAACCCCGGGTCTGAATCCTTCGCCGTGCATCCGACATCCTCGCCGGAGCCGCTCCCTCGGGATCCGCGCGCTCCTGAGCTTGCCCGGACCCATTCTTCTCGGACCCCTAGCCATATAAAACCGCTGCTCCGCCACCTTCTCTCTCCATCTTTGGCCATTTGCTTCGTTCTCCAGTGAGCTCCAGAGAGAGTGTGAGGTGACAGCTCGCATCCCCAACCTGTTGCAGCGAGGAGAGCCGGCGAATCCATTGATCCGGCGACGTAGCCGCCGCAGCTCCGCCACCTGAGCGAGCTTCGAGCCTCGGGCCGAGATGTCCCTTGAGGCCAAGACCGGGAGCTTCCCCAGCTCCGCCACAGTCTCTCCGACCACCCAGGTAGCCACTTAGCTCAGCCATTTCTTTTAATTTCCGTTTTCCCCCAAATCACGCTGCCGTCGTATTTTTCCGATTCACCCCGGTTCCATCCACCATCCGATCATCGGACCCGACCTTCACGTTCGCCTTCGTCCGACGCACCTTCTGCACCCACTCACTCAACCCAGCTCGCACAGGAGCTGGGAATCGGGCTCCTCCGTCCACCACCTTCGCCGGAGCCCGCCGTCTCGACGCACCAGCCACCCCCACATCGCCTAACTGGGTCGAGGCACTTTGCCCTCGACCCGCGAGTCTTCTGAGATACTTTGTAGGTCCAGCAAAGGCCATCTGAGGCCTTTCCCGTTCAGACCAAGAGTCTCACCTCCGCCACCCTCGTCGGAGCTCCCCCGAGCTCGGTTGGGTCATCGGAGAGCATCAGCAGCTGCGCACAGCCACGCCGGAGCTTCTTCGATACTTAGGCGCAGTAGAGGAGGCCGGAGTCGCTTCCACGAGGCCGGCGAAGTTCGCTGGCCACCTGTTCGTCCAGGACCTCCAGCTACCGTTGATCGTCGCCTCCCGCTCCAGATCACATCTTGTCCATCCGTTCGAGGAGCTGCTTCCACCGCCCGATATTTGGAGGATCGACCGCAACCGTTGGATCACCAGCCACTTCGCTTCCACGCCATCCGATCAGCCACGTGGCAGTCATCCAACGCCCCCGCTTAATAAAGGGTAAATTACCCTTAGGCCCCGCTTTTATGTTTATTTCGTTTTAGTCCTGTAAATGTTAAAATCAGTTGTTTAGTTTTAGGTTAAATTGCACATTGGACCCTGAACTTTAGTGTGTTTGCATTTATACCCCTGCCTGTTGTGAGCCACGTGCTTCGTCACGTGTTATTTTGGTGTATTTGCAGTAGATACCCTTGTATTTCTGGATGTTAATGAATGAATGAAACCTTTTAGATATTTGCATTTATACCCCTGTGCGTGATTTATTTACACATGTGCGATATTTCTTGGGTTATTTGCAGATAGGACCCCTGGACTTTTGGTACCTGTTACCAATAAGTCCTCGGGACTTATTTTTCTTATATTTAGGTCCCTGAGTGCCCCAGGCACGCACGTGGCGCGTGTTTTGCTGGGTTAATTGCACCTGGACCCCCAGAACTTTGGGTATTTGCACTTTAGTCCCTGTGCACAGTGCCTTATCTTTATTTTTGAATAAAATATCAAACCACCTCCAAATCCAACGAAAATATGATACATGGCTCCTGCCATGGTGTAGGATTTTTGTGGATTTTTGAGGGCATTTCTGATTTTGTTTGCTATTTTAAAAAATTCAAAAACCTTCATTTTTGTTACTGTCTAGTTTGAAAAATCACAAAAAAATATAAAAACCCACTTAAAAATTCTATAAAAATTAGTTACTGTTTGTTTAGCTTAGCGTGATTTTCTAGCCAAGTTTGGCTATTTTTCATTGCTTAAAAACACTAAAAACATAAAAACACTAGAAAACCTATAAAAATTCTAGTAAATAAATTAAAAATCCAAAAATAATAAAATTGGTATCTGAATTTTTCTTGTTTCATCTACTTTATAGGAAAATTACCTCCAGGCCATTTTGAGGCCTTTAGATATTTTATCTAGGGACTTTTGGCCTGGCTGGACAGTACCACTGTTTTTAGCTACTGTTTGATTTTTAGAAAATAAAATAAACATTAGAAAATTATCAAAAATTCAACAAAAATACTAAAAAATATAAAACACATAAAAACATTTTTATTTTAATTTTTGGTTGATTTTTGATGCTTTGAATAATTTATTGAAGTGTGCTTTTCCTTTGTTTTCTTATTTCCTTAATATATTAAAAATCCAAAAATAATATAAAAATAATTAAAATCCACTAAAAATATTTTCTTTCTTTATTTTCTTTATTTTTACTACTTCGTAGGCCTCTCGGCCAACCCGTGCTCCTTGAGTTCGACCCTGGGTGCTATGCCAGGTTAATCACATAGCAGGACCGCTATTCGTGTTTCGTTGATTTTATCTCTATTTAGTGGTTCGATTTTTCTTGATCGACACGTTCGAGTGATTGAGGTCGCAACGACCATCGTCTTAGATACCTGATTGCCTTAGTCACTCAGGATTTTCGTGTCATCAGAATGGCGCCGTTGCCGGGGAGCACGGCTTAGTAGTTTTTATTTTCTTGTCGTTTTTGTTTTCGCGGCTTTCCGCGGCTTTTGTCCATATTTTATTTTTGTTTTATTTTGCTTTATTTTCTTTTCCTTTTGTTTTTGTTTTTGTTTATTTTGAGTGTTTATTTTATTTTGTCTTTTTGCACATATACCCTTATTTCCATTTTTATTTCCTTTATTATTTGATTATCTGGTTCTGACCATTCTTCTCTTTCTTGCGAGGGCCCGAGGACCGAGGCGGCTGATCTCGAGAAGCCGACGCAACCGCGGGATTCGGAGGCGGCTCCCTTCTGTACGGAGCCGCAGGAGAGAGTGAGAGAGAGTTGAGTGGGTGAGGCTTTTATTTTATTTCATTATTATTGTAATAATACATGGACACTGGACTTGGACTCTTTGGACTATATTTGCTTAGCGGGTCTGTTTCGCCGAGCACCGGTGTGCTCGGGGGACCCTTAGGATCTTTCACGATTTTTCACGGTTTTGGTTTTATTTTACTTTTTTTTCTGCCTTTTCCGGTGTTTACGCGGTTTTTGCTCGAGCCCCTAGACTTAGGAATTTCTGGTGATTGTGCCGTAATTAGTAGGATCCCCACACCTAACTGCTTATCTGTTCCAATAGAACGATAATTGGACCTACTAAAAATCATTAATAAAAATAACCGACTCATTTGCCTTCGCAGCCTACGTGCCGCAGCCCGTCCTGTAAAGCGCTTTCTCCTACCCCCGATTTGTCGGACAGAGGAGGGACGGGCCAAGACCGGACTCTTTGGCTTGGAGGTCGGTGACCGGTTAGACGGTTCTTCGCTAGAAATTGCTCATCTAGGACTCGACTTTCCCGTTGCATCATTTAGGTAGTTTCCTTTCTGTCTTTACATTTATGCGCGGATCATATTGCATGTAGAGTGCTGGAGACAAGGTACGCATTTCTGACTTTGCATGCATCATTGATTTCATCGCGCATCGGCTTTTTCATCTTCTCCCCCTTGTTTTGGACTAAATAACCGGGAGAACCGAAAAATTCGTTAGGACGTTTGTTTTTATTTGAAAAATACTAAAAAGAGTAACCATAAAATTGGGACTGGTTAACACTATTGATCTTAAAATACGCTCACCCTAAAATTTTTGTCTTGGGGAGAGCAACCCCCTCATTTATGGTTTGGATGCGCGAGAGAGTGACCCGCACCCTAGGTAGAGCCCTCCGGTGCTAATCCCGACTGATTACCGACTCTTCCGTGCGGGCCAGTCGGTTGGGATAGCATCGGGTATCCTAACAGGTCACGTAAGCGCTCTGATATTTTGTGTGTTCACCAAATAAAATCGACAAGATAATTTGACCGAACTTTCATGGTCTTCAGCTCGCGTTGCGTTGGTGAACCGGGGGTTTGTTTGTGATCATAGTTTCTCCAGATCTCATCCGCACTACTCGCCAGATCGAGATGATGGGTAGACGGTCTCTTAGGGAGCCTCTGGCTGCACCGCTTTCGAGCACGTCTACCTCATCATCTAGGTTGGCCCGCGAGAGCCAAGACTAGCTCTCCGAGCCCGAGTACGACTCCGCCCTGTTCCCCCTCGACCCCCTTTCTTTCCGACCTGAGAGACACGAGCCTGAGGAGAGATTGATCGATTTGACAGCACCTGAGTTGGGCTCGTTTGATTTTGCAGACGTCGCTATGGCCGGCAGTTCAGATGATCACTCCCGTCAGCCCGAGCATTTTGTACTAGACCAGGGAGCGATCAACTCCACCCTGATCGCATCACTTGAGACAGTCCAGCAGCAGTTACGCGATCAGGGAGCATTCATGATTGAGATGAGGCGAGAGTTGGAGAGGCTCAGAGCAGACAGAGACCAGCAGAGCGAGCCCGAGGAGATACCTAATGCAGAGGCACGAGCCGCAGCAGCCGCAGCAGCAGCAGCAGCAGCAGCCGCTGCCGCAGCGGCAGGCGCCGCGACAGGAGGACCGCCACGACCGATGCGGGAGTTGCACAACCCTGGGTCGACACTCATGCATCATTGGGTAGTAGTGCCGACGATCGTGGTGGACTTCAAGTTCCCCCCGAAGACCTTGCAGTTACTGCCCCGTTTCCACGGACTTGCCACTGAGGAGCCCCACCTCCACCTCCAGGAGTTCCTGATGATCTGCAGCACTGTCCACGATCGCCACGTGGACCAGGACATGATCCGGATGATAGCCTTCCCTTTTTCACTGGCAGATAGAGCAACCACCTGGCTGAAGCATCTAGGGAGGTTTGTCTACACCTGGGAGCAGCTCCGCACCGAGTACTTGAACAAGTACTATCCACTCGGGCGGACGAACGCAGCGAGGGCCCTGATCAGCAACTTCTCCATGTTCCCCAACGAGCAGTTTCATGAGGCATGGGAGAGGTTTCGAGAGCTTCTAGACTGATGCCCGCACCACGACATCTCCAAGCCGGACCTAGTTCAGAGCTTTTTCAGCGGGTTGACGCCAGAGCTTCAGGGTCTGGTGAACGCTTCTTGCGGCGGGTCCTACTTTGCCAAGGACCACGACCAGGTCTGGGCCATCTACGAGGAGATGGCCGAAAACTACATGGTGATGTCCTAGACCAGGTTGTATACTCAGAGACCCCAGCCACAGCAGCCAGGACCCGTGCAGTACCAACGGATAGCACGGGTCGATGCAGGTCCATCTAGTACGTCCGCAGTCGCAACAGTTCAGGCAGAGTCGTCCGCTGCGGACATAGGCATTATCAACGAGAAATTGGACCGCATGGAGCTGATAGAGAAGAAGCAGTGCCAGGGCATCATTCAGATGGAGCAGATGGCACAGACTCTGAGCGACATGAAGACACAGCTCATGTGTCTCCAGGAGGCACAGACGGCTCCACAGCCCCGTCTTCAGTCGCGAGGCGACTCCGGCAGCAGCAGCAGCTCGTCCCAGCGCTCCAGCTCCCTACAGCATCCTAGACAGGTTCATCTTGTACAGGCGGAGCCATACTAGCAGCCGCAGCCCACCTACCAGTCCCCACCATCTCCAGACATGCAGATGGTGGTATACCAGCCGGACCAGCCTCTGGCAGTACTTCCGCCAGCCCCTTACGATGCAGAGCCGTTGATGGATGTCAACGGGATTTGGTATGACCGCCCCCAGCCTGGGATTCGACGAGACCATCCCGGATTCAGGTGGGGGAGTGGTGGTGCCCAGCCCCAGCAGCAGCCGTCAGGTCAGGGAGGGCAGTACGGCCAGCAGAGAGATCACCAGCCGCAGCAGCAGCCCCCAACATACCAGACACACCAGCCATCATCCTTCGTCCCTCGTCCCTATCAGCAGCAGGGACAGTCGTGGAGACGTGAGCAGCAGGCTCACCCAGCATACCAGCAGCATCCCTCTTCCTACCCCTCTCAGCAGCACCACCAGCAGTTCCAGCAGCCTCAGCACCAGAGAGGCTACCCGTCGGGCTCCCACGAGAGCCCCGCCTTGGATGACATCGCCCGCCTCCTCATGGATCAGCAGGCCACATTTAGACGGGAGATGGACGAGTTCCGCCAGGAGATGCGGGACCTGGTGAGAGGGAAGGCCGCCATTCCTGCACAGATCGAGCCGAACCCGAACAACCTCAAGAGGAAGTCTGAGCAGGTAGTTTCTACTGAGCATGCCACTCCTAGTGACCCATTTGATGATACATCTTCGGATCTATTTGATGCTGATTTTGTTACACTTAGGAGCAGTAGGACACCAGCAGGCGGCGGCGCCTCGTCTGAGCTACACCACGAGGATACTTCCGGGGCGCCACATGAGGAGGAGGAGAGCGGTACTGAGGCCGCTCCAGATGATGACAGTGGCACTCAGGCCACCAAGGATGCTGATTCCACCGGCGGTACTGAGGCCACCGCTTCACCAGTTCGAGGAGGTGGTACTGACGCCACCCGTTTAGCCGAGCCAGCCCGCAGTACTGATGCCGCGAGACGTCCAGCAGCAGCAGCAGAGTCAGCCCATGGTGGTACTGAGGCCACCAGTGTTTGTCGTGATAGAGATGTTGTCTTTCCTTCAGTTCATGTACCTCAGAACACTGCTGTGAATAAAGGAAAAGGTTTAGTTTCTTCTGGTCCCACTGTGGTGCTTGGTGTATGTGTGGATCCGTCCGTCTAGGCCTTTTCCTAGTCCTTCTTCTACGAAGGACCCTGTGATCCCCTTCCCTAGAGCCCTTCATATGGGGAAGGGGAAGAAAAAAGAAAAAGATCCAAAAAAGAGAGAGCTTGAGGAGTTCAGCCAGAGCATGATTGACCGATTCCACATCCAGCTGACCCTCCAGGAGGCTTTGCAGCACATCCCCCTTCTCCAGCGTTCCTTGAGAGACAGGACCACAGTCAGGAGGAGGAGGAGGAACCACACTTCAGAGATACATGTGCTGACGAAAGCCACGTGTTTTGCGATCCAGAACCGACTGCCAGCCAAGAGGCCAGATTCAGGGGCCCCGTATGTCAGATGCCAGATCAGTGAGCAGAGGTTCGACCGTACTCTACTAGATAGCGGATCGTCGATCAACCTTCTTCCGGCAGCCCTTCTCGACCGCTTCGAGTTGGGCACTCTTCGACAGAGCAGGACAGTCCTTCAGTTCGCTGATCGATCTGTCAAGAGGCCGAAGGGGTTATTACGAGACGTTATCGTCACGATTCAGGGCCTGAAATTCCCCGTGGACTTCGTAGTGTTGGACATGGAGATCCCTGACTCAGTGACCGATACCCCATCATCCTTGGTCGTCCGTTCTTGGCCACAGCCAAGGCGGTGACTGATCATGATATCGGAAAGGTGTACTTTTGCGTCGAGGGCGAGAGTATACAAATAGAGACGGTCGAGGACTACAGAGCTAGAGAGAGAGCCCGCTCAGATGCGAGTACAGATTCAGAGCAGCTGACATACGCAGAGCCAGACATCCACCAGGACTGTGATTTTGTGATCACAGATGATGAGGCAGCTTGGGCAGATCCTGCAGCACAGACCATCCTCTCATATTTAGATACAGCTGATGCTGAGATGATAGCAGAGGAGAGTCTGGAGAGCACAGCCTTGGTTCAGGATACCATAGAGGCAACAGAGCCGGTCCTTGATCACGACACGGATTTCAGTGATGGTGGTGCTGAGGCCACCTTGAGTTACGGTGGTACTGATGCCACCGCGGTTGATACAGATCCCTCGGATTCAGAGTCTGATTGGGCAGATTGTGATGATCAGATGCCAGACCTGAGTCCACCTGAGCCTATAGATGAGGAGGAGGCAGATGCAGAGCAGACCAGAGACAGTGCAGTTGAGCAGCCTTCTCCCGAGCCAGTTTGCGAGAGTGCGCTTTCTTTCTCCCTGGCAGATTTGGCAGACTTAGCAGCATTCACTCACTTTCTTCCGCAGCCAGATTTGCCAGCACCCAGCATTCCAGAGCTGAAGCCGCTCCCTACTTCGCTGAAGTATCGGTTCCTTGCGGGCGAGCCAGAGATGTACCCAGTCATCATCTCCGCCGAGTTGACTGGAGAGCAGGAATCCCGTCTGATGGGGGTTCTTGAAAAGAACCGCAAGGCGATCGGATGGAGCGTAACAGATCTCCATGGGATTAGTCCATCAGTGTGCCCCCACCATATCTATCTCGAGGAGGGGGCGAAGCCGTCGCGTGAGTTCCAGCGGCGACTGAACCCCAACTTGAGAGAGGTTGTGATGAAGGAAATATCAAAAATGGTGGAGTGCAGATTTTATTTATCCCATTTCCGACTCCAAGTGGGTCAACCCCTTGCATGTGGTGCCCAAGAAGACGGGCATCACGACTGTGATCAGTGAGTCGGGAGAGGAGATTGCTACACGAGTACCCACCTCTTGGAGGGTCTGTGTTGACTACAGGAGACTCAACCAGGCCACCAAGAAGGACCATTTCCCCTGCCTTTTATTGACCAGATCATTGAGAGACTGGCAGGGAAGAGCCATTATTGCTTCCTGGATGGGTACTCGGGCTACAACCAAGTGGCCATCGCTCCTGAGGATCAGGAGAAGACCACCTTTACCTGTCCCTTCGGCACATATGCTTTTCGACGCATGCCATTTGGGCTATGCAATGCCCCTGCGACTTTTCAGAGGTGCATGCTGTCGATCTTCTCGGACATGGTAGGGGAGTGTTTGGAGGTCTTCATGGACGATTTCTCGGTCTACGGCGACGGATTCGACTCCTGTCTTGACTGCCTAGACCGGGTACTCCAACGAATCATTTGGTTTTATCTTGGGAGAAGAGTCACTTCATGGTGACTCAAGGGACGGTGCTTGGCCATATCATCTCCAACAGGGGCATGGAGGTTGATCCGGCCAAGGTTGATGTCATTAGGAAACTCGCACCGCCGTCCAATCTGAGGCAGCTACGGTCATTCCTGGGGCACGTTGGATTTTATAGGAGATTTATTCAGGATTTCAGCAGGATTGCCCGACCGTTGACTGACCTCTTGACGAAAGACACCGAGTTCCTTGTCGATGACAAGTGTCTTTCGTCCTTCGCGACTCTCCAGCAGTGTGTTATTGAGGCTCCTGTCTTCCAGCCGCCTGATTGGTCTCTCCCATTCGAGATCATGACGGATGCCTCCGATTTTGCCGTAGGGGCAGTGCTGGGACAGAGGAGGGATGGAGTTCCATTTGCCATACACTACGCTAGCCGTACATTGGATTCCGCCCAGCGGAATTACACGGTCACAGAGAAGGAGATGCTAGCCGTAGTGTTCGCCCTAGATAAGTTCAGATCGTATATCATTGGATCTAGAGTGACTTTGTTTATAGATCACACCGCCATCAGGTACCTCATGGCAAAGAAGGATGCCAAGGCCAGACTGACTAGATGGATCCTTCTACTCCAGGAGTTCGATATTGAGATCAAGGATAAGCCTGGAGTCAAGAATGTGGTGGCGGATCATCTCTCCCGTTTAGAGCAGCCTGAGGAGTCTGAGCAGATTGATCCTATTAGAGATACCTTCCCAGATGAGGCGATCCTTGCTATCGCCTCACTCCCGTGGTACGCCGATATTGTGAACTTTCTCGTTGCTGGGAAAGTCCCGCGAGATTGGCCCAGGCAGAGGCTTGAGACCTTCCTTACGAAGGACAAGTCTTACCATTGGGAGGATCCCATCCTTTACCACGAAGGAGGGGATAGCGTCTGGCGTCGGTGTATCCCTCAGGAGGAACACCATAGCGTCCTCACTTACTGCCACAAGCTTGAGGCAGGAGGACATCATTCTGGGAGGAGAACGACACAGAAAGTACTCCAATCCGGCTTGTTGTGGCCTACCCTCTTCAAGGACTCAGATGAGTTCGTGAAGAGGTGCACTGACTGTCAGAAGATGGGCACTTGTGGACAACGTGATATGATGCCGATGCAGCCCATTCATTTCTGTGAGGTTTTTGACGCATGGGGCATCGATTTCATGGGTCCATTCCCTAAGAGTCAGGGATTTGAGTACATTCTGTTGGCCGTAGATTATGTAAGTCGTTGGGTGGAGGCTATCCCCACCCGAGCCGCTGATGCGAGGACAGTTTGCAGATTTTTGAGGAAGCATATCATCACGCGGTTTGGGGTTCCACGAGTTCTGATTTCTGATGGGGGATCTCACTTCATCAACGACCAGGTGAAGGCACTTGCTAGCGAGTTCGGTATAGACCATCGTGTTGCTACACCTTACCATCCACAGACGAATGGTCTAGCCGAGGTGTCGAATAGGGAGATTAAGACTATATTGCAGAAAGTCGTCCGCCCTGACCGAAAGGATTGGTCACAGCTTTTGGACTCGGTCTTGTGGGCATATAGGACGTCTTTCAAGACACCTTTGGGCACATCTCCCTTTCGCCTCGTGTATGGCAAGCCATGCCATTTACCTGTTGAGCTGAGGCACAAGTCACTTTGGGCAGTTACAGATATTCTGATGGATCCAGATGGTATGGGAGACCAGAGGAGGGCAGAGTTAGCTGCCCTGGAGGAGCTTAGAGATGCAACTTTCTCAAGCAGCCTACATTATAAGGAGAAAGTGAAGGAGTGGCATGATTCTCATATCAGCCACAAACATTTTGAGATTGGACAGAGAGTATGGTTGTTTGATGCGAGGCTACGATTATTTCCAGGGAAGCTACAGAGCAAATGGAAGGGACCTTACTTGGTCAGAAAGGTACACGACAACGGTAGCATTGACATATCTGAGTTGTCTTCTGAGGGTACCTTTCGAGTGAACGGCCAGCGGCTCAAGCCATTTCTAGATCATGAGCCGCGGGTCGTTGATCTTGCCCCTATTCATTTTGCGTGAGATGTGGTCATTGACTCGCATCTAATGCATCTCACGCCTGAGTTTCACTGATCTTCCGCCTTGTATAGATCCAGATGTCCATATCACCACATTCTTTAGTCCCACATCCCTTTCTTCATCTTATGATTATGCTATACTTAGGGTGCACTTTACCCTAAGTATAGGGGGGATGTGAGACCTTTTGGGCATTTCTTTTGTTTCTGTTTACCCCTGTTTCTGCTACCTATACTTAGGGACATTTCACCCTAAGTATAGGGGGGGGGGTAGACCCTATACATTCTCCACTCGGTTTTCCCTTAGTATACAACCTGCTATACTTAGGATTATTTGATCCTAAGTATAGGGGGAAGACCCGAGCTCCTCTTGACTTTTCTATTTCATTCTTCTTCTTTTTGTATAGCCTTTCTTTTCACTTCCCTATACCTAGCATGAGTTATGTCTTCTTCATCGCTCTTGACTCTGAGGACATCGTTCGAGCTAAGTATAGGGGGGTGTGTATATATTTCATATATACTTTAGCCATAACTTGTACTTTGTGTGAGTATGTTAATAAATAAAATGGCTAAAAACCACAAAAATTAAAAATTTTTCATGTACATAAACTTCTTTTATTTGCACATAAATAGTTAGTGTACAAATTATTTTTGTAAAAATGATTTCAAAAATCTTTTGTGTAAAGCTTGTGTAAATATTTTGGTATCAAAATTATGTATATAGTACAAAATTTTTCCAAAATGTTTTGAAAATCAAAAAGTTTGCAAAAATCTTGTGTAAATGTGTGTAAATATCTTTTTGCAAAACTTGCACTTCATGCATCATTCATTCATGATTTCAAAACATTTTTCAAAAATTTTGCATGATTATAAACTTTGTGTAAATAAGCATCTTTTGTACATATGTATATAGTTTTTCTTGGATGATAGTTGACATTTAAACTAGACTGGAATCAAATTGAGAAATGGAGCTTGATTAAGATCTTAATCCACCTAATTTCTAAGAGGAACCTTATAGGGCTTAGGTTTAAGGCTTTTCAGGTCCATGGTGACTTAATTCTTTGAGTCCACTAGGCTATGATCACATGTCATCTCAATGAGCCTAAGTAGAGCACTTAACAACAACACATGACTCATATAGATTATGACTTTACTTGGACACCAACACTATGCACCGAGCTCTCTACGGATGAGGTGGTGAGGAGGCAGTCTTCCTTGACTTGGGGTAGCATATGAGGGTAGTACTTCTAGGCGGAACCTCTCTTCTTCTTTTAGTGAAGGAAGTGCGTCTCAACTTGGTCTGGTTGCCATGAGGTCTAACGACGGGAGTTGTGGGTTGCAATAAAGCTTCAAAAGAGGGATAGTCTACTAGCTCAAGAGGAAAAACTCCTAGTATATATGCTGCACATGTATATGTTGTACAGATGCACTTGAAAAAAAGAAGAAGAAGAAAAGAACTCCAAAAAAGTGGTGGGTCTGATAGAAAATGATAATCCCACCGGAGTATGTATATAGAGTGCAATAAGCAAAGCTTGGTTTCATGATCCACCTGTTGTAGCTTGCAGCAGGGAGACTTGGCTACACTGGTCAAGCTCCCAAGGGTACTTGGCTACACTGGCCTTGACCCATTCTCTTCTTCCCCCTCTTCTTGAGCCGGTTGAACTTGAACTTAGAAGGGAATACCCCGCTCCTCGAGGAAAGAGTGGCCAGATTGAGGTCATAGAGTTACCTTGTTGGGGAGGGTTGTCAAGTTGCCATTTCTAAGGTAGAGAGCTTAGACCTCACATTCACAGGACAAGAAAAGATTCATGGTCTTCAGGGTTTGTGATTGATGACTTGTTCTGATCTGGAGCATTGAGGAGTCTTGGTTATAGATTAGTGGAACTTAGAGGCTGTTGAGTTTTAAGCTTAAGTCTAAATAAGGTTCCGACACATTAATAATCCAAAGATCTGATCGAGCTCCATACCCCAATTTAATGAAGGCAAGTTTAATAATCAACCTTGATCCATGTATATCCTCTTTTTCTTTTTCTTTCTTTTTCACTTCTTTTTCAAATAAGTGTTTGCTAAGGGACTAGCAAAGTTAAGTATAGGGGGGGTGATGAATACCCATTCATCACTCTTTATTCTTATATTTTAGCTACAAAAACCTTTGCAAATGCATGTAGATATATGTAAATACAAATAATTACCAAAAGCATGCATTGTGTAAAAACCTATAATTAGCATGTTTTTGTGTAAAAATAAAAGAATAAAGATTAAAAAGAAAAAGAGGGAAATATTTAGAATAAATATTGAGCAACCTAACCCAAGGGAGGGCTCAACATAAGCCTGACCGCATAAAAGTCAAAGTAGAGGGAGATAGGAGCTCTGGTGTAAATATTTATGTAGATAAATAAAAGTATTCTCCTCACCAAAAATATGCTTGTAAATACTTGTAAAATATTAAAAACAAAACAAAAAGCTAAAAATCAAAAAGAACAAAAACACCCCTTTTCATCTTGTACATAAACCACACCTATGTATTTACTTAACCTTGTAAATAAATAAAATTATTTTCCAAACTTTTTGTAAGTAGTCTATGTTATATATTGTAGATAAATAAAATAAAAACAATTAAAATCAAAACAAAATAAAATAGAAAAATTAAAAATACAAAAACACATTGTACATATACCATGTATATAGATGTACATATATATTTATTTGACCTATGTAAGTAAATAATAAAAATAAAATAAAAACACCCTTTTACTCCTTATTTTATACTATAAATAAATAAAATATAAAATAAGGATAAAATTGCATAAAAATAATATATAAAAATCAAAAATCAAAACCCTATATATATTGTATATACCTATATATAGTACATACTATGTATATAGCCTATTTTCATTTCAGAAAAAATATTAAAAATCACAAAAAAATAGAAAAAAAATAAAATAAAAATATTTCATGTTTTAACTTTTTGCAAATTCGGCCATTTGCTACCTTATTTTTGAGCTTCAAAGTTTAGCCACGTGGCCCCTTCTCATTGGGTCCTGGGGATGTTGACCGCCCGGTCAACTACCCCCCCAGGACCACTTCCCACGGGTTCGAGCTCCGGACCCGATTTCTCCCACTTTTACCCGCTCAACCCGATCATCACTCCACCTAACCCCAGGTCTGAATCCTTCGCCGTGCATCCGACATCCTCGCTGGAGCCGCTCCCTCGGGATCCGCGCGCTCCTGAGCTTGCCCGGACCCATTCTTCTCGGACCCCTAGCCATATAAAGCCGCTGCTCCGCCACCTTCTCTCTCTCCATCTTTGGCCATTTGCTTCGTTCTCCAGTGAGCTCCAGAGAGAGTGTGAGGTGACAGCTCGCATCCCCGACCTGTTGCAGCGAGGAGAGCCGGCGAATCCATTGATCCGGCGACGTAGCCGCCGCAGCTCCGCCACCTGAGCGAGCTTCGAGCCTCGGGCCGAGACGTCCCTTGAGGCCAAGACCGGGAGCTTCCCCAGCTCCGCCACAGTCTCTCCGACCACCCAGGTAGCCACTTAGCTCAGCCATTTCTTTTAATTTCCGTTTTCCCCCAAATCGCGCCACCGTCGTATTTTTCCGATTCACCCCGGTTCCGTCCACCATCCGATCATCGGACCCGACCTTCACGTTCGCCTTCGTCCGACGCACCTTCTGCACCCACTCACTCAACCCAGCTCGCACAGGAGCTGGGAACCGGGCTCCTCCGTCTACCACCTTCGCCGGAGCCCGACGTCTCGACGCACCAGCCACCCCCACTTCGCCTAACTGGGTCGAGGCACTTTGCCCTCGACCCACGAGTCTTCTGAGATACTTTGCAGGTCCAGCAAAGGCCATCTGAGGCCTTTCCCGTTCAGACCAGGAGTCTCACCTCCGCCACCCTCGTCAGAGCTCCCCCGAGCTCGGTTGGGTCATCGGAGAGCATCAGCAGCTGCGCACAGCCACGCCGGAGCTTCTCCGATACTTAGGCGCAACAGAGGAGGCCGGAGTCGCTTCCACGAGGCCGGCGAAGTTCGCCGGCCGCCTGTTCGTCCAGGACCTCCAGCTACCGTTGATCGTCGCCTCCCGCTCCAGATCACATCTTGTCCATCCGTTCGAGGAGCTGCTTCCACCGCCCGATCTTTGGAGGATCGACCGCAACCGTTGGATCACCAGCCACTTCGCTTCCACGCCATCCGATCAGCCACGTGGCAGTCATCCAACGCCCCTGCTTAATAAAGGGTAAATTACCCTTAGGCCCCGCTTTTATGTTTATTTCGTTTTAGTCCTGTAAATGTTAAAATCAGTTGTTTAGTTTTAGGTTAAATTGCACATTGGACCCTGAACTTTAGTGTGTTTGCATTTATACCCCTGCCTGTTGTGAGCCACGTGCTTCGTCACGTGTTATTTTGGTGTATTTGCAGTAGATACCCTTGTATTTCTGGATGTTAATGAATGAATGAAACCTTTTAGATATTTGCATTTATACCCCTGTGCGTGATTTATTTACACATGTGCGATATTTCTTGGGTTATTTGCAGATAGGACCCCTGGACTTTTGGTACCTGTTACCAATAAGTCCTCGGGACTTATTTTTCTTACATTTAGGTCCCTGAGTGCCCCAGGCACGCACGTGGTGCGTGTTTTGCTTGGTTAATTGCACCTGGACCCCCAGAACTTTGGGTATTTGCACTTCAGTCCCTTTGCACAATGCCTTATTTTTATTTTTGAATAAAATATCAAACCACCTCCAAATCCAACGAAAATTTGACACATGGCTCCTACCATGGTGTAGGATTTTTGTGGATTTTTGAGGACATTTCTGATTTTGTTTGCTATTTTAAAAAATTCAAAAACCTTCATTTTTGTTATTGTCTAGTTTGAAAAATCATAAAAAAATATAAAAAACCACTTAAAAATACTATAAAAATTAGTTACTGTTTTTTTAGCTTAGCTTGATTTTCTAGCCAAGTTTGGCTATTTTTCATTGCTTAAAAACACTAAAAACTTAAAAACACTAGAAAACCCATAAAAATTCTAGTAAATAAATTAAAAATCCAAAAATAATAAAATTGGTATCTGAATTTTTCTTGTTTCATCTACTTTATAGAAAATTACCTCCAGGCCATTTTAAGGCCCTTAGATATTTTATCTAGGGACTTTTGGCCTGGCTGGACAGTACCACTGTTTTTAGCTACTGTTGATTTTTAGAAAATAAAATAAACATCAGAAAATTATCAAAAATTCAACAAAAATACTAAAAAATATAAAACACATAAAAACATTTTTATTTTAATTTTTGGTTGATTTTTGATGCTTTGAATAATTTGTTGAAGTGTGCTTTTCCTTTGTTTTCTTATTTTCTTAATATATTAAAAATCCAAAAAATATAAAAATAATTAAAATCCACTAAAAATATTTTCTTTCTTTATTTTCTTTATTTTTACTACTTCGTAGGCCTCTCGGCCAACCCGTGCTCCTTGAGTTCGACCCTGGGTGCTATGCCAGGTTAATCACATAGCAGGACTGCTATTCGTGTTTCGTTGATTGTATCTCTATTTAGTGGTTCGATTTTTCTTGATCGACACGTTCGAGTGATTGAGGTCGCAACGACCATCGTCTTAGATACCTGATTGCCTTAGTAACTCGGGATTTTCGTGTCATCAGTCCACCCGCCATACTTAGGATAAAGTATGTCCTAAGCAAGGCACATACGAGCATGGGGTGGATGAGCAATACGAGAGATGGAAGGAGATACTCAAAAGTGAATATACAATAGAGTGGATATACAGAGGATCAAGAAGGTTGAAAGCGACCCTTCTTATGGGACCACTGAGGAATGGATCTGACACGGTGCAGGTCGATATCAGGGTCCACAGTGGACGGAAGACGATCAGGATCGACCTGGTGGAAGTAGTGTGGATAGGTTCGGCCTTGGGTGTCTCGCTGATATTGATGTGAAAAGTGACGAACTCATCATCGGAAGAAGTAAAGTCAAGGTCGTTCTGTGAGTCTCTCCTAGGCCAAAACCAAAAGGAACAAACTCATCGATGGTGGTAGTCAAATGATGTTCATCCTCAAAAGTCTCAACAGGATCATCATTCTCATCAAAAGGCCTGATTTCCTGGATAAAATCAATAAGAACAAATTTGGCCTTAGTCTCATCAATATCTGCCCTCTACTCTAAGATGTCAATCGTGTAAATCCCACAGATGCCATCAACACATTGCCAAGCACCAGAAGAAGGAACTCCAAGGTCCATGATTTCTGAGTCTTCCTCCATGGGGAGGAATTCTCAGGTCTTAGTGGAATCCAACATGCAACAAAACTCTCTGATAGTATCATCAAGGTCGTAGTCCTTGAGGTCAACTAAGATATGTGTAGTCGCATCAGATGCAGGTCTTTGGTCAGCAGAGGGTGTAGTGATGATCACAACGTTCCCGTCAATATGATGAAAACAAATCTCTCCTGATCCATAATCAATAATGACTCTCACAGAGGTGAGAAAGGGTCGTCCCAGGATGATTGGAGACTGCTCCCCAGTGGAGGTTTCTATGGGCAATACGACAAAATCAATATTGTAGCTCATGCCTTGAATCCATATGACGGCGTTCTCAAGGATATCCTTCGGCCTCTTTATTGATCCATCAACAAACTGAACGATCATCCTGGTTTTCTTAAGGGGCCCAAAGTGAAGAGACTGTACCAGCGAGAAGAGTATGATGCTAATCGAAGCACCATCGTCATGGAGAGTGTAATCACAAGTACGGTCAAAGATGGTGCATCAGATGAATTGGGTAGCAGTGTTCTTTTTCCTAGAAATTGGGCGGTGAGTGATGATGTGGGCAGTGGCCATGGTCAAGATATAATGCTCAGATCCGCTCCTCTACTTTTTCTTCTTGGGTTGAGGAGCATATAATTTGGTCATGGCCTGGTGAAGTGGGGCTTGAATGATCTCATGAATAGTGGCTGGAAAACGGCAAACGAGAGAGCCGCTAAATAGTGGTCTGACAAGTCAGACTCACTGTCGCTGGGGCGACTACTCAAGCCTTCTCATTCGTCAACAATTAACCTACACGATTAATCAAACAATCAAGAGAAAGGATTAAAATTTATTATTCCCTACTAAAAATATACAATGGCAAGCAAGTAGGGGTCGAACACATGAAACAAAGGTGTAGAGTGTGCAGAGAAAAAGCCAAGACCAATATCTAGTGATCTACTTAGCCAATCTGGATTTTTTGTGGGTTTTTATTTTTTAATTTTTTTTATTTAATTTTTTTTAATTTTATATTTTTGTATTTTGATTTTTAATTTTGTGATTTTATATTCTATATTTTTGCATTTTCTTTTTCAATATTGGAATTTATATATAATATCAGAGAAGAGGAAATAGGGTATTTATAAAAAATAGTGAAAATGCTCAAAAATTAGGAAATAAAATGTTTTTGGTCTTTATATATTTTCTATTGTTTTTTTGATTTTTGGGGATTTTTCTAAATATTTTTAGTATTTTTAAAAGTCAAAATACAAGAAAACAGTGAATTAACTACTGTCCGAACTTAAAATGGGAATGAAAAATATCAAATATTAACAAAATTTTCCAAAATTAATTTTAAAATAAAGGAAATAAAATAGGGCAACTACAGGACCTGAATTTTTATTTTTATGATTTTTTTATGATTTTCTAGATTTTTATAAAGATTTTTAGGGTTTTCTAAGTTTTTAGGTTTTTGTTTTGTAGATAAAATATATTTTTTTCGAATTTTTCAAAAAGTTATGCTAATTTTTATGGATTTTCTAATGTAGACAGTAGCTACAATGCACGTTTTTTTATTTTTAATAAATATCAAAATGCAATAAAAATGCAATGAAAAAATATCGCGTGAATCTACAACTAAATAAGAGCTTAAATTGATTTTTGTGGAATTTTTGGGGGTTTAGAGATGCATGCGATAATTAAAGACAACAAAAAGAAACTACAAGCCTAGCAGGGGTATAAATGCAAATATTTAAAACTACAGGGCACACAATGCAAATTCTCCAAAAGACACGCGCAAAGCACGTGTTATGCTATTCACAAGGGTATATTTACGAATAACAAAAACCGGCAGGGCAGAAGTGTAAATAACCCAAAGATATATTATAATACATACGCACAGGGGTATACAGGTAAATACATAAAAGTCCAAGGTTTTTAGTGGAAAATGCCCAAGATCACGTGTCCCCGTCACGTGAGGTGACGTGGACAGGGACTGAAGTGCAAATAAAAGAAGTCCAGGGTCCTAGTTGCAATTATTACAAATATTTTTAAACTGGAAATTAAAATTTTTAGACTAAAGCATAAATACAAAAGATCTTGGGTTGAAAGTGCAAAATACACAAGATAAAGATCGTGCAGACGAGGGCGATCCACTTATCAACGTGGCACATCCAACGGCTAAGGCGAAGGCGCGGATGAACGGCTGAGATGCACGGCGATGAAGATCCGACGGACGCGAACGAGCCTCGATCCAACAGTGACTGAACCACCTGGGATGAGCCCTCGATCGGACGGTCCTCGAGGATGGTGGAGAACACGGCCGCGGGTGACTTCGATGGCTGATTCCGGTCGACACAAGGCCTCTCCCAGCCCAGGACCAAGGACAAAAGGGTCCTGGAGGCGATCCGCGTCGAGTGGAGGTCTCAGGCGAGCCTGAGACGGCGTAGGACAACGAGACGATGGAGCTGACCTGGGCGACTGTTCCCTGGAGTATCGGGCTCGATAGAGCCTTCTCCTTGGCTCTGACCTGCAGGGTTAGTCGTACAAAAACAAGGCGGGGCTACTGGGGGTGTTTTGGGGTTAAATGGAGGTGATGCGTGGCTCGGGCATGGAGCTCTGGCGAAGGGCGGAGAAGGAAGCTCTGATAGCTCGATCTGAGCAAGATCGAGGTGGATGGAAGGGTAGAGCAGAGCGACGCAGCGAAGAGGGAGGAGATGGAGGTGATAGGCGGTTGATTCGAGCAATAGGGTGGTCGGGAAGCGGAGGCGGAGCTGAGCTCCGTCGTGGAATGATTTACGGAATCACAGGGAGATGATGATCATAACGAAAAACTGTTATAGTCCTAACCTAATCTAACCCTAAGCTATAAGAAAATGGAATAAGAAGAGAGGAAGACTCACCAGGGGGTGAAGTTGACAACTTCGGGCGGAGCTCCGGCGAGGGGTTGGATCGACTTCAATTCGACACCAAATGTCGCAAACCCAAGCTCAAATCGCTTCCTGTTGTCACCAGGAGTGCAATGGACTAGGGGTTTACGAGCGAAAATGGCGGAAGAAGGATCAAATTCAAAATGGAAGTCGGGGAGGGTTTTTGAAGAATTGGCTCTGGCGTGACTTTTGATGCATGATTACGGGCGAACGGAGAAGATCTTGGAAGATCTAATAGGCCGACAAAAATCATGATGATTCAGCGAACAATTTTCATGAAGGCACCCTCCTATCTCGAGCAACGGATTGATGGCAAAAAAATCGAGAAGAGGAGGGTGTTGGACTTCTGACAGGAGGCGCAGGGCCAAGGCTAGAGAGTTGACCCGCGTGTCAACTTTCCAAGCCACCTGGTTGGTCCACGTGGACCAACCAGGAAAATCCCTGGAAAAAATGTTTCTAAAATCATTTAAAAATAGTAAAAGATTTTATTAATTGTTGGTTATTAAATAAAAAATATTTTTAATTTTATAAATTATTTTATGGTGATTTTTAATTATTTTTATGAGGTGTAAAAATAGAAGTTTCCTTTTATACCCTATGTAGGTACATATACCTATATATTTTATTATTTATTTTTTATTTTGTGTTTTTAATTTATTTATTTTTGTTTATTATTTTATAAATTTATAGAATATTTTTATGTACCTAAATATATTTTTATTTTATTTTTTTGATGTAATTTGTACCCTTAATAAAATAGAAGTATAAATTATACAGGTATGTATATAGGTATTTTACCTATGTCTTTTATTTACAAATATTTAATTTTGAGTTTTCTTTGCATTTTTATTCTGATTTTAATGTACCTATATATTATAAATAATATTTAAAAATTATAAAAATATAAAATTATAAAAATAATGAATAAATAATAAATTGAATATTTTAATCTGTACAAGTATACAATAGGGGCCCAAAACTCAACTTTCAAACCGTAGCTCCGCCAAATGTGAAACCACCACCATTAAATAGCTTATTTTAAACTATATACAATTAAAGGTGAGTTTGATGCATTTGGAGTTTTCATTTGTGAGATATGGGTCTGGGAGGTTGGGATTCTGGATTTTTGTTCAGACCATAACTTTTTATCTGTACATTATTTTTCAGTGAAATTAATTTTATATTTTTCTTTATTTAATTTTCTACAACTTTCACGTACAAAGTTTCTTTATTTGGAGTATAAAAAGTGGAACCAAAAATATGTCTCAAAAATGAATAAAGAATGAATAAAAACAAAGGTATTTTTGCTGTATTTTGGCCCTTATCTCCCCCTACTTTATTCCTTGTCGACTTATTCATTAGGATGCCTAGGTCTCGGGGTTTCAGGTCATAAAATATTTGCAAATTTTATTCTTTTTCTTTTCTTTTATTTATTCTATAATTTTGGCTTTAGTTACAGTATTTTATACACTATTTACATGCATATGCATGAATGCTAATATGCTCTAATTAAGGGTATTTACACGCATTTGCTAAGGTTTTTGAGGCCAAAATGATAGAATAAAGATGATGAAATGTGGATTCATCAGTGGCCACCACTTCAGGTTCAGTCAACATTTTTTTAATTTTTGGACCTCCTCCATACAAGGGAGGAGATCGAAATCAACATCCTCGGGGTTGCCAAGAGCACTATGTACAACGGCATCCTCGGGGTCAAGGGTGGAAGAAGATGTTTGTGAATGTGTGAGTGAATGATCTGGCAAGTGCTCCCTCTCCTCACAGTCTGAATTAACCATAGGTCTCCCGAAATCCCTTTGTATTTTTAAACTTTTCTCATTTTTTGTAGTTTGGGCGATTGTAAGCTCTCATGAGAATCCTCAAGTGAATTCATATTGTCGGATCGTGAAACATAAATATGGCTCTTATTTAGGAAACCGAGGTCATCAATCCTCGAATTCATATGCTCCATGAACTGAGACAAAGTCTCAAGTGTTGAGATCGTGAGAGGTGACTCCAACAGACCAGTCTCAGGTGGATGTCACGGTGGAAGATGTGAAGGTAGGAAATATGGAGGTGGAGGTGGATATAAGTCCGAGTCCTGAAACTGTGGCTGAGGTGGATATGTACAAAAATCAGAAGCAAAGTCCTCCTAGAAAAAAAGGAGGTGGACCAGCTGGAGGGAATGAAGGATCCACAAAGTCCGGATAAAAAGCGCTCCAGTTGGCCATCTTGAAACAAAGGAAATTGATTAGGAGAGCATGATGGTCAAATCAAGAGAAGTAAAAAAAAATGCGCAAATGCGTAGAAGGATCGAGCATACACACTAAGAAACACAATCAAATGCACCCCTCAATTCACCTACTCAACTCCGTAGAGACCGTGAAAGCTCGGTCTTTTATACTGTCGGTTGTAGAGTTAGGTGAGAAGTCAGAAATTGTATAAATACTTAGGAGGTTGAATGGGAATTGGGCACTAATCCTTATTATGTACACGAGCGATTAAAAATGAAGACAATGAGGGGATTATACGCCCCAGGACAAATATTTTCTTTTTGGTCTTTTTTAGGGTCAAGTAATATTAACAGTCCTAATTTTATTGGTTATCACTTTTTTTTGGTTTTTTAATAGAAAGTGCACGAGCCTATCGAGGAGCCAATTCTTTAAGCTCCTCAGTGGTCAAAATCAGAGGTAGATTCGAAAAAGCAATGCAAGTGACAAATAGATGATGTATGCTAAAGAGAAATGCTCACCTTGCCTCCAACACTCTACATGCAAAGATGCTCAGCAGAATTGAAACCAATCTTATGCAAATGCAGCCGATGAAATCACCTTAGGTACAGAAATTGCTATTAGCATGGAGAACAAGATGATAAATATCTAGAAGTGAGATCCAAAAGTCCGATCTCAGATGTCCGCCACAACGGATCCTGCAAGCATTGTATAGCACTTCTCTCAACGCTCGATCTCAAATCCAAATAAATGGCAATTTATATTTGACTAATTCCAAACATAAACTATAGGAGCATGCAATGGTTATTAGGTGTTTGGCATTAATCTATCGACGAACAATCCTACAACTAGGGCTCAATTACACAAAAAGAAAGAAAGCAAAATAGGAAAATTAATGAAAAAAATGCGAAGAAAACACGGTAAAATCGACGAGGCCCCTAAGGTAACAATCCCTAGGGCACTGGACCTCGTGAAGTGTGAAGTGTTGTAAAGTTCTATATTATTACAATTAATGTCTCTCTCACTTCAAATTACAATAATAAATGAATAAATAAAACGCAAAGTGAAGCTTTGTCTCCAAAAATCTCCAAGTCCCCCTTTTCTCCAAGTCCTCTATGCCAACTAGGTCAAAAAGAGGAGTCGCTTTAAGTGGGTACGCAGGTGCTCATAAGAGAGCCTCCCTCGATCCAGTAGTACCTCGCAACAAATTCAAACAAGGAGAAGGTTAGATAACTCAACAAAAATATCCAATAAATGAGAAAATAAATAAAGCACAAAAATATACAAATAAATCATAATTGATCAAAAACCAATCTTTGTGGCATTGCTCCTCGGCAATGGCGCCATTTGATAACCGAGATTTTGTGAGGGTCTAAATATGTCTCACATAGGACGAACACTCGCTGTGGTGACCTCTCATGAAATCCCAATTAGTCAACAATTAACCCACAATGAAAATTAAGCAATAAAAAGCATTGTGATGTTAAAATTTATTTTATTCAACTCTACAAAATGGGTGTATAGTGCAAGTATGTAGTGTGTCGAACACAAGGAGCAAACATGCTAGATTGGGCTATGAAGCACAATAGTGATTGTAAACAATTTATATATATATATGTTATTTTTGTGGTTTTTTATTTTTATATTTTTATATTTTATTTTTGATTTTATATTTTTGTATTTTGTTTTTTATTTTCTTATTTTATATTTTCTTTAGATTTTATATTTTTATTTCTTTTTTAAATATATAATATAACTATATAGAGAGTATATATACAATATAAGCTAATATAGATATAAATATTAATAAAAATAGTAAAAATTAAGAAAATAAAATATGTTTGAGGTTTTGAGTAATTTTTTATTATTTTTGTGATTTTTTAGAAAGTTTGGCTAATTTTATATATTTTTAAAGTAAAAAATACCCTAAAACAAGGATTAATTAAATAACCGAAATTGAAATGGAAGTTAAAAATAGAAAATGGAGTCTAAAATTTTCCAAATCAATTTTAATATAATATTAATAATATACAGAAAATTCAGAAATGGAAAATATAATTTTTGGGATTTTTAAGGATTTTTTTATATTTTTATAAAGGTTTTAGGGGTTTTCATTTTTTAGAATTTCGTTTATATTTTCTTAGTTATTTTTGGTCTAGAGTTGTTAAATAAAAAAAACAAGCACAAAATATATTTTTTTAGAATTCTTCAAAAAGCTTTTGTATTTTTTATGTATTTTCTAGTGTAGAAATGGACAAAAAAGCTATTTTTATTTTTATAAAATAATAAAAACTCTTAAAATTGAAAAATAAAATATGTGCCAGGAAGTATGTGCAATCAAAAGCATATACATTCTTTTAGGAATTTTTGGACTTTAATTGCTATTTTGAATAAATAGAAATAACAAAGAGAAACTATAATACTAGCAGGGGCATTTTTTCTAATTAAAATAAATTACAGGGGTCAGTATGCAATTTCACCAAAAATATATAACATAATAGAAGTGTTTTTAGACTAATTAGAAATACAAGGAGTCACAAGGGCACGCCATCAAAATGTTACCTCACGTGGGTGGTCACGTGAGGTGATGTAGCGCGGATCGAATGTGAATACTTAAACTTCGGGGGGCCAAGTTGAAAATAGTACAGAAAATAAAGATTGCAGATGAAAGTTTCTTGACTATTTAGTAAACAGAAAAAGAAACGGGGCTGAAAATGCAAAATTCCCCATAAGGCGTAGATCGGACGACGGACATGCCTTTACTTATGCCACCTATCGAGCTCTCGCGCACCGAAGACACTTAGCGTTGGACGCTTCATATTAGATCTCTCGAGAGCGATCGACGGTGGGTAACAACCTCCATCCAATGACTAGGGACAAATTTGGGATGCTCCAAAATGGCCTGAAGACTCCAGGTGCAATCCTCTATCTGCTGGAAGATCCAAAATACTCCGATGGTCGGAGAGCTCGAACAAGACCTGTGGAGCAACGATGCTCCAGGAGCCTCATGCGAGATACAAAAATCACTCCAGCAGGTCCTTAGGCACTTGTAACTGCACATGAAGATCCGAAATGTTGAGGGCAAACTGCCTCGACGGTCAGAAGGGTGAATGGGGGCATAGAGGGGTGGAGCGGTGGTGGATCACGATGAACGGGTTCACCAGAGCTCAGCTCCGGCAAACTACGAATGGGGGTGAATGAAGCTAATGACACGATTAATGCATAAAATAAACACAATAAACCAGAGGGCTAACTAAGCTAAGAAAGCAAGAAAAAATGGTTATCTCTACTAGCTGGCGACCAGGAGATGACTGACGGGTCCGATAATCCGCTTCTTAAGGAGATGTTTATTATCGTTCATGCTAAAAAATATGATGTTTGTCCTTTCGTTGTAGGCGGCAATTGGAATCAGTCAAGAAAATAACCACAAATAATTATTCAATTTTTAGTCTCGTGGTTTTATGTCTATTTTACTTGGGCAAGTCCCAAGATAGAACACAAAGAGGCAAAGCACCTAGAATTATGTCTATCAAAATTCGTGCACGGTTTCCGAGGCGGTCTTTTTTTTTGGATTTTTTATGCAATAAAGGGTGCAAAATGCAAATTCGGCCTATTTTAGGGACAAAAATGTAAATTAACTTCAAATTATGTCCGAAAAATATCAAACTTGGCCACAATGCAAAATATGATGAAATGAATGCACTTTTTTTTTTGGAATTTTTGGATATAATATGAATTTTTTTATGAAATTTTAAATGCATACAGAATGAATTTCAATATTTAATTATAATAAATATTAAACATAATTATTTTCAAGGGATAAAATTATCTAAGATCTATCAATAGGTAATAGACCTCAGAAAAATCTTAAACCTCGAAAATACTAGTTTCAATACCTATTAAAAATCAAACACTGAAATATGCAAAATGATTTTTATAGGGCAAACTATGCATGCAAATTCAATTTTTTTGGGCACAATGTCAAGCGCATTTAATTCTACAATATTTGATTTTTTCGGGAACTTTTAGAGCAACACTTAATCAAATATAAATTTTAGAGCACAAGATGGGTAAAATATGCAATTTTCCTCAAAATAATTATTTATTAATTAACCATCGATCACAAAAATATCCACAATATATCAGACTATAGAGAATTAATGGACTAACATCATGCTATTTTTGAATAATAAAATAATATTATGTAGAGGTCTAAACTCAATGGGGAACACAAGGGTATTTCAGCAATTAAATAAAATAATTATAAAATGCATGGGGGGGATTTTTATAATTACCAAGGGTTTTGGGCTTCAGCTGCAAAATCTCCAATATATCATGTGCCAGGCACGTGACTGTGTCAGAGGGGATTGAGGTGCGAATATAATAATCTCCCCGGGCCTTTTTGCAATTGTCCAGTGGCTCACATGCCACCCGCATGCAGAGGACGGCTTGGATAGAGGCTTGGGGAGTACGTCCATGTGGTGTCTCTTGAATGCTTCGGGCGGCCCGAGGCGCTTGGTTTGGAGGTGGGTTCGGGGCTCGGCTCGGATTTCGTCTGGACCGTTGATGACGATGAGATCTAATGGCTGGGGGTCCAGAGACGTCAACGGTTCTGATGGATGGTTACTTGATGATCGTGCGACTGGTGTGGACCGACACACGGCTGACGGACGACATTTTAGACACGTAGGCAGAGCTGGTTGACCGGCAGGGGAAGTCGACCGTTGGCCGGAGCTTCATCGGTGAAGAAGGTTGGCGGCGAAGTCGATGTTGGTGAAGATGAGGCGGAGTTGATGTTGAAGATGCACTGGAGTTGTTAGAGGTGATGGAGAGGCGGAGGCATTGGCGGTGTTGAAGACGATGGTCGTCGGAGGCGAATGTTGTAGGCTCGACAGCCATTAGCTGGAGCTGGAGCAGCGACGGTTGGAGGGGCCCTCGCCGTAGGCCACAACGAGTCAGAGAGACTCGGATCTTGCCGTGAAGAGGGTTATGTTGGGCTGTCACGACCGGTGGAGGAGCCCTATTCCTGGAATCGGCGGATCAAGGGCTTTAGTCGGGGCGGCAGAGGTTTTATAGGGGCATCGAAGATCACCGGAGAAGGAAAGAGATCTAGGGGCGATTTGGAATCGGGGATTCGATTTGCGATTTAGTGAAATCGCAGGAGGTACGACCAGATCAGGGATGGAGATGCGATTTGATGTAGTTCGAAAGCGAGATTTGTAGAGGGAATCGCTCAAATCAGGAAGGCGGCGATGATTCCAACGGGGGACGGCATCGTAGTGGGAAAGGCGGGAGGTTGAAGGTGATTTGTGGGCCGTCCGATTGGCCGGGATCGGATGATCCACGTTGAGACACGTGGAGATCAAAAGGAGAGTGGGGCAACAGTGCACGTGCTTGGCGTGCCTGGGTGGCACGTGCCTCGCACGTGCGGGGGCGTTTTTACTTTTTATTTTTATTTTTTATAAAAATGAATATATAAAAATGCGAAAAATGGCTGACACGTGGTGGCTCCAAGAGCTGCCACGTGTCAGCACCACAAAATTCGAAAAATAAAGATTTTGTAAAATCAATAATAAATAGCACATAGCCTCGGATCGAAAAAGTTCCTTCTGAAAATTGTTCGTCTCGATGAGATCTACAACTTTCATGAATCAAAATCAAAATCGATCAATTGCAAAAAGTGATTTTTGTGGGGTATCCCATGTATATACCTTGATTTTTTTGGTTTTTATAATTTTTATGTCATTTTTAAATCAGATAGAAATCCAGACAAAAATATGATAAAATCAGAAATAAATATTTACACATTAATCTATTTTTTGGATTTTTATTTATTAAGAAAAAAAGGAATAAAGTAAATCACGTAAAAGACCAATTTTGTACATGAAGTTAGTGAAGACTCGGACCCAATTTGTTTCTTTGATTTCAAGCTCAATTTGGATTTGGATTTTTATGCATTTTAATAAAACTTTTATCAAAGAAGACAAATGAAAAAGAAACAAACTAAAATAGGTTAAATATGTACACAAACTAGTAGGTCAAAAACCGCTAAAATACAAAATGTACAAAAGAGGCCCAAAACCTAATTTTCACATATGAGCTCTGAATTACTTGAACTTGTTCTTGTTTTGAAGGTAATTGAATGTATATTAGTTCAAAAGTGAGTAGGACTAAAACAGACACTGGATAAGGAAGATATGAGGTTTTTAGTCCGGAAATCCTGAAACTAGGGTTTGGGTTTTTGGTCCACTTATTTGGGTTAGTGTTTTTTTTTGCATTTTTCATTTATTTTTGTTAGTGATATGTACACAGTGGAGGTGGTTTTGTGTCATTTGGAGTTAGCATGAATGAGCTAAAAATCCGGGAAGTTAGGCTATTTACAGGTCATTTTTGGCTTGGATTTTTGGCTTCTTATTTTGTGCAGAAATTAGTGCTAAAATGGAATTCTTATGAAAACATGCATGAATGCTAATTATGTTGAATAGATGCAGAAATGCTGTTGATTTTGAAGGCTTTGAGCTTAATTAATTAGATTTAGAGTGATGAATCCGAGATTCATCATCCCCTTATACTTAAACCATGCTTGTCCCTGAGCATCAAAAAGAAATGCCATGAGGTGAAATGAGATTGGGTTCCATACCAAGACCATGAACTGAAGGTGAAAGTGAAACTAAACTCGACCTTTGGATTATTTGTGTGTCGGAACTTCTGTGAGACTTAGAATTTCAAAATCAACAGCCTTCAAGTTCTACACATCTTTGATACAGTTTCGGCTCAGAAGTCATCTTAGATCAATCCTCTTCCCGAAGCATACCCTATGAACATTGAACAATCGACTCATGTGTGTGAAATGTTTTAGCTCTTCCCATACAGAATGCCGGACTACCATGTTCCTCTCCTCTCCAGTAACTCATCCTCGGGGAGTCAGGTATTTCCTTCTAAGGTCTGTCGCGCTGTGTTCACAATCGAATTGGGGGGAGAAGTTAGAAGAAGGAGAAAAGAACTGGAGGGTGGCCAGTGTAGTCACCTCTCCTTGTGAAGCTGGCCAGTGTAGGCGAGTCTCCACCAAGATCTGTAGGTTTTCTTTGAATCTTGGACCTTTTCGGTCAGATATTTATTTGGTAGAATGCTTCTTTGTATTTGGAATTTTTGGTGGTTCTGCTTGGATCTTGTTGTGCCCCTACGGATATAGAATCTTTTTGTTTCGTACATTTTTTTGGGGTCTTAGAAAAAAATTGTGCCCAGCCGTCCATCTCTTTTCCGAAGCTTTATTTCAAATCGTACTCCGGTCTTTAGATTTCCACGCTACCAGAAAATAAACTCACACAATATTCCAACATCCCGTCTGAGTTGAGATAAGTGCATAGTGCGAGAGTACAAATTAATTTCCTATTCCAGAGTTGTACCCAGAATGAAGAGACCAGGTTAGACACTAAGAGTCAAATGCTGCACATTGTCATGTGGAACTCAAAGAATTAAGTCAAAAACCTGAAGATTCTAAAATCCTATTTCTCGGTGAAGTTCCTCTGAAAATTAGGAGGATTAAGGTCATGTCCAGACCACTCTCGGTTTCTACTTACAACTCGATTTAGAACCCAATGACTTTTCACAGATGCAAATGAATGCTGGATGAAGTGCAGACAATTTTTTTTGACATTTTATGCAAGGGAAATTTTTATGCAAAAATTAATAAGAAGCCAATTTTTTTTAAAAAGTTTGGGCACCGTCAGTGTTAGTAGCAAAACTCTTTTCTTTTTCTTTTTCTGTTTTTTTGTTTGTTTTTTTTCAAATTGATTACCCAACCCATAAATACATATAAAATTACGCGAAAGTATGAGATATGGGTAAAATATATACCAAGTATATATACAGACCCTCCTATACTTAGCGAGTGTTGTGTCCTCAAAGCACAAGAAGCGTAAAGAAGACATAGCTCGGGCTAAGCGTAAGAGAGTGAAAAAGAAGAAGAATAAGAATATGATATACAAGACCGCCCCCTATACTTAGACTGTGAACAATCTATGAATAGAAGAAGAGCGGGAAAAATGAAGCGGTCGGGATATGTGGATGAAGAGAGTATATACAGGTGGGTGTCGGTTCCCCCTATACTTAGGCTCTGGTCAGCCTAAGTATAAGAGAAGGGTGGAAATGGTGCGATCGGGAGATAGGAGGAGGACGGTATATACAGATGGCATCGATCCCCCCTATACTTAGTCCTTGGCCTAAAGAGAGGAAGAAGCTGTATAAGGAGACCGATGTGGTCGGAAGGGAGGGTGGGTAGCCGATGATTAAGGTGGTTTTTGGCTGATCTTCTTGTGAGCCTGCAATGGGAGATCGAAATAACGAGACGGAGATGAAGCATATGATTCCCAACTATTATTAGTGTCATCCTCAGAAAAATCATGATGGATAGTGGATGAAGTATTTGAGTCAGATGAAAGATATCCATCATCGGAATTATCCTCAGAGGAGTAGTATTCGAATGTGGACATACTCCAAATATTCTGGTCTTTTTTTTTCTTCAGTTGTTTCCTCAGAGTTCGTTCTTTCTTGGTATCAAGCGATTTGTCCTCAAATGAATACTCAGAAGCACCGGTCTCAGTCAACTCATAAGAAATAATTTTAGTGTACTTGAAGAGGGAAGGAGCATCAGCTTTGGATGAATAGTAGTTAGGAACGGGAGTTATCCAACGAGAATCAAATTTGGATCCTTGCAAAGATATGGCTTTAGAGTTGCCGAACAGACTTCACTCATGTAGACTGCTTTTTCCGGACCTGATGAGGGATCATCAGACGATTCCTCTTCCGAAAGGTCAAAGGTGACTTTCTTTTTCTTGCTTCATGAGGGTGTCGGTTCACTTGAGTATCCAGATGAATAACCATTAGAATTCTTCTCCTTGATCGGTGTTCGTCCCACGTGTTTGTTCTTAGTCTTCTGAATGTTGGTGCACTCTCGATTTGGGATGATTTGGTCAAGATATTATAAAACAGAGAAGGTTGCCCCTGGGTGCGACCATGCATATGTCTGAGGATTGTAGAAGAAGGATTTGTCTATTTTGAGATCCGCGAGAATTAAAATACTGGGGAGAGTCTCTGCATGTTCGTTCTTAATTGATTTGATGTTTGAGCATTCCTGTATCAAAGTTTATGTGATCAAGGTAGTCAGAATAGGTAGACCCAGGGTTGGACCATGCATAAGTCTCCGGATCATATGATTCAATTACTTGATTCTCCATGGTGAGAGTAGCTGGGAATGGAGCAGGAGGGAGAGTCTCTAAACCAATAGTCTCATCAACAACAGCTATCTCAGGTGTCACAGCGGGGTAGAGATCTTCTATCGTTTCATGGTTACGGTTGTCAGGGACTTCATGGGTTGCCTCATAACATCGTGGTTCCTCAAAAACTGGATCAGATCGAAGTGCTTTCAATGCTGTAAAATTGATTTCCCGAGTCTTAAAATCAATAATTGCCTTATCCAATGCTAAGAATGGCTTTCCGAGAATAATTGGAGACTAGGTGAATTCTCCTTGATGTTCAATATCAATGATCGTGAAGTCCACTTTGAGTGGAGCACCTTGGAATGCCATGATGACAGAAATGATTCCTCTCGACCACTTTATCGATCGGTCAACCAATTGAACAATCTCTCGTATCTTCCTGATCGGTCTAAGTTTGAGTTCGTGAAATACAGAGGTCGGGTGGATATTGATCGGTGAATCGTCATCAATCCGAGCATGGGTGAAAATTGTGTCTTTGATTCTACAATCAAATCTGGGAAATCGCTTCACTATGCAGCTCTTGGTTTTTCTCCTCAACACCAAGGACGAGGCCATTTGCAAGATATGTCTTTCAGTCTTTGTTCTTATCCTGCCCGACTTTTTCATCATTCATTTGTCCATTATAAATCCTTTAAGGCCGGGAAAGTGTTCAATGGCCTTCATAAAGGGATGTTCAAAAATCAATCTTTTTTCCAGTGCTTCCCGAACATCAGGATCCAATTTCTTCAGATCTTCTTCAGTCTCTATTTTTTATGAAATTTTATGGATTTTCGTTTTTTCGGTGTTTTTGAATATTCCCATTTTTTGGTATTTTCTATGTGGTGTGGTGACGTGGTGTGTTCCTCAGATGAGCATGGGATTTGATGTTCAGAGTAAATGTCAGAGGCATAGTCATTCTTAGTGGAGTAATATGCAGAGGTATCGATGTTGGAATCGTTCCTAGGTTTTTGAATATCCTCAAAATTTTTATCATGTGATCCAATCTTTTCCTCATCCATTTTTATGCCCGAGCTCCCATAAAATAAACTGAGTCGGTGAGTAAAATTTCTAAATTTTCCTCCATTAAGTCAAATTTCTTATTTATCCTCGAAATATCATCCTCAAAAATCTGTTCATGATCAATCATGGGTGCAGTCGGTGTGTGTTTTTGCATTCGAGATTCAATAATTTCATCTTCCATTTTCCTGTATGTGGTAAAAGGAGAGTTTCTTGGAATATCCATTATATGATCATTATTTTCTGAAAATTTCTCCTAAAAAATTATGAAAGGAGGCTGCTCATATGGTACATGCATGTGTAGTTGGTCTGAGTAGAGTTCAATCCTTTGATCATGATGGGTCAGACCATGATATTATGGAGTCAGCATACAAGGTTTATGTGTTTCTATGTAGTCAGTCCAGTCCTCTGTATGAGTATCATGTCTGAAGAGGGGTTTGTTATGGTCAATCCAATGCTGATGATCATTAAGCGCAGGTCTTTCCATCTGGGTTTGGTTTCTCATCCAGTCATGAGACTCAAAGGTATTTTGATCTTGAAATGGTTCGTTAGCGAGAAACTGAGAATAAGACGGTTTAGTCCAAGATGGTATGTTGTCATGTGCGGTCGGATGATTCGAGTAGGAATTCAATGAGCGGGCTGAATTCATCTACGGGTGAAAGTCTCCCACAAATGTTGGAGGATTATTAAAAGAAGAGGATTTAGTTGATTTGGCCCTAAACGAGACAAATTCATTTTCATAGTATAGTTCTGATGGATTTTTAGATAAATGTTCGGCCATTTTGAAAGAGCTGAAAGGAATGATGATTTGGGTTTGCAATGATTTCCATTATCTGGATGCGGAGAGTTTTTGGACAAAAGTTCCATGATGAGGTTTAAATCAAGAAAGGAGAGAGATGATTGCACGGGATAGCCAAAAAGGAATTTTATCAAATGTGCGGTTTTTGATCTTCGATATCGATTCACGCACACCAATGCAAATACAAATTAAACCCCAGGTTCACAAACTCACACAATGAAGATGTAAGAGTTTGACTATTTTCTTTTCAATTTTAGTTGGTGATAAATTAATCTTGGCAAAAATTTAGCGAGCTATTAGGTGTCAAAATTTTCGTAATGACTGGCCTGAATTCTTACGACTAGTTGCACCTACTTTCAGCCATTAGGGGAGTAAGTACGGACCGTAGAATGGCTACCCGTTACTTGAGGACAGAGCCTTACACAGTGTCCTCTAAACCACCCACTCTGCTAAGGAAATCCATACCGTTTACTGGCTACCCATAGATCCGCACTGAGAAGTAGCTAATCATTTTTAGCAGAATCAGTAGTCAATATGAAAATCCGGATTGGGCTCTAGCCTTAAGTGTCATCTCTTGCTCACTCAGAAAAATAAAAGCATCCAAGGTCAGGGTTGCTCTCCGGCAAAAATTCTTGATTTTATGGGTTATTAAATATCAGCTATATTTAGTAGTCCCAATTTTTATTAGATGGTCACTGAAGAATTTAAATGAGCACAAATACACGTCTACCATCCAATCCCATTTTACTTTAAAATTATGTGATAAAACAAGAGGGAGAAGTTCGGGAAAAGCCGATGCACATGAAAAAAATATGATGTATGCTCAGTTAGAAGACTTACAGTGAATCCTCGCAATCTCCATGTGGGATGCAATACAGAAATTGAAAATTTATTCTATATGGATGCAAGCCGATGAAAAACTACACCTAGCAGAAAGTTCTATTAGCGGGAAAGAATTGAGTTAAATTTAGCTAAATTGAACGATCTAATGTGCGTCTTAATTAATAGTGAATTGTGGCTTAATCCCTACAAGCACAATAAAAAATTAAAATGCTCTGAGAGCCGTATATGCAGGTCTGTCCTAATCGCCACTCAAGTCGGGCTCCACCCTCACCGGAGAGTGAAACAGGCCACGACACACCACAAGAATAGTTAAAGGTCTTATTACACACGCGAGAGTCCAAACGGACACCGCTATAAATGAGAAATTAATTACAGAAATAAAATTGCGGAAATTAAAATCCTAGACTCTACGCTCTCTCACGACTCGACTCGATCTTAATTTAATTGCGGTTTTTTCGGAAGTCAGTGAATATGCTTCGGTTTCTTGAAAAACCGCTCCACGTACGTCGAGTACCTCGTAAGAAAAATAAGAGAGAAAATGTAAGAGAGTGAATCAAAAATAAGAAAAATAAATGCTGAAAAAATACTACAAAAAATGGAATTTACAACGAACAATTCGGTGGTCAGACTACTCGAATGCGGAAAATCGAACGAAATTTTCAAAATACAAAACTAAGCAGCTTGCCTTCCCGACAACAGCACCATCTGACGGGTCCGATAATCCGCTTGTTAAAGAGATGTTTATTATTGTTCGTGCTAAAAAAATATGATGTTTGTTGTTTCGTTGTAGGCGTCAATCGGAATCGGTCAAGAAAATAACCAAAAATAATTATTTAATTTTTACTCTCGTGATTTTATGTTTATTTTACTTGGACAAGTCCCAAGGTCGAATACAAGGAGGCAAAGGAACAACCTAGAATTATGTCTATCAAAATTCATGCATGGTTTTCGAGGCCATCTTTTTTTTGGAATTTTTTATGCAATAAAGGGTGCAAAATGCAAATTCGTCCTATTTTAAGGACTAATATGAAAATTACATTCAAACGATGTTCGAAAAATATGAAACTTGGCCACAATGCAAAATATGATGAAATGAATGCACTGTAAATTTTTTGGAATTTTTGGATGCAATATGAATTTTTTATGAATTTTTAAATGCAAAAGAATGAATTTTAATATTTACTTATAATAAATATTGAACCTACTTATTTTCAAGGGATAAAATTATCTAAGATCTATCTAATAGACCTTAGAAAAATCTTAAACCTTGAAAATACTAGTTTCAATACCTATTAAAAATCAAACACTAAAATATGTAAAATGATTTTTATATAGCAAACTATGCATGCAAATTCAATTCTTTTTGGGCACAATATCTAGCACAATTAATTCTACAATATGTGATTGTTTGGGATTTTTTATAGCAACGATTAATCAAATATAAATTTTGGAGCACAAGATGGGCAAAATATGCAATTTTACTCAAAACAATTATTTATTAATTAACCATCGATCGCAAAAATATCCACAATATGTCGGATTGTAGAGAATTAATGGACTAACATCATGCTATTTTTGAATAATAAAATAATATTATGTAGAGGTCTAAACTCAATGGGAAACACATGGGTATTTCTGCAATTAAATAAAATAAATATAAAATGCAAGGGGGGGCTTTTTATAATTATCAAGAGTTCTGGGCTTCAGCTGCAAAATCTCCAATATGTCATGTGCCATGCACGTGACTGTGTCAGAGGGGATTGAGATGTGAATTTAATAATCTCTTGGGGCCTTTTTGCAATTATCCAGTGGCTCACATGCCACTCGTGTGCATAGGACGGCTTGGATAGAGGCTTGGGGAGGACGTCCACGTGGCGCCTCTTGAATGCTTCGGGCAGCCCGAGGTTCTTGGTTTGGAGGTGGGTTCGGGGCTCGGCTCAGATTTCGTCTGGACCGTTGATGACAATGAGATCTAACGGCTGGGGGTCCAGAGACGTCAACAGTTCTGATGGATGGTTTCTTGATGATCGTGTGGCTGGTGTGGGCTGACACACGATCGACGGTGAAGACACGTAGGCGGAGCTGGTTGACCGACAGGGGAAGTCGACCGTTGGCCGGAGCTTCGTCGGTGAAGAAGGTTGGCGGTGAAGTTGATGTTGGTGAAGACAAGGCAGCGTTGATGTTGAAGATGCGCTGGCGTTGTCAGAGGAGATGAAGAGGCGGAGGCGTTGGCGGTGTTGAAGACGATGGTCGTCGAAGGCGAATGTTGTAGGCTCGACGACTATTAGCCAGAGTTGGAGCAGCGACGGTCGGAGGGGCGCTCGCCGTAGGCTGCAATGAGTCGGAGAGACTCGGATCTCTCCATGAAAAGGGTTATGCCGGGCTGTCACCACCGGCGGAGGAGCCCTCTTCCTGGAATCGACGGATCAAGGGCTTTAGTCGAGGCGACGGAGGTTTTATCGGGGCGTCGAAGGTCACCGGAGAAGGAAAGAGATATGGGTGCAATTTGGAATCAGGGATTCGATTTGGGATTATGCGAAATCGCAGGAGGTATGACCAGATCAGGGATGACGATGCGATTTGACGTAGTTCAGAAGCGATATTTGAGGAGGGAATCACTCAAATCAGGAAGGCGGCGATGATTCCAATGGGGGATGGCGTCGCAATGGGAAAGACGGGAGGTTGAAGGCGATTCGTGGGTCGTTTGATCTGCCGAGATCAGACGGTCCACGTTGAGACACATGGAGATCAAAAGGAGAGTGGGGCGGCAGCGCACGTGCTTGGCGAGTGCCTAGGTGGCACGTGCCTCGCACGTGCGGGTGCGTTTTTATTTTTTATTTTTATTTTTTTATTTTATAAAAATGAATATATAAAAATGCGAAAAATGGATGACACGTGGCGACTCCAGGAGCTGCCACGTATCAGCACCACAAAATTCGAAAAATAAAGATTTTGTAAAATCAATAATAAAGTGATCTACAACTTGCTCGATCCGATGAGATCTAAAATGTTTCTTCACAAATATTGCTCGTCTCGATGAGATCTACAACTTTCATGAAGACATTATAGTCAAAATCGACCAATTGCAAAAAGTGATTTTTTGGGGTATCCCATGTACATAGAATACCTTGATTTTATTTGGTTTTTATAATTTTTATGTCATTTTTAAACTAGATAAAAATCCGAAAAAAATATGATAACATAAGAAATAAATATTTACACATTAATCTAATTTTTTGGATTTTTATTGATTAAGAAAAAAAGGAATAAAATAAATCACTAAAAAGACCAATTTTGTACAAGAAGTTAGTGAAGACTCGGGCCCAATTTGTTTCTTTGATTTCAATCTCAATTGGGATTTGGATTTTTACGCATTTTAATAAAACTTTTATCAAAGAAGACAAACGGAAATGAAAGAAACTAAAATAGGTTAAATATGTACATAAACTAGTAGGTCAAAAACCGCTAAAATACAAAATGTACAAAAGAGGCCCAAAACCAAACTTTCACATATGAGCTCCAAATCACTTGAGCTTGGTCTTGTTTTAAAGGTAACTGAATGTAGATTAGTTCAAAAGTGAGTAGGATTAAAACGAACACTGGATGAGGAAGATATGAGGTTTTTAGTCTGGAAATCCTGAAACTAGGGTTTGGGTTTTTGGTCCACTTATTTGGGTTAGTGATTTTTTTATATTTTTCATTTATTCTTGTTAGTGATATGTACACAGTGGAGTTGGGTTTGTGTCATTTGGAGTTAGCATGAATGAGTTAAAAATCTTGGAAATTAGGCTATTTACAGGTCATTTTTGGCTTGGATTTTTGGCTTCTTATTTTGTGCAGAAATTAGTGCTAAAATGCAATTCTTATGAAAACATGCATGAATGCTAATTATGCTGAATAGATGCAAAAATGCTGTTGATTTTGAGGGATTTGAGCTTAATTAATGAAATTTAGAGTGATGAATCCGAGATTCATCAATGACCTCGCGACAGAACTCCATGAGAGGTTGTTGGAACCAGCCTGTAGCCCTGCCGATCTCACTGCAAAGTAGCTGGAGAGGGACCTATCACGTCCCTCGATCCAGAGCACACAATGAGGAGGTTAAACAAGGCCAAGAGAAGATTCAAACGGAGAAGGGATGTTGGGGGTAGGCTTTTGTACAACTGACCGAGATGATGGGAAAATAGATGAAGATGAGACGAATCAGTGATGTTTGGCCCAAGAAATCGAAAGGGCGTGTATAGTCATTGATTGAGGCACAAATGTGCAGAAGGAATCCAAGTCGATTGGTGAAAGAATCGGCTTGTAAAAAGTATAGAAAAGTGGGTCAAAAATAGGGGTGTCAGGATACAACGTCTCGGTCAGAGAGTTGACCGAGGTCAACTGGCGATGAGACCAGGTTGGTCTACTTGGACCAACCAAGAAAAACTCGGATAGAAATTATTTATAAATTACATAATCAATAATAAATGATTTTATTATTTTATGTTATAAAATGAAAAGTGTTTCTTATTTTCTAGATTATTTTATTATGATTTTTATTTATTTTTAGAGGTATATAATTATAAGTTACTTTTTAGGGTTAAATTATAGGTATATTTATCTATGTTTTTTGAGTCTTTTATTTTTAATTTGTATAATTGATTTTATTATTTTAATTTATTATTTTATAAAATTATAACTTATTTTTATATTTTTAAATAAATTTTTATAATATTTTTCTGATATAATATACACTTAAATAAATAGGTCTATTTATTATATATGTACAGTTGTAGTTATCTTACCTATGTATTTTCTATGAGTATTTTATTTTGGTATTTTGTTTATAGTTTTATTCCAGTTTTATTATGTACATATATTATAAATAATATTTACAAAATTATAAAAATATAAAATTATAAAAATAATAATGAATAAATAAAATGATTATTTTAATCGTGTAAATTATACAATAGGGGTCCAAAACATAACTTTCACACCTTAACTCCAAAAAATATGAAACCACCTTCATTAAATAAATTATTAAAGTTATATACAATTAAAGGTGATTTTATATATTTTGAGTTTTTATTTAAGAGATATAGGTCTGGGTAGTTGGGATTTATGAATTTTATTTAGACTGCAACTTGTACACTATATATTATTTTTGTATGAACTCAAATTTTATCTTTCTACATTTTATTATCTACAACTTTCATGTACAAAGTTTCTTTATTTGAAGTATAAAAAGTGTAAAAAAATAGGTCCCAAAAATAAACAATAAATGAATAAATAAAATGATTTTTATTGTATTTTGGATCCTTTTCTCCCCTACTTTATTCCTTGTCGACCTAGTCATCAAGATGCCTAGATCTCGGGGTTTAGGGCCTTAACATATTTTTATATTTTAGACTTTTTCTTTTCTTATCTTTATTATATAATTTTGGCATTAAAAGCATTATTTTATACACTATTTAGACCACAATTCACGAATGTTAAATTAGACAAATTAAAGGTATTTACATGCATTTACTAGGGTTTTAAAGTCAAAATGATAGAATAAAGGTGATGAAATGGAGATTCATCAGTAGAATATGGAAGTTGCATCACCATGTATTTCAAGGATGAAATTTATAAAATGAGATAATTTAAGGGGGGGGGGGCTTTTTAGCCCAAAATATGGGCAATAAAAATGGTTTTTTTACCAATTGTGTCCTCCTTGGATATTACAATATCAATTATTGATGAATACCCATTCATTCACCTTTATTCTTTTATTTTATCTTTAAAATCTCTATATAATTACATGTAAATATGTATAACTTACAGAAATTACATATTGACTGATGTTATAAATAGTACATAACACATGTTGTTAAATACAAAATAAAGGAACAAAGAGAAGAAAAGAAAAATAAAGGAAGTGTTGTAAATACTGATTGACCCTAAACCATGAAGAAGTCAATATTGACTTGGTCGACAAGGAATGAAGTAGGGGGAGATAAGGGCAAAGAAATACAGATAAAATGACACAGATACCTAGAAACCCTAGATGCTCAACACACTGCATATAGCCATTCTTACACTATTTTATTATTCATTTTATAAAATTCAAATAAATAAAATTATCAACACAAAACTTGTACATAAAAATACATATAAAAAACAAAAACATTTTCATATGAAACATTGTACATTGTGACTGGGGCACATAGATGAAAAAGCCACAAACAAAACTTCAATGATCAATATATCCTCCATACGAACTCAAAATTCACTAAACTCACCTTTATTATTCTTAAAATTAACTTATCTATCCAATGAAGGTAGTTTCATTAAAATTGAAGTTAAGATACAAAAGTTGCCTTTTTGGTCCCCTTTTTATTGTAATATCTAGATATAGGATTTACTCATTTATTTTATTCTTTATATTTTGAATCTTTTGATATTTTTAATATTTTTAAATATTATGTAAAGTATATTAAAAATATAAATGCAAAATAAAATCATTAAAAATACAATAAAATAAATAATTCATTAATATGTATATATGTGTGTACTATACTTATAATGTATAGACCCATAATTATTTAAGCATACAAATAAAGTCATCAAAATAGAATAAAGATTTGTAAATATATATTTAATTATAATTTAAAAAAATAAAATAGGTAAATGAAAAATAAAAATTAAATAGATAAAACATAGGTATAAATACCTATAATTACACTTGTAAAAATTAACCTATAAAAAGGTAGATAAAAATAAATAAAAATCACCTAGAATAGTACATAAAATAAAAAACAACTTTCATGTTTTGAGATTTATTTAATAAAATCATCAACTATTTTATTTTCAATTTCTTTCTATTTCAATTCTGTTTTGTCCCCTTGTGCCCTACACAGACAAATGAAGAGGCAGCATCAGTTAACCTGGGTCAACGGACCCACCCTCTCTTGGATAAATCCAAACATTGCACTTTCCTCTTCTTCAATAATTTCTGACAAATCCATGTCTGGTTTGCCTTCGATTCCTCTTGAAATTTCTTTGCTAGATAGTTGGATTTCACGCGGATCAAAGAACTCTGTTGGTCAATCCTCAACCGAAGCACAAATCCTAGGCAAAGGAGACATACCAATCAACCTGTGTAAAACTCCTCCATCTCCCATTTTTGAAATGGAATCCATTCAACCCGTTGTAACCCCAGGATCTGACCTAGAGTGTGAGTCCTAGTGATAGGAAGAGCTCCCCAATTAATCCGTGGTGTGGAGAAGGGAGGAGGACATGATTCAGACCATCACCGGAGCACCTCTGGCGGTTCTCTACTCCCAGGGACATCATGCAGGTAAGCTGACTTTTTTTGTTCTTTCAGTTCCTAGGAGTAACAGTAGTGTAACCATGTCTTTCGTTTCATTAATTTTTGTCTTTCATAACTTAAAATCTAAAAATCATAGTTCGTCGGAGCTCTAGGCTCCAACCTCTATTCGCCTATTTCAGACAATTTCACACTGCCCTGATCATCCTTGCACCTTCGCCCCTTCATCCTCTATCATCTTGATCTACTATCCACCCCTGATCTTGCACAAATCAATTTATCAATTCTCATTTTTCATCCTTCGCCGGAGCATTTCCGCCACACCTATTTTCCCTCTTTTTGAGTATCTAATGAGTCGAGGAGCATCACTTGAAGGATATGGTTAGATCCTTAAGCGCATCACGGAAGCGTGAGCATCATATCGAATACAACGAAGAACGACTAGTCAGACTAGTTGTTCTATGCAGCGGAAATTTAAAAACTTTTTATGTGACGAAACCACATGATCCAAGAAGACTTCTCAAATCGTTTCATCTAAACCACAAACACGTAATAGGATTACCTCTTAAAGCACGGTTGCGATCGAGTCTCTAAACGAAGAGACCTCCTGTCTCAAGTCCGATCTGACGGAGGAGACGCTTGCGAGCGCAGGGATGAATCGCGTGCTTCTCGTAATCCATGTCGATGATCCAAGCGATAGATCTCCTGATCTCGACACACGAGATCCGACGTCTTCTTCACGAGCGAGGCACATCGAAGGAGATGGAGATCCACGAGCAAATGATCGGCAACATAACGACGGTGCTGCGATGATAGAGAACTTCTCTAGGGCATCCATGGTGGACGACCATGAGAGAAGAAGAGAGAGGGCTGACGTGTAGAGTGAAAAAGAGAGAGATAGAGACTTATGTTCTCATTGTGTAAAGAAGAGCAAAGGGATTCCTCTCCTTTTATAATATTTTGGAATCCATGGATCTCAATCCATGGGCAACACAAATCCAGTGGCTCTCATTGATTTGTGCTTCTTTTAATGGCCAAGATTTGTGTTGGTAAAAACCAACAACAATTAATTTAATTTAGATTAAATCTATATTGATAAATCAATATAAATCAATCCAAAATTAAATCAATCAATCATAGAGATTATTGGAATGAAGATTGCCTCCTTCCATAATATGGGATGTAATCTCATGATATCTCATGAGATTACATTATTCCATAGAAATCGCCAAGATTAACAACAACACTTGTTGTAAATTATTCAACAAAAATAATTCATAATTATTTTGTGAATATTGTAATCTCGCCGTTGGAAAATTGAGAATCACATTCACAACCCAAAATAAAATGTGAATTACATTTTCAATTAATTGTCCAATGTGAATCCAATTCACATCAACATTTAATTAACAAATGTAAATTACAAATTGATTTCTTTATATATTATAAATCACATTTATAATATATATGATTAATATGGATAGTGCTATCCACATTATTCATATCTATGATAATTAAATCATATTTAATCATCTTGGATCTCTATTCTCATGTGCCCAAATAATGTGAATCACATTCACATTATTTATATATTTGATAATTAAATCACATTTAATTATCCATTTTCTCAATGCTCGGATACATATATCAACAATGAAATTATCCTGAACTCTTTCAAGGATAATGCGCTTTCTCCACGGATACTTGGAGATAAGGACATGGCGATTGTATTGTTCCATGTATAGTGACTTGGATATTGAGATCACATCTCAAACCCAGATCTCAGGCCTCCCATAAATGCTTGATTAAATCAAGACCGCAAATCTAATCTTTTCATTGCATCTGAATCACATTCAGATCAATGTCCAACATTTGGACTAAGATCTGATTACTTCTCTACTGAGAGGAGTCATTAAAATCCAGATCTGTTTCATCACTCCCTAGGAATGGAAGCGTCATGGTTATACAACCGTTTATGATCACATCATTCTTAGGTATTCCCAATACCTGCACATCCTGCATACTGGAAGACTTAGAATAAACATGAAGAATAAGATCAAATTTACATTGTCTACTTCAGAGTTTTATCATCAAGTTTCTCATTCGATCATTGGGAGTCAGTATCGAACATATGCTTTCCAAAAGGATATATCATACCTAGGTGTTGATTATGTACTTTCCAAAAGTATATATCAAACCTACAAATTCAGACAAGCTTCTAAAGCGAGACGACCGTGCATGGAATTTGATTCTTCCCAATATCTCATGAATGAGCTCATGTCTTCCGGTTCAGTAACCGAACCGGTATGATCTCTTTGAGAGATCGTATTACTCATATGCCCTTATATGCACACCAACGCGCCGGTGTATAGACCTTGATTAGGTCATCTACCTATTGGTCTGCTAAATGTACATACTCAAACATATAGTCACGCTTATATCGTGACAGCATACATCATAGGACTGTGGTTATCTCGATCTCGTTAAGTCAACTCTTTGACCTAACTAATCTGACACCTCCGAATCTCTATTCCCATGCAGAGGACCTGCATCAAGAGGGTGATCAGATATCAACCTAAATAAGAAAGGATTGGCATCTCCTACTTAGGCTGGAGATCATCTCTCAACAATCATTTGACAGTGCTTGATGAGTCCTCAATCTAACTCTTTAGATGTTCATCCAAGCACCAGCCTCTATGATTCAATAACTAAATCAACAACTGTATGATTATCAAGATGGTCATGGTACATAACCTTAATTGTACTAAGGGACCTATTTTGCAAATTGGTTATTCTTCATTTCAGATTAGGGAATGATATTTGCAATAACATTTATTGCATAATGGCTCACCATGGGCTCGCATGTCCAACAATCTCCCAATAGCCCAATGAGCCATTAAGGGGCTAATCATTTAAACCCACACTCATGTGACAATCACATGCTATTTAGAAAAATAGCTAGGTAAGTTGATCAGTCACTCTGTTCCTGAGAGACTACGCCAAGTCCTTTTATGACACTTGCATATCTCCGAGTAAAAGTTCTCGCATTCAATGCCAAAATTGCATCTTATGCAACCAATAATCAATACTGTTAGTTATAGTGTCGTTGTCACTATAGCTCAATAATCATTATTATAACTAGTTTTTTCATCATCCTTATCAGAATACCCTTATTCATGGAGATCTCTATCTCCTCAGGTATCCGCAGTTAAGACCTTTTAGATTACTATCTATAAAGTCTTCATTTCTTGAAGATAAGACTTTGAGATCATTATCTCAAAAGTCTTGTCCTCTATGAAGATATTGTTATTACTGCAATCAAGTATTTTATCACCATAGTAGGATTAGTAACAATTTACTACTTCCACTGCATGACAGACATCTGGCTTTTGTACACATCTAGCATACACCCAGCTTCTCGGAACTGATGCACAAGGGCAATCAGTTTTAGCATTCACTTCCTCAACTCTTTGAGGTGTTATCATTTAGATAGGTCAGTACCATATCTTAAGGGAAAGAATCCTTTCTTGGAATTTTCCAGAAAATAGAAATGTCCAAGAAGTACCATTAATGTGACGGTCCCAATACCCTCTTCTTTTTACTTCTGAATAACTTCAGGACTAAGATCTAAGAGGAATCCTTGAGATCATATCTCAAGGTATGGAACAACCATATTATAAACCACTTATTAATATTATCCTTATATCATTCCAAATGATTAGGATATCATCTACATTTAGCATGATGAACACAATGGCACTCCTGCTAAACTTCATATGGTTCATTAAGATTCTATCCGAAATCATAACATTTATAATTTCATCAAATCTTATGTTCCAACTACAAGAAGTTTATTGGAGTTTATAGATGGAGTTCTTCCGCTTGCATACCTTGCTTTCCTCAACCATGAAGCCGTGGGGCTACTTCATGTGAATATCCTCAGAGAGGTATTCATAGAGGAATGCAATCTTGACCATAGTCAAGTTATGTAGCTATAGTTAGCAATTTCTGATGGGTATAAACATGGTTACTGAAGAGAAAGTCTCATCGCAAGCAATGTCTTCTCTTCGGTGTGTAGCTCATGGCTACGAGCCGTGCTCTGAAGGTCTCTACCTTCTCATCAGGTTCCCTCTTTCTATTGAAGATCCATTTACACCTTAATGGGTCATACCCATATAGGTGGATCCTCGAGGGTCCATATACAACATTTGTATATGAAGTCTACTTTAGAATTTATTGCTAACATCCATCTTTCCATGCTATGATCTTTAGAAGATTCATCACATGAAGTTAGATCATTGTCAGATTCAACTGACACATGGAATCCATCTTCAAACTTATTTGAAGAGGTACTAGTGTTTCATCATTAATTGTCCTTTTAGTTTCCAATTTTTAGGATCCTCATTATCTTCTCAAGACTAATTGAGTTCCTTTACTTCATTTTCATCATGATTCTCAAGAATCTCATCATCTAAGAATCACATTCTCAGATATGAAATCTTTTAAGAATCTCAAGGTCGTAAAGTACATATCCAATACCATCCTTTTGTTTTCCTAATGAAATAGCACTCTCAGGTGCTAAATTCCAGCTTACTTGCCCGGAACCTTATTAAGGATATATATTGTAGTCTCTACTACATATATACCTTTGAAACTAAGAGGTAATTAGGCTAAGAATCATCATTGATCAAATCATGTCACACATGATCCAATTGTATCTCCCTATAACTCTATTAAGTTTAGGTTTATTAGGAGGAGTGAGATAGAAATGACATTCATATCTCTATAAGGTATTCTAGGAATTCATCTAATAGGTACTGACTACCTAGATCAGATTAAATTCATTTAATCTTCTTTCAAATTTGGTTCTAAACTAAAATTGTGAAATCTTTGAACATTTCAAAAGGTTTCTAAGTGAAGAGAAGAAATCTCATATCATACATAATCATCAATGGATATCACATATCCATAATGTTTACTATGATATAGATTATTCACATACATCAATATGTATGAGATCTTGAATACCTTGACATCTTACACCTTTCCCAAAGAAGGGTGCATTGGACATTTTAATTTGAATACATTATTCATAAGTATGCAAGTTTTGAAATTTTAGTCATTCTAAAGTTTCATCTCTTACTTGTCTATTGATCTCATCAACAGACATATGTCCAAAACATGATGCCAGATCATTGTCAAATGATCTTCATCCTCTTATTGATCTTTAAACGTTTAATTTTCAGTATTATAAATCTTAATGAACCATTCATTAATTTTCTAATTTAGTGGAGTCCACTAGATGTTAGATTACTATCTGAAATATATCCATCATAACTCTCTATGATAGGTTTATTCCAGAATTCATGTTTATTTCCAACATCTAGAAATAAACTATGAGTGTATTCTAATATCCAGGTCACAGAGACATTCTCGAAGACTAAGAGCTCCCACTGAAAATATGAAGTCTATCAATCCAATAGAGATTGTTGAAACAATTGCATCAATATCCATGTGGATGACTATTAAACCTTTAAGATCAAATTTCTAATCTTCTAATACATATGCAACCGGCAAGTGCCATTTAATGATTGAGATACAATTATTGGACTTTATCTTATCAAATAAGTAAGTCAATTTCGATGATTATATGTAGATTATTCCGATGTACTATCCGATTCCTTCTCTAAGGATACTAGATATATTTGATAGTCATACTATCAACACAACAACTTATTGCAGTATTGGCATTCATCCAACTCTTTGGATGTCATATGGAAGTCACAGAAGAACAATCAACTCTTTAACTTTCCTTCTTACTTGGGTCCAACCCATGCTTCCTCCGCGCTCCCTTTATCTATAAACAACCATTGCTCAAGACAAAGGATTTTTTATGTTGAAATCAAAATTTCAATATAAGAGTATTTCAACATTTATACATGCTTCATTCAATTCATACAATATGAATATTATGAAGCTTGATGAATGACCAGAGTATAGATAGTAGAATGATGACACTCATTGTATCTACATCCATCTAAACTCTTAAAACATTGGTTCATGTAGGTACTCAAATATTTTGAGTACATCATCTCTTATAGATCTACCATTCTGCATGATGTAGAGAACCATGCCATTCATGATTAAATGCTGAGAGCACATATGTATGCCATAATATCTTCTTAGATTTTATAAGGATTATTTGACAATTACGATCATCATCGACATGTCACTTCTAAAGTACATTCGATGAGATCAAGACTTATAGAGACATACAAACCCTAGGGTTGAAGTCCTATTGTCTATTATAATTGTCATTCCTCATTATTATGAGGAAACTTGCACATTGCAACCACATACATTATGTGTTCAACTACAAGTACAATATCTTGATCTTGGATCCAAACCATGATATTTTACTGGTTGATATGGAGTATATTATTGAGTGAGTTTAATGAAGGATTATCTGAAATAAGAAATTTGCATATATATATATAAATATATTTTACTTTGATTTAGGAATTTTCATATCAAAGTTGTCTTGCCTTGTCAACATTGAAAGTTCATTCCCTTAATCACTTTCAATGTAAGAAATGTACTTACCATCATATCTCAGCAAGATTTGGGATCTCCTTCCTTATCTTTATTACATCCCAATAATATGAGAGTCTGCAACTCAGTTAAAAAGAAGCAGGAACACATTCCGCTTTGCAAGTCCAACTTGCATCTCCCAATTCGGTCTTTAACACCCGGGCCCACCACCCCTAAGGTGATGTTGACCCGTCATTAATTGAACCAATCGTCAACATGAATAATACTCGCTATGCACAATCCAATATCGCCCAATAATATGAGGATCCGATATTGGGGTCACTACGCATATGACCTTACTCTTTCGAGAAGCAAAGAGCCCGATCTAGATGCGCTTGCATACATGAGCTGTCACTTCGGACATGCATCTCCTACATACAATCCCTGGTGACGGACTCCTCCACCTTGACGGGAGAACATGGATGTCAGTTTGTGATCCTTCATATCATATTCAAATTATAATTAATTATCATGAATCATATTCATTATGATTAATTCTTCCAAGGGAAATAACATCTCTATTTATAATAGAGTGTTTTAATTTTAATTGGATTCCAATTAATATAATAATATTAAATTATTGATCTAATTAATATCCAACAAACAATCTTTATTGTTACTTAAATTATGGTATTATCTCAAATACATATTATTTTGAATTTTAATAATTAGAAATACATAATGATTTCTTAAGCATTATACCAACCCTACCCGTTGTCATGGCCAGTACCGACGGGAGTGGGACAGACCGCACACGGTGCGACCTGCTACCCCAACGCTCCCCAACTAGACACCATATCTGCCTCAGGAAAGGATAATGCAAAATAGATCACTTTGTACTTGAGAAGATCATCGATTTTTCAACTGAAATTATACCATATAATAATAATCAAAACATTTTTTATTATAAGAAAATTTGCTAGACAAATTCCCAATCCTATTCAAGCAAGTTATTTGTTGATTGAGTTTCCAATAATAATCTAGATCAAATTTAATCAATTTATTGGTTGAGGCCAAGTCAATTAAGGAAATAATCATCATTAAATATTTCTCAAATATTTTCCATAATTATTTCATGAAATTTATAATTATTTTCACTAATTGACAATCACATGGTTCTTGATTAGGAATGTAATTTCAGCAGTGACCCCTTCTTACTAAAATTAACATATCTCAATCAATTCAAATCCAAATTAGACAAAATCAGTTTCCAAAGATTTCTAATTTAATTTATGATAGAATACAAGTGATATTTCACGCATTTTTAGGCGGATTAAAACAGTATTTAACTCATTAATCACGTTAAGATTCACAGTTACCGCAACAGTGAATACATGTTCATTAAAACAACCATATCTCGAGCAAACAGAATCCAAATAACGTAAACTCAGATCCTATAGTTTCATTATTTAATGGGTAACAACATCCACATATTATTTTTGTGTTTAAACAATTTAAACAGGGCCAAAAATAATCACAAAACAGAGATGCGAAAAATGAAATGCGATAAAACTTTCGCAACTCTAACGAACCCAAGTCATCCTAGGTTTACGGATCGTATCCGGAACCTCCAACCTGGCTCTGATACCACTTGAAGGATATGGTTAGATCCTTAAGCGTATCACGGAAGCGTGAGCATCGTGTCGAATACGATGAAGAACGACATCAGACTAGTTATTCTATGCAGCAGAAATTAAAATTTTTTTCATGCGACGAAACCACATGATCCAAGAACACTTCTCGAATCGTTTCGTCTAAACCACAAACACGTAATAGGATTACTTCTGAAACGTGGTTGCGATCGAGTCTCTAAATGAAGAGACCTCCTGTCACAATTCCGATCCGACGGAGGAGACACTTGCGAGCGCGGGGATGAATGGCGTGCTTCTTGCAATCCATGTTGATGATCCAAGCGGTGGATCTCCTGATCTCGACACACGAGATCCGACGTCTTCTTCACGAGCAAGGTGCACCGAAGTAGACGAAGATCCATGAGCAATTGATCGGGTAGCATAACGACGATGCTGCGATGATAGATAACTTCTCTAGGGCATCCATGGTGGACGGCCATGAGAGAAAAAGAGAGAGGGCTGACGTGTAGAGAGAAAAAGAGAGATAGAGACTTACGTTCTCATTGTGTGAATAAGAGCAAAGGGGTGCCTTTTTTATAATATTTTGGAATCCATGGATCTCAATCCATGGGCAACACAAATCCAATGGCTCTCAATGATTTGTGTTTCTTTTAATAGCTAAGATTTGTGTTGGTAAAAACCAACAACAATTACTTTAATTTAGATTAAATCTATATTGATAAATGAATATAAATCAATCCCGAATTAAATCAAGCAATCATGGAGATTATTGGAATGAAGATTGCCTCCTTCCATAATATGAAATGTAATCTCATGATATCTCATGAGATTACATTATTCCATGGAAATCTTCAAGATTTACAATAACACTTGTTGTAAATTATTCAACAAAAATAATTCATAATTATTTTGTGAATATTACAATCTTTCTTGTGGAAAATTCTGAATCACATTCACAACCAAAAATAAAATGTGAATTACATTTTCAATTAATTAGCCAATGTGAATCCAATTCACATCAACATTTTATTAACAAATGTAAATTACAAATTGCTCTCTCTTGTATATTATAAATCAAATTTATAATACATATGATTAATATTTATAGTGCTATCCACATTATTCATATCTATGACAATTAAATCACATTTAATCATCTTGGATCTCTATTCTCATGTGCCTAAATAATGTGAATCACATTCACATTATTAATATCTTTGATAATTAAATCACATTTAATTATCAATTTTCTCAATGCTCGGATACATATATCAACAATGAAATTTGTAAAATCTCGTATTTTCGTTTTCCAAAAATCTGGAGTACTTAAGACATCCAAAAAATTCAAATAATCATGCCTCTTCGTAGATTTCGTCGAGATCTTTCCAACGAGTCCAAGAACATCAAATTCTGACATTCCTAGCCCAAGATATCAATGTTTTATGATGGACGGTCGAGATCCATATGTGGATCCGAATCGGATCCGAAACTTGATCCATTTACACCCCTCTTTCTATAAATATACTATGATAGGTTGCCCTCTCCAAAGCCCTAGCCACCATACCCTTCCCTCTCATTGGAGCACCACCATCTTGGTCAGTCTGGTCATCGGAAGGCCGTCGTCGACATCGGAGAAGGAGCTCCGATCGAAGATCCGCGACCACCATCACGTAGGAAAACTCGAGGTCACCATGGTGCACGCCTCCGCACTGCGATCGAGCGACGGAAATACCATTCCGTGTGAGAGGAGATCCCGAGGGAACATCCTCGGAGGTAACGATAATACCCCCCTCTTGCTGTTGGTTTCCACATATTTTTCCTACATACTTGAACATCTTTGGAGACTTATGTGTTCTTGTAACGATGCTTTACCTTTCTCTTATTGTTGGCTTTGTATGATTTTTTGAGATATTTTTTTTTGGAACATCCTTACAGCCTTAGGTATCTTTATACCTTGAATCTAAATTGTAACGATGTCCGTCTCATCTTGTCGTTGGGTCCACATGAATTTGACGGTAGCTTTTGCTTGCATATACGTAGAGCCATATAATTCTCGTGGACTGCGAATATGATCGTATTTTCTCATATCCGTTATTTTTTTAACCAGAATATATGCTTCAATTGCAATAGAAAGAGATGCATATCTTGCCCATCTAATATATGTACACATATATACTAAAAAGGCATACAGTTGTAATAGTCACCTATATTTCTATCGTTCTAAATTCTTGTGTAATGAAAAAAAAATCTTGTTTGCACATTATTACTTTTCTAATCTGATGGGTTAACGCCATTCGAATTCTTCATAAAGGTGGTCATTATACCTTTGGAAAGCCATAAAAAAATATAACTTGAGAAAATTAACAAAGCCCGATACACATTAAAGTGCCTTTTACATAATTCTGACTATACAATTTCTTTGGACAAATCACGTACACATTTGGTTGTTTTGTGTAGTGCATCTCAGGCATTAATATTAAGAAAACTTGATGGTCATTACTGGTCTAGTTCTGGCAAGTAGTCAAGAGGAAACAAGAAGGTCGTTACCTTTTCTCTTGAGCGTTTCATATGCCTCTAGCTAATTATTGGTGGCTCACCAATCAAATAAACAGATCTAAGCATTTATACTATTTATATTAGACCACAATTTTTTTTAATACTGTAGACCTACCGTTAATTCATACGGGTTGATGAGCATATCTAATGACCACAAGTTTCCAAATCTTTTTTTTGCGTCTTATCTTAAACCTCGATCATAACCTTGCATGCATTAATATATTTCATGAATATAACATCATGAGTTGCATATGTGATTAATAAACTTTTCAAGTGAAGATACGTGTTATATTTTGCCATCACAAAAATAACTCAGTTATTGTATTTAAGCAAAGTGTACTTTTTGTCTTTTACATCGAACCTGGATCAGATGAATTAATATGTTGTGTAAGCTTTGGTATATATGTACAGCCCGGATCTTAATTTACGTCAAAATTACATGAAGGTTTTTTTTACAAAGATTGATAAATCACTATGTATAGTCTTGTTGCATAATCGTTAGAGAAGGAGTAGTCTTCTCATGGATCAAATAAGCATATGATGATAACAAAGATTCCAAGAGGTTCACGTGCATACGTAAGACGATTCCTAATATTCCATACTCTTAGCATATGACTAACATTGTTTCCTATTCATGGTATCTATCGTCTCATTGGTGAAATTACACGTTTAGAGAGTAGATGGAGTTTGGTGTAAAAGGGATTGAGCATGCATCTTTAGGCCCTGAGTAGATGCCATGAAGGTCGCGACCCCAACGGACGAGTTGGATGACACGTTGCACCTAGCAGCCCGGTAGCATCCGGAGTCGCTCGACGGAGTAGGCAGGTGGCGTGATTGGCGTTCTTGGCTTCGCACTTATACACGATATTAGGACTCAAAGTAGAATTGGGTGTGGCCGCATCAAATTCTATTTCGAGTAATATTATTGTGAGAGGTGTTCCAGGATGTGGTTTGAAGTTGAAGAATGGGGTTATGATCTATTTCTTTCATGATTGAAAAGAGGTTCTTGAGGGTTTACTCAAGATAGATACCAAGTTCCCGCTTAGCGGAGGCCTGCGAGTCGCGTACTCGCGTGTGCTAAAATAATACGAGTAATGATCAATGATCGAATACTGGAATCTGAAATTGCAACCCATTATGGATCATAACCAACTTGTTGAAATATCAAGACCGCTATAGTAGTACTCAATTATCAATAAATCAATAAATAAAGTTAGTTGTTGTATGATCCGAGGTGAATTAGAATAACTGGGTGACCTTCTCGCTTTCTACCTTATATGCTTACGTTTTTAGATAAGTTGAGCATATATCCCTTGCTTCCTCCTACCTGAGTTACTGTAGTATTTGTCTCATTACTGGGCAATTGCTCATAACGTTACCCTTGTGTGAACCCAATAGGTGTAGCTGAGCAGCAGCCGCAACAGTAGCGGCTTTGAGGAGATCAGACTTTGTTTCGTCATATTTGCATCAGACAGGGTGCGTCCTACTTAGAGAAATTTATTTACTTCCGCTTTATTTTATGTTATTACTGAGAGACATTGTAGTGAGATATGTGGAGAGTTTTTCTACAAAGTTTGAGATTTTCTGATGTATCTCATATCATGGACATGGACTTGATGAGTATTGATGAGAATGGATGTTGCATTTTTCTTTCTATTTCATATTATTCTCATGTTGTTATTTATGTTTCAAATGTTAATCTAATGTGCATAAGATGGTTTGCTGAGTATCATAGATCATGGGCGTATTTGGACCGTATGTCCGACGCTCCCGTCTCGTCGGTTTCAGTAGCCGGAGGGACGGGGCGTCACAAAATTACCCTGAATTCTTTCAAGGATAATGCGCTTTCTCTGTGGATACTTTGAGGTAATGACAAGGTGATTGTATTGTTCCACGTATAGTGACTTGGATATTGAGATCACATCTCAAATCCAGATCTCATGCCTTCCATAGATGCTTGATTAAATCAAGACCGCAAATCTAATATTCTCATTGCATCTGAATCACATTCATATCAGTGTCCAACATTTGGATTAAGATCATATTACTTCTCTACTGAGAGCAGTCACTAAAATCCGGACCCGTTTCATCACTCTGTAGGAATGGAAGCGTCATGGTTATACAACCGTTTATGATCACATCATCCTCAAGTATTCCTAATACCTGTACATCCTGCATACTGGAAGACTTAGAATAAACCTAAAGTATTAGATCAGATTTACACTATCTACTTCAGAGTTTTATCATCAAGTTTCTCATTCGATCATTGGGAGTCGGTATCGATCATATGCTTTCCAAAAGCATATATCATGCCTAGGTGTTGATCATATACTTTCCAAAAGTATATATAAAACCTACAAATTCAGTCAAGCTTCTAAAGCGAGACGACCGTGCACGGAATTTGATTCTTCCCAATATCTCATTAGTGAGCTCATGTCTTCCGGTTCAGTAACCGAACCTGTGTGATCCCTTTGAGAGATCGTATTACTCATATAACCTTATATGCACACCAACACGCCGGTGTATAGACCTTGATTAGGTCATCAACCTATTGGTCTGCCAAATGTACATACTCAAACATATAATAACACATCTGTCTTTGGTCAAAGGATGCACGCCTATATCATGACAGCATACGTCATAGGACTTTGGTTATCTCGATCTCGTTAAGTCAACTCTTTGACCTAACTAATCTGATACCTCCGAATCTCTATTCCATTGCAGAGGACCTGCATCAAGAGGCCGGTCAGATATCAACCTAAATGAGAAAGGATTGCCATCTCCTACTCAGGATGGAGATCATCTCTCAACAATAATTTGATGGTGCTTGATGAGTCCTCAATCTAACTCTTTAGATGTTCATCCAAGCACCAACCTCTATGATTCAATAACTGAATCAAAAAATGTATGATCATCAAGATGGCCTTGGTACATAACCCTAATTGTACTAAGGGACTTATTATGCAAATTCTTTATTCTTCATTTCAGATTAGGGAATGATATTTGCAATAACATTTATTGCATAATGGCTCGCCGTGGGCTCGCATGTCCAACATCACCCTCGACCCTAGAGTGTTCCTGTGCCGAAACTAACTAAAGAGGCCCCTTCTCGAGACATGATTGGGCCCAGAACAGGACCTCTTGTCCTTGAGCTTCCAGACCTCCACTGTTGAGATTTGGACCCATATGAGTCTTCAGCTCGTTGCAGAGCTGATCCAGGATCATTTGGAGTACATCAAGAACAAGGGAGACCCAAGGAACCATGAGATATCTCAGATCGAAGCTCGTCCAAGCAAGGATTCTTTCCAGTTCTTCCAGGTCACCTCCTAACCATTGGATGATGAACAAAGCATAAGTGGAGTAGGCACCGTCCAATTGATCACCCAAGAGCTGTTAGATCAAAGGGCAGGATCTAATCTCCGCCCTCCATTTTCGAAGCGACATCTGTAGTCCTGCTTTCACCACATGGATAAGTGAACCGATCTCAGCCATACACTAGCGTGCGTTGTGGGTATTTTGCATCTTAAACCACCCACCTTTTTGTAGTTATTGTTAAATATTTAAAAATTCATTTGTAGTAGTAATTACACTTGAGACCCCAAACTTTATTTACATTGCACTTTAGTCCAATGCTACGTCACCTCATTTGCCTATGCGATTGAGGTAGCATGTATTTTGTATGGACCCCCTCTAGGTTGTGTGTTATTATTTGGTCCAAAAACTTTGAATATCAATACAAAATATTTTGGACAAATTATATGTGTGGTTATATTATTCTATTTTTTTTCATTTATACCCCTACCATATGTATATCGTATTTAAATACGTGAATATTACATGATGCCCTTGGATTTTGTTAAGGTATTGTTAAATGCTCTAAAATTTCTTAGAAATTGTAGCAAGGTCCCTGTATTGCTGATTTAATTTTGTACTTGTAATTTAATTATTAAAAATACCATTTTGTATCTAAAAATTATAAGAAAATTATCGTAAGATCCTAGAACCATATTTTATCACAAAATTTTTTCTAAAGGCAATTACAATTATTTCCCCATTTAAAAATTTAAAACATTGTATTTTCTACTGTTTAGCATTTATATATTCATAAAAACTACAAAATGTTTTGAAAAATTATGGGTGGGAATTGAACCCTGGCTTCATAATGCACTGCCTTAGTCCACTTGGTACATCCACCCTTTAGATCAAATCATAATCATTATGAAGTTGATTAAGTTAAAATAATCTTTTTTGTACACCGATCATTATTTGATTTAGTTTTTTTCCCTTTATATCTGAATTGAGATATTTGACATAATATACCAGACTTCAAAATGTAAAAAACATACAAATAGATATCAAATTAGAACTTATTGAATCAAATAAAAGCAGCTAAGTCTAGAGGGAAGTTGTGAGCGTTATAAAAATCCTATATGTTTATTTTTACTATATTTATTTTTTTGACCAAATATTCTTGCAAAATATCAAGGAGAACTCCTAAAACTTGTAAAACATAGAAAATCTTATAAAAATTCTATAAAATCATTGAAAAATCACAAAAATAAGTTTTAAGTTTTGATACTTATTTTATCTAGTATTTAGGAAAATTGATTTTGGTCTCAATTTAATTTGATAGATATTTATTAGGTAAAATTCAAGTTTCTAAATTTTCTATTTTCTTCATTTTGTGTATTTCCTTATTTAAAAATCTATAAAATTCTCAAAATTACCCAAAAATTACCCAATGGAGAAAATTTATAAAAATCAAAACATTTTTTTGTAATTTTAATTTAGCTGTTATATTTAAAAAATCCAAAACCCCTCTTTTTCATTCCTTATATATATAGTATAATTGTTATACATATAAGTCTATATTTTGTTTCTACAATTAAAATTAAAATTTACAAAACTAAAAACTTAAAAAAACTTATAAAACCAACAAAAATATTGAAAAATTTAAAAAAATCCCTAGGTAGTCTAGTCATCATTTCTCTACTCAGTGTGTTATCTGTGGTTCAACCCCTATTACTTGTCTATTGTACACATTTTTGTAGGGTATAATAAATTTTAGATCACTCCATTATATTGCTTAGTCATTATTGTTGGTTAATTATTGATTGATCGCTTCAGTTGGGTTCCGAGAGTTGAGAGAGGGAGGATACAATGATTGCTAGATCTGATTTATTAGACACCATAGGCTCATCCAAGACTAGATGTTAGGTACCTCGATGAAAGCGTCCCATCAAATGGCACCTTTGTCGAGGAGCATCAGTTTGTAGAGCATAGAGTAGTTTATTTAGATTGCTTTGCCATTATTCACTTTATTTTCTATTTCTCTCTTTATTCTATTTTTTATCTAAGTCTGTTCCGACCATCTTCTTATTTGAATTTTCTGTGAGGGATCGCTTATCGATGGAGGATTTCTTTGGAGATTATACAGACCAAGAGCCATGGAGACCGGTGGTTCTTTGCCCACTGGTAGGAGAAAGAAGCAGAGGACACAAGAAGCTGAGCATATTCATCTTAATGTATATTTAGTTTAGTTTTATGAGAGAGAGGTTTATTCATTTAATTTGTAATAACAAGGGATCCAAACTTTAATACTTAGACTCTCACAAGTCCATTTCAATAGGTGATTGTTTACATGGGAGACTTGACCGGTTTTCATGATTTCATCATCTTCTATCTTTATTCCTTCCTAATTTTCCTCTTCTTTTTATTTGTTTTCGTGTTTTGTGTTTTCACCATCTTTTTATTTTAAGTCTTGTGGAATGAGCCCTTAGATTTTAGAAGTGGATGTTCAGTTAAATAGGTCCAAAGCCTTAATATCATTATTAGGTCTATAGTTTCATGCTTGGATCTAGTCAAATTGAACAAGTTCTTTACATTAATAGAAGTTCACAACTTAGGGAGACTTCCTCGTTGCATTGCATATGTATAGGCTTACAAATTCTGTCTAGGATCCCACATAAAGAGAGATGGGAAGCACTGTAAGTCTTCTGACTGAGCATCACATCATCATTTTCTAACTTACATTGTTTTTTCATCTTCTCCCTCTTATTTTGCTCACATAGTCCAAGTAGAGAATTAATAAAATCGTTAGGCCTCTTACATGACAAAATACTAAAAAAGGTGAAAACCAGAAAAATCAAGTTTGCTAAGAAAACCTTAACCTAATTAAAACTGATTAATCAAACTTCATTGAATTGGGTGCACAAAAGCCCTCATTGTTCTCATGTACCTTCCAAACCGAGTGAGGTAAGACCCATTAGGACTAGAGCCAAAAATACAGCCTCGATTCTACCTTGTATATCGCCTAGGTCTGCGAAGTATTGACGCTTATATCGGTGCATGGGTGAGTAGGGCTAGGTTCTCTTGTGAACTTAGTCTGAAGTACTGAGCATAGTTGAATTGCGACAACGGGTCCCTATATCATCATACCACGGTCGAGTACCTCGTAAGGGGCAAGTATTGATTTCACTTATTGGCTTCCTTTCCCTCCACTTCTTTAGTTGAGTAGTGGGCCCAGATTCAATAACAAGGACCTAAAAAAGTACAAGCTACAAGTTACAAAGGAGGTGGAAAGTACACACGACGATTGTCGGGTGAGTACTCACTATCCTATAAAGTTAACCATAAGGACTAAACTTGATAAATCAATAAAATCGACAAGATAATCGCTGAACTTTTACAGCTTATTGTGTTGAGTTGGTGAATCTACCGTTGTTCTGTGGTTTAATTGATTAGTTTAAAGTAGATCAAGATCAAAATACCTCACCTTTGCGCTTTTCTATCTCACAACTCTCTTCCCACTTCTCTTTATACCTTGCTTATTTAGAGCATTCTTATCTCAATCCCTCTTGAATTCTGCATTACCTTCATTTACTCATTCATCACTTCTATTTTCTCCTAAGTGTCACATCCAGGATGGCTTTGTTCGAATATTACAAACACCAACATCGACTCCTAGATGCCTACATCTTGAATAATATAGGTGATCTCTAGGAACTTAGTTCAGACCCTGTGAACTTCTCTCTGGACTCCCTAGTCTTCATCTGATTCAAAGGTCGAGATGACTCTTGTCCTGATCTTCTTACTTTCATAACTTTACTTTCACTAATAAATCCGTTGTTCAAGACCGAATCTCATCTTGAACTTTCTCCTTTTCTGAAGATTGATCGGGTTCTATTTCTCATTGTCGATTCAACACCCGATCAGGAGCCTAAGTTACAAGTGGATTTTGAGATTGCTCCATAGAGATGTGATAAAGGGACGAGTTTATATTATAGAGTAGACCAGAATGAAGTCAATATACAGTTGCTAGCCTCAATTCAATATATCCAACAATAGTTGACAGATCAAGCTCTTTCCCAAGTAGCCTTCCGAGAAATGCTCAATGAGTTGAGGAGGGACCTAGAAAATCAAAGAGGAGGGGATAAAGAACACCATGATGAGAATGAATGTGAGCAGTCTGTGGGAGAACCATAAAGGAGGAGATGCGAGGGGAGGACAACCCAAGCCAACACTGAAGGAGACTTACAACCCCTGTGTTGGCCATGTCACTGAGTGGATCAGAATACCTACGATCTATGGACACTTTTTGTTGAAACCATTATTGCATTTTCTCTTACCTATCTTCCATGGCAACACCAATGAGGAGCCTCACATACACCTGCAACAGTTCAACGTGATTTTCAGTACCATGCATTACCCCCAACATCTCGTTGATGGCTGCCTTCCCTTTCAGCCTCCAAGGCAAGACACTGTACTGGATCAATCACGTAGGAAGGGTGGTGATGATTTGGGAGGAGCTTGAATCATACTTCCTTCATAAGTACTATCCCCTACGTCGTCTGAACCAAATGCAATTGTTGATCTCAACATGTTATAGATGTCCCACAAACCATTTCATGAGGTATGGGAAAGATTCAAAGATCTCATGTAGAAGTGTCCCCATCATGATTTACTGAAGAATAGCTTGGTCCAGAATTTCTTCAAGGGCTTTCACCAAGAAATACAACAACTCGTGGATGCTACGTGCAGCGGATCACACTTTAAAAAGGATGAAGACATTATATGGCATATCTTAGAAGAGATGGTTGAGGGCTCAACAACTCTTTCTTCATCCGGGTATTTATGAAATCCCATCTATCCCATACAAGCATGCGAGTGTGACATCATATCATGAATATGAGAGAGATGTAGGTTCCAACCTTAGCATCATAGGGAACCGGTTAGCAATCTGATCCCGATGCGAACCATTCCTACAATAAATGTTATTATAATGTTTGATATATCAATAAAGGTTATTGGTTTATTTTCACTCCCTATCCAGGATTAAATGATTGAATGTACTATAAGGTCCATTAGTACAATTAGGGTTATGTACCATGGCCATCTTGATGATCATATACTTATTGATTCAATTATTGAATCATAGACAATCGTGCTTGGATGAATATCTAAAGAGTAAGATTGAGGACTCATCAAGCACCGTCAAATGATTGTTAAGATATGATCTCCAATTTTAGTAGGAGATGTCATCCTTTCTCATTTGGCTGATACCTAACCGATCTCTTGATGACGGTTCTCTTCATAGGAATAGAGATTCAGAGGTGTCAGATATAGGTCAAAGAGTTGACTTAGTGAGATTGAGATAACCAAGTCCTATTATCATATACTGTCATGACATGTGCATGCATCCTCTAACTAGAGAAAGATGTATTATATATGTCTAAGTATGTATATTTGGCAGACCGATAGGTTAATGGCCTAATCAATGTCTATACACCGACGAGGTGGTATGCATACAAGGACATATGAGTAATACGATCTCTCAAAGGGATCATACATGTTCACTCGTGAATCGAAAGACATGAGCTCACTCACGAGGTATTGGGACCGATCAAATTCCATGCATGGTCGTCTTTCTTTAGAAGCATGGAAAGAATTTGTAGGTATTATATATGCTTTTGGAAAGCAAATTATCAATACAAACTCCCAATGACCAAATGAGAAACTTAATGATAAAATCCAAAAGATGACTGTGTAAATTGATCTATATCTTCGGGTTTATTCTAGGTCTTCCAGAATGCAGGATGTGCATGTATTAGGAATACTTGAGGGCGATGTGATCATTAACGATTGTATAATCATGATGCTTCCATTCTGTAGGAGTTATGAAGCAGGTATGGATTTTAGTGACTCCTCAAATCAGAGATGTGATCTGATCTTAGTCCAAATGTTGGACATTGATCTGAATGAGATTCAGATGCAACGAGAAGATTAGATCTACAGTCTTTATTTAATTAAGCATCTACGAGAGGTCTTTGAGATCTGTATTTTGAGATGTGATCTCAATATCCAAGTCATTATACGTGGAATGTAAAATCACCATGTTCTTATCTCCAATTATCCGCAGAGAAAGCACATTGTTCTTGAAAGAGTTCAAGAATAATCCCATTGTTGAATTATATATCTGAGCATTAAGATGTTGATAATTAAATGCGATTTAATTATCATGAATAATGTGAATGCAGTTCATATTATTTTAATACATGAGAATGATGATCCAAGATAATTAAATTAGATTTAATTATCAAGGATATAAATTATGTGGATAGTACTATCCATATTATATATATTATAATTTTGATTTATAATATATTAGAGAGAGCTTATTGTAAGTAGTATCTTCAAATTAATTGTTAATGTGAATGGGATTCACATTGGAAATTAATTGGAAATACGATTTACATTTTATTTTGGATTGTCAATATGATTCACAATTATTCAATTCAGTATTCACAAATGTAATTTGGAGTTTTTTTTGTAAATTTATTTACAAAAAAGTTGTTGTAAATATATATGAAGGATTAGAGGGGCTAGCACCATCCATTTAATGGATGGCAGATGTCCCCCTTTGACTTGTTCTCAAGGGTGGTCGCCCCCCCCCCCCCCCCCCCTTTAGGAGGGTGGGTGGCCTCCTCCCTAATCCTTATATCTTAATTGATTTGGTTCAAATTAAATTATGTTGATTATTCAATATATATTTAATTTAATCTAAATTAATTGTTGTTGTGTTTTTTCAATAAAATCATGGCCATTGAATAGAAACACAAGTCAATCTCAACCATTGATTTTGTGTTTCATATGGATTGGAATCCATGGACTCCAAAAATACTATAAAAGAAGAGCCATCCCTAGTTAAACTGAGACACACAACAATTGAGTAATCTCTCTCTCATTCTCATACTACATGCCACATCTCTCTCTCTCTCTCTCATAGTGACCACCCATCTTGTGCCCTAGAGCGAATCACCATCGTCGCCACGTCGTCGTGCCACCACATCAATCGCTCATGGATCTCCATCTCCTTCAGTGCACCTCACTTGTGAAGAAGACATCAGATCTCGTGTGACGAGATCAGGAGATTCGATGTTTGGATCATCAACTCGGATTGCGTGGAATACACGTCTCATCAATGCGCTCGCAAGCATCTGCTCCGTCGGATCAGATTTGAGACAAGATGTCTCTTGCCTTAGAGACTTGATCGCTACCACACTTCAAGAGGTAATCCTACATATTACTTGTTGTTAGATGAAATGATCGGAGAAGTGTTCTTTTACCATGTGGTTTCATCATTTAAAAAATTTTAATTCCGTTGCACTAAGCAACTAGTACGACTAGTCGCTCCGATCGCATATGATGTGTCATCTCACTTTCTGATACGCTTACGGATTTTTCGCATATCCTTCAAGTGGTATTAGAGTCATGTTGTGTTCTTGGATATGATCCAAAAACTAAGAGATCGAGGTTCAAGTTTCGAACACGCAAGAATAATTATTTTTGCAATGGATGCAAGATTCGAATCGATTTTTCACTTAATTAAAAGCCTACTATTTATGCACTATTAGGACATGTTCTTTTGCTAATAAATGTGTTTAAAATGTCTACATATGTCCCAAAAACAGTAACCTATAATTGGTACAGAAAGTTCATGAACATGATTTGAAGAGTTCCCGCTATGAAAGATGTTTGCATGAAATCACAGATCTGTAAGAAAATTACTTTTACATACTATTTTCGCATCATAAAATATTAAATAAATACTTGTATTAAGTAGAGAATCAAACCAGCAAACTGCTCACTTATTTCACATGATTCAGACTCTGCTTGCCCTAGATATTCCATATTTATTGGAGATGGGTGATGAATATCCATTTCATCACCTTTATTCTATCATTTGGCCTTATAAACCCTATCTAATTCATGTAAATAGCCTTAATTTGTATAAATTAGCATTCATTCTTTGTTGTATAAATATTGTATAAAATACTATTTTTAATGCCAAAATTAGAGAATAAAAAAACAGAAAAGAAAAAAGAATAAAATGCCAAAGGTATTATATGACTCTAAACCCCGAGACCTTGGCATCTTGATGACTAGGTCGACAAGGAATAAAATACGGGGAGATGAGAGCCAATAAATCCAATAAAATCCTTATTCTTTAATTCATCAATAATGCATTTTGGGACCTATTTTATTTTCCACTTTTTATACCTAAAATAAAGAAACTTTAAATATGAAAGTTGTAGATAATAATGTATAGAAAAATACAAAATTGATTTCATACAAAAATAATATACAATGTACTTTTTATACTCTAAATAAAAAGGCAAAATCCCAACTTCCTAGGCCTTATATATTTTAAATAAAACTCAAAATGTATCAAAATTACTTTAATTATATATAACTTTTAATAAGCTATTTAATGAACGTGGTTACATATTTTTTGGAGTTAAGATGTGAACGTTAGGTTTTGGACCCCTATTGTACAATATACCCTTATAAAGATATTCATTTTATTCATTCTTTATTATTTTTGTAATTTTATGATTTTATAATTTTTCAAATAATAATTATAATATATGTACATACTAAAACTAGAATAAAACCGTAAAGAAATGTTAAAATAAAATATGTATATAAAATACACATATGAAATACACATACTTATACCTATATATTTAATATACCTAGTTATTTAAGTGTATATATTATATCAAAAAAATAATAAAAATATATTTATGTATATAAGAATAAGTTATAAATTTATTAAAAAATAAAATTAATTTTTAAAAATAAAAATAGAAAATTAAAATAGAAGACTCAAAATATAGGTAATTATACATATAAAGGAAACCCTAAAAATTAATTCATAATAAAACACATCAAAAAAATAAATAAAAATCATAATAAATAATATAGAAAATAATAAAAATTTTTTATTATATAATTTAAAATTAATAAAATCTTTTTTCAATTAATTTGGATTTTATAAGTAATTTTTAGGAGGATTTTTCCTAGTTGGTCCGCGTGGACTTACCAGGTTGAGGCGTGATTTGATTTGGGTCAACTACCTGCCCCTCATCCTGTAGCTCTGACACGCCTAACATAGACTCGTTCTTCATCAATTTTTGCACACCAACTCATTCACTATTTTGGAGAGATTCCTCCATGACTTTTCTTAATCGATCCTCCCTCAACCACACATGCATGATTCCTCATGGATTGCATTGTTGTTGCGGCCGTTTGACCTCGATCTTCAACCCCACTTGGTCATCATGTACATAACCTCATATGAGTTCCTCCTTCCAATTTTTAACCTCCTTCTGGCCTTGTTTTGGATCATTCTTAGAGATCTGGATAGAGAGTCGTGACAAGACCCTCTCCAGCTCTTTGGGAGTGAGCTCAAGAGAGCGTTAGGTCGTCTCCATCCATCTCCGGCCACTTGGCCATTGAGGTCCCAACTTTGTGGTCTTTCGACCACTGAGGTAACTCTTCTTGTATTTTTTAGCTTAGTTTCAATCCGTAGGTTTATTTCTTGCTTTAGCAATCACGTGTTTAGCCTTAAAATCCCAAAATGTTGTTCACCAAAGCTGAGCTCTGGCGAACTTTGTGCATTGTACCCACTTGTTCTCCGATCCACCAAACGCCTCCACTCCTTTTCCCTTTCGTTTCTTATCACCCCAACACACCCCACTCAACCTGCTCCTTCCTGAAGCAAGATCTCGGAGCTCCAGTTCCTCCGCTCTCTGGAGCTTCTGCCAATTTGCCTCCCCCTTCCATCCCCCTCTAATCGGGTCGAGTTAGTTTGCCCTCGACCTAGGTTTACTTCTTGCATATGTTTGAAGACCAAGGAGGTATCTGGAGCATTTTGGTTTTCACCGGAAGTACCTGGAGCACCTCTGCTCCGCCGTCCTCCTGGGAGAACTCTGGCCACCGACGAGGCATTTTGAGGCATCCAAAAGATAAAGGACACTGGTCGAAGGTGCCCGAACCATTTTGGAGTAGCATAGCATGATGGAGGAGGGAGATATGGCTAGAGGAAGCTCGCCTCATTGGAGCTTCCACCTTGTTTTTCCTCATTATCCCTCCACCTTTCGATCAAGAACAAAGCCCTAGTTCCCATCAGCACCGTTGGATTAGCCCCTCTCTATACCGTCATTTCTGCAGGGTGATCTGATTTGAAGCGTTCAAGGCTGAACTGTCATCGCCACTAGTGGCGACGTATGTCAAGTGAGGCAGGCCTAACTATTGGATCGTACACAATAGCTATTTATTTTGCATAGTTCACCTAGACTTTTTTGTATTTTTAAATTAGTTTATAAAATTTCATTTGGACTTATATTATTTCTATAATATTTGCAAAAAGGACCTCGAACTTGTTTTATTTACAGATTAATCCATTCTCACATGCATTCGCACATGAGGTACGCATTTGGAAATTGTGCAACTATGCCCCTACATATTTTTGTACTGTAATTTAGTCCATTACTTTTAAATTCCAATTGTAACTTTTCATATATTTTACAACTTGATCCTGTACTTTATTTTAATTTCATATATGCCCCTGCCAATTGTTGTATAACTTTTCATATATTTTACAACTTGATCCTGTACTTTATTTTAATTTCATATATGCCACTGTCGATTCAACAATTTTTATGCATTTCCTCTATTTATTAAACATAGCTACAATGCTCTAAAAATCATAAAAAAATACATGTAGACTCCTGATTGCATACACTTTCACACATTTTTATGGTTGCGATTTAGGACTTTTTATTATTTATTAAAAATCGAAAAGAGCACAATTAGTCTCTGTTTAGCTTATAAAATATATATAAAAAATAAATTCGTTTTGAAAAATTCTGATAAAAATATATTTTGTCTATTTAAGTATTGTGAGTATTTAGAACAAAATCCGTAAAAATAGAAATAGAAAACTCTTAAGAATCAAACCCCCTAAATCCTTTTATAAAAATCTAAAAAATTCTCAAAAATTCAAAAAATACTGTTTCTATTTTTTAATTTTTGCTATATTATTATCTACAGTGTATAATTAATTTCAAAAATTTTGTAATTATTTTGCTATTTTTAATCTTCATTTCATATTCGACTATTTATTAAATCCTTGATTTGGGATATTTTTGACTTTAAAAATACATAAAAATGAGCAAAATTCATTACAAATAGAAAATAGAAAAAAGCATTTAAAATCCAAAAATATTTAATTATCCATTTTTTAGTTATATTTAGATCTCTATTATCTATTATTGTATATATAACCTTATATAGTCTTATATTAGATTATTAAAAGAAAAAGAACATACAAATATAAAATATAAAAATATAAAATAAAAAACAAAATATAAAAATATAAAACAAAAATGAAATAAAAATTAAAATTAAAAACTCACATAATATGTTAGATAAGAAGATCACACAGTCATTTTATGCATTTCATTTCCCAATCTATCCTTTTTGCTCCCATTGTTTGACACTTTACATTACTTGCACTATACATGTCTTTTATAGAGTTGAATAAAAATATTTTAACTCCACTATTATTTCATTGCTCGATCTTTAATTGTGGGTTAATTGTTGAATTAGTCTGAGGTTCTCATCGGTCTCTTCGACGACTGTGCTCCCGCCTTGTGTGGAACACACAATCGATTAGAATTTTTGGCTTTTCAAATGGCGTCATTGTTGGGAAGCAACTGCACATACATTAGCTTTATTTGATTATGTCTTCTTTGTCCATATTTTTGCTTGATTTATTTTCTGATTTATTTGATATATTTGTTGATTTGTCTAATCACTTCTCTTCGTTTGGATTTGTTGCGAGGATCATGGATCGAGGAGGCATTCTACTGGAGTGACTGCGCACCCATGTGAAGAAGGAAGCACCAAAAAAGAGCTTGGAGGAGATTTTGAGACAATAGCATTCTCTATTTAATTGTTTATTGTGTAATTTGAAGTGAGAGAAAGACTATATTATTGTAATAACTTGGACTATCCATGACACAGCTACTTGACGAGGTCCAGTGACCGAGGGATTGTTCCATTATGGGCCTTGTCAGCTTTCCGTGTTTTCATCACTTTTTCTATCATTTGTTTTTCGAGTTTTCAATTTTTCTTTATTTTATGTGATTGATCCCTAGCATAGGTTTGCTTGTCGACAGTCTTAATACCAAACACCTAATATCATTGCATATGCCTATAGTCTTGTTTGAACTTAGAAAAATTTAATTGTTAATTATTTGGATTTGCGATTGCGTGCCAAGAGAGGTCGTATACAATGCTTGCAGGTCCCATTGTGGCGGGCACCGATCGGCATCGAATACTGAACCTTGGTCTCATTTCTGAGTAGTTAACATTTTGTGCTTCACATTAATAACAATTCTGGTACTTAGGAAATTTCATAGGCTTGCATTGCACATTCATAGGTATCAATTCTGCTTAGCATGCCTACACAAAGAGAGCTGGAGGCAAGATGAGCATTTACACTTTAGCATTCATCATCATTTTGTTGCTTGCATTGCTTTTCCGACTCTCTCCCTCTTATTTTGATCACTTAGGATTGTTAAAAAGATTTTACTCATCGACAGACGCATGCATTTCTTATTAAAAATACAAAAAGTGATAATCAATAAAATTGGGGCTGCTAAAATTACTTGACCTGAAAATAAATAAAAAAGAAAAAGTATTTTCTTGGGAAGAGTAATCCCCTCATTGTCTTCGCATTTACTTGCTCACGTACACACTAAGCTTAGTGCCCAAATCCCATAAGCCTTCCTAAGTGTTTGTACAACTTTATCTTCTCACCTAACTATAAAACAAACAAGATAAAAATACCGCACTTTTGTGGTCATCACCAAGTTGAGTAGGTGAATTGGGGGGTTGTGTTTGTCTTGTTTATATTGTTTGTGACTGCTTGTGTGCATGCTCAATCGTCTCTTCACATTTGTGCATTTTTCTCATCTCTTGATTTGACCATCGTGCTATCCCGATCATTTTCCTTTTGTTTCGAGATGACAGCTTGAGCTATTTTTATCCGAACTTTGCGGATCCCTCGTACCCTCCAACCAGTCTACCTCTATTTTCCAGGAGGACTTTTCTCCTGATTTTTCTTTTTGTAAATAGCCACCTCAACCACAATTTCAGACCTCGGATTTTTTCCCATAACCACCAGCCTCACATTTTTCTTTACCTCACCCACCCAAGACTGATATGTTGGAGTCACCTTTCTTGGAGTCTACACTTGAGACCTTGACTCGATTAATGGAGCATATGAATTCGAGGATTGCCAATCTTACTATCTTGAATAAGAGTCAAAATTTCGCTCCACTATTTGATGATATGGATTCATTTGAGGATTTCCATGAGATCTTGCAATCGCAAAAAATATAAAAAATGAGAAAAAAATCGAAATACAAAAAAAATTCAGGTGGCACATTGTTGAGACATTTTGTGAGGAGAGGACCCCAATGCCAAATCCTTCACCCACACATCCATTCACACTTGTCCCACCTTTTACCCCAAGGATGACACTTTACAGACTGTTCTTAATCGTCCTTATGTAGATAATGATTCTGATCTCCTCCATTTTATGGAGGAGGTCTAAAAAATCAAAAAAAATGTTGACTAAACCCGAAGTGGTAGCTGCTATTCATGAGATCATTGATGCCCCACTTCGCCAGGCCATGACCCATTCATCTGCTCCTCAACCCAAGAAGAGAAAGCGAATGAGCAGATCTGAGTGTCATATCTAGATGATGGCCATTGCCTACGCCATCACCCACCATCCTTCTTTTATGAAAGGGAACACTGCTACACCATTTCATTAGATGCACCATCTTTGACTATTCATGTGATCACACTCTCCTTGACGGCGGTGCTTCAATTAGCATATTACCCTTCTCGTTGATACATTCTCTCCGCTTAGGGCTTCTCAAGAAGACCAGGATGATCGTTCAATTTGCTGATGGATCAATAAAGAGACCAAAGGGTATTTTAGATAACATTGTTATTTGGATTCATGGCATGAGCTACACTGTTAATTTCATTGTATTGCCCATGGATACCTCCTCTACTGGGAAGCACTCTCCAATCATACTGGGATGACCCTTTCTCGCCCCTGCAGGAGTCATTATTGATTATGGAGCAGGAGAGATTCACTTCTGTCCTGATGATGTGAGCAATGTGGTTATCCCTGCACCTAATGCTGTCTAGAAACCTAGATCTGATGTGATCACACTTGTCTTAGCCGACCTCGAGGACTATGACCTTGATGAGATGATCAGAGATTTTTCTTTATGTTGGATTCTACTGAGACCCGGCAATTCCTCTCCAAGGAGGAAGACTCAAAAAGCATAGACCTTGGAGCCCCCTCTTCCTGTGATTTCCATTGCATTGATGACATCTGCGAGATTTACATGATTGACACATTTGAGTAGAGGACAGACTTAGATGATACTGATGAGGCTGAAGTTGATCTTGTTACTTTTATAAAGGAATTCAACCCTTTCGATGAGAACGATGATCTAGTAGAGACCTTGCATGATGAACTTGACCTTACTTTTTTTGATGATGAGTTCATCCCTTTTCACTTCAAATCTGCGTGCCTTCAAAGGACAAACCTGACATAACTACTTCCATGGATGAGTTCGTTCCTTTTCATTTTGATATTTGCGAGACACCCAAGGACGAACCTAGCCACACTTCTTCCACTGACATGTTCATGCCTTTCTGCTTTGAGACCACTGAGGAACTTCCCCAGGTTGATCCTGATTGGTCAGTTTCTAAGGACCCCGATATCCACCTACAACTTGTTAGATCCATTCCCCAGCGGTCTTGCAAGAAGGTTTTCTTTCTACCTTCTTGATCTTTGTATATCCATCCTCTTGTATATTCGCTTTAGTTTACCTCCGTCCATCCACCATATTGCTTACACACCCCTTTCTCGTATGCGCTTTTCTTAGGATGTACCTTTTCCTAAGTATAGGGGGGGTGGATAACCCGAGTGCTCTTTCTTCAATCTATTTCATCACTCTTGTTGTTTCCTGTACTTTGGGATCTTTTACCCGAAGTATAGAGGGAGTGATGTGTACATTCTCTTCGATCTCTTTATCTTCATCTGTATTTTCTTCTTTTCTTCATTTCGTCTTCATTTTTCTTTTTCTACCGAAAGACTTCTATACTTAGGACATACTTTATCCTAGGTATAGGGGGTGTGCACCCCAAGTTCTTTCATTATTTGATCCCCTATACTATCTCCTATTCTTGTCTATACTTCGGGATATCTTACCCTAAGTATAGGGGGAGAGAATCTAAGTATGATCTGTTCATTCCCACCCTTGACACCCCGACCTTGTGTATAGTCTGCTATACTTAGGATTAGCTGATACTAAGTATAGAGGGGACAATCGACTTCTTATTCATTTATTTCTTCTTCATTCGTTTATTCTTTAGGTTTTTATATACTCGGTACAAGTTATGTTTTCTCTTTTTCTCTTTGATCTATGAGGACATAACTCAAGCTGAGTATAGAGGGGTCGTATATACTTTATATATACTTTAGCCATAACTCATACTTTCGTATTTTTAATAATAAATATGACTAAAAATATTGTATAAATACTACATATATAATATTAAATTCATTAAAATCACTTAATAAAAAGATTTTGATTATTCCTCAAATTCTTTGTGTATATACTGATTAAAAAACCGGGTAAAAATATTTTTTGCAAAATGTTTGAAAAATAGTTTGAAAATCTTTTCGAAAAATCCTTTGAAAAATATTTGGAAAATGTTTTGTTAAATATTTTCAACCTTTGTAAAAATATTTTTCTTATAAAAATTTATTTTCTTTGTGTGAGATAAAAATGTTTGAAAACTATTTACAAATGGTTGGAAAATGGTTGCAAATATATTTTGAAAATCTATACATACTATTTGAAAAATCTTTGCAAAATGATTTTCAGATATTTGTAAATGTTTGTAAAAATTATTTGTAAAAATTATTTTGGGCTATAGTTTTCAAAATTGTTTATAGAGTCAATTTTAAATAAATTTTGAGGAATATATACATCACACTCAAATTCTTTATTAACTATATATACTTATCTATAAAAATGATCGCATATCCCTTATGAATGCTTAATAACCCAACTCCTGTAAATTATAAGATGCATCCCCATGTAAATATTTGTAACCTATTTTTATCCATTTTTTTGTTTTGAAAAATACCAAAAACATTTGCAAAACCTATTTCAAAAAACCATAAAAAGTTCAAAATTTGAAAATTGCACCACAAAAATATTTTTAATTGCATTGTACATAGTATTTGCATAGCATTCACATTTTTCGGATTAAGTTTGATAATTGAGCAAGTCTAAGTAAAATCCGAAGATTGGAGCTTGTTTGGACTTTAAATCTACTTAATCACAGGACCCTTATAGGAATAGGAATTGAGGTACTTCAGGTCTAGTTGTCTTAATTCTTTGGGATTCATGAGACTTGGTTCAATGTCGTCTTGACGGCCTAAGTAGAGTATTTTAGAGCATACACAACTCTTGTTGATAATAATATAACTTGGATACCTGCACCATTCACTTGGCTCAACTCAGTTGGTGTGGCGAGGGGATTGGATTTGCCGGTATGAAACACACACAAGTAGAATCATTTGTCCTCTTATAGGGAGGGAAGTGCACCCCAACCCGTTTAGTAGCAGAGACATCTAAAGACAAGAGAGTGTGGGTTGCAATAATGCTTCAAAAGAGGGATATTCTACTAGCTCAAGAGGAAAAACTCCTTATGTAAATGCTGTTGTATATAACATTTTTTTAGAATCTAAACCTCTAAAAAAGTGGACATGCCTGATTGAAAATAAAATTCATGCTAGAGTGTACATATTTGTATATCTAATAAGTAAGCTTGAGCTTTGAAGTCATATCTTGTGAGCCTACAACCGGATGACTTGGCTATACTAGTCGAGCATCCAAGGATATGTATCTACACTGGCTACCGTCCATTCTTCTCTTCACACCTCCTCTTGAGCTGGTTGTCGCTTGAACTTAGAACGGAATACCCCGCTCCTCGAGGAAGGTGTTGTTGGATTGGGGAATGATCGGGTTGTCATGCTGGAGAAGTCAGTCTCTTTATCATTTCAGTTGAGGGGAACCACCATCACATACACTGTACAAGTGAGATTCCTAGTCATAAGAGTTTGTGTATGAGTTGAAGAATTCTGACATGGATATTGAGGAGACTTGAGTGGAGTTTTGGGATTCTCGAAGGCTGTTAGGTTTCAAATTCAATTCCCAATAAGGTTCCGACCACACTAAAATTCCAAAGGTCTGATTTAGGCTCCAAACTTTGATTTTATGAAGACAAGTTTGAGAATTAAATTTAATCCACTTTCCTTCTTTTTCTTTTATTTATTTTTATTTCTGCACTTATTGCATAAGTGTTTGCTAGGTATTAGTAAAGGAAAGTATAGGGGGATGATGAATCTCCATTTCATCACCTTTGTTCTATCATTTTGGCCTTAAAAATCCTAGCTAATGCATGTAAATAACCTTAATTTGTACAAATTAACATTCATTCTTTGCTTTATAAATACTGTATCAAATACTATTTTTAATGCCAAAATTATAGAATAACGAAAAGAAAAGAAAAAGAATAAAATGCCAAAGGTATTTTATGACCCTAAACCCTGAGACCCAGGCATCTTGATGACTAGGTCGACAAGGAATAAAGTAGGGGGAGATAAGGGCCAATAAATCCAATAAAATCCCTATTCTTTAATTCATCAATAACAAAATTTTGGAACCTATTTTATTTTCCACTTTTTTACCTCAAATAAAGAAACTTTGAACATGAAAGTTGTATATAATAATGTATAGAAAAATATAAAGTTGATTTCAGACATAAAATACAATGTACTTTTTATACTCTAAATAAAAAGCCAAAATCCCAACTTCCCAAACCCATATTTCTCAAATAGAAACTCAAAATGTATTAAAATCACTTTTAATTCTATATAACTTTTAATAAACTATTTAGTGAAGGTGGTTTCATATTTTTTGGAGTTACGGCATGAAAGTTAGGTTTTGGACCCCTATTGTACAATATACTCGAATAAAGTATTCATTTTATTAATTCTTTATTATTTTTATAATTTTTTTAAATATTACTCATAATAAATGTACATACTAGAACTAAAATAAAACCATAAAGAAAACATTAAAATAAAATATGTATATAAATTACATAGATGAAAAATCTATACTTATACCTATATATTTAATATACCTATTTATTAAAGTTTATATATTTTATTAGAAAAGTTTAATAGAAATATATTTATGTATATAAAATAAAGTTATAATAATAAAATGAATTAATAAAAGAAAAAATACAAAATAAAAATAAAAGACTCAAAATATAGGTAAATATACCTATAAAGGAAACCCTAAAAATTAACTCATAATAAAACACCTCAAAAAAATAAAACAATCATAATAAAATAATATAGAAAATGATAAGATCCTTAAGCACATCATAGAAGTGTGATGATCGCATCGTATGCGATCGGGAGCGACTAGTCACATTAGTTGCTCTGGGCAGCGTAATTTAAAATTTTTTCAATGTGATCAAACCACATGATCCAATAATGTTTCTCGTAACGTTTCTTCTAAACCACAATAGGCATTAAGATTGCATCTTTAATCATGGTTGCGATCGAGTCTCTAAACGAAGAGACCTCCTATTTCAAGTCCGATCTGACAGAGGAGACGCTTGCGGGCGCGTTGATGAGATACGCCCTTCTTGCAATCCAAGTTGATGATCCAAGTGATGAATCTCCTAATCTCATCATACGAGATCCGACGTCTTATTCATGAGTGAGGTGCACCAAAGAAGACGAAGATCCACAAGCAAATACTCCGGCAGCATAACGATGATGCTGTGGCGATGAAAACTCTCTCAGTGGCTCCATGGTGGACGACATAATGAGAGAGAGAGACACATGACGTGTAGAGAGAGAGAGGGAGGGAGGGAGAGCATTTTTTAATGTCATAAACGTGTAACTCGAAGAGCAAGGGGTGCCTCTTCTTATATAGGATTTTGGGATCCATAGATCTCAATCCATGGACAACACAAAATCAATGGTTGAGATTGATTTGTGTTACTTTCAATGGCCATGATGTTGTTGTAAAAAACACAACAATAATTGATCTAATTTAAATTAATTTATATTGATAATCAATATAATTAATTTCAAATTTAAATCATTTGACTAGTCTTGGAGATAATGAGGAAATACACCTCATCCTCTTAGGGGGGGACCACCACGTGAACTTGGTCTTTCTCTTCAATATCCCATGAGATCTCATTATCTCATGAGATCTCATTATTTCATGATATCTCCAAGATTTACAACAACGATTGTTGTAAATTATTTCACAAAAAGAATTCATAATTATCTTGTGAATATTGCAATCATGCCATTGGAAGAATGTAAATCACATTCACATCCCAAAACAAAATGTAAAATCTATTTTCAATTAATTATCCAATGTGAATCCAATTCACATCAATAATTAATCAACAAATATAAATCATAATAGGCTCTCTCTTATATATTATAAATCTTATTTATAATATATATGAATAATTGGATACTGCTATCCACATTATTCATATCCATGATAATTAAATCACATTTAACCATCTTGGATCTCTATTCTCATGTGCCCAAATAACGCGAATCACATTCACATTATTCACATATTTTGATAATTAAATCATATTTAATTATCTCAAATAACTCTCCTTATAATATGAAACAAATTCATATTATTTATTATAATCAAATCACATTTAATTTTCCATTTTCTCAATGCTCAGATACATATATCAACAATGAAATTATCCTAAACTCTTTCAAGTATAATGCGCTTTCTCCGTGGATACTTGGAGATAAGGACAGGGAGATCGTATTGTTCCATATATAGTAACTTGGATATTGAGATAACATCTCAAATCCATATCTTGCGGACCTCCCAAAGATGCTTGATTAAATAAAGATCACAACTCTAATCTTCTCATTACATCTGAATCACATTCAGATCAATGTCCAACATTTGGACTAATATCAGATTACATCTCTATGAGAGGAGTCACTAAAATGCAGACTTGTTTCATCACTCCCTTGGAATGGAAGCATCATGGTTATACAATCGTTTATGAACACTTCACCCTCAGGCATTCCTACTACCTGTACATCTTGCATTCTGGAAACCCAGAATTAATCCGAAGCTTTAGATCTCTTTTAGACTATCTCAATTAGGATTTTATCATTAAAGTTCTCATGCGATCATTGGGAGTCGGTATCGATTATATACTTTCCAAAAGCATATATCATACCTAGGTGTTGATCATATACTTTCCAAAAGCATATATCAAACCTTACAAATTCAGTCAACCTTCCAAAGCGAGACGACCGTGCGCGGAATTTGATACTTCCCAATATCTCATGAGTAAGCTCATGTCTTCCGGTTCAGGAATGAACCTGTATGATCCCTTTGAGATATCGTATTACTCATGTTCCCTTGCATGTACACTAGAACAATAGTGTATAGGCCTTGGTTAGGTCATCATCCTATTAGTCTGCCAAATATACATACTCAGACATATAGTAACACATCTGTCTCAGGATAGAGGATGCGTGCCTATATCATGACAATATATGACATAGGTCTTTGGTTATCTTGATCTCGTTAAGTCAACTCTTTGACCTATATAATCTAACACCTCCAAATATCTATTCCTATGTAGAGGACCTGCATCAAGAGGTTAGTTAGATATCAGCCAAATGAGAAAGGATTGCCATCACCTACTCAGGCTGTAGATCATCTCCTAACAATCATTTGACGGTGCTTGATGAGTACTCAATCCAACTATTTAGATATTCATCCAAGCACCAGCCTCTATGATTCAATAGTTGAATAAATAGATGTATGATTATCAAGTTGGCCATGGTACATAACCCTAATTGTACTAAGGGACCTATTATGTAAATTAGTTATTCTTCATTTCAGATCAGAGAATGATATTTGCAATAACATTTATTGCATAATGGCTCACCGTGGGCTCGCATGTCCAACAATCCCCACTAGCCCAAAGAGCCATTAATGGGCTAATCATTTAAACCCGCACTCATGCGACAATCATAGGCTATTTAGGAAAATAGCTTGGTAAGTTGATTAGTCACTCTGTTCCCGAGAGACTATGCCAAATCCTTTTACGACACTTGCATATCTCCCAGTAACAGTGCTCGCATCCTATGCGAATGTTGCATCTTATGCAATCAATACTCAATTTTATGAGTTGTAGTTTCCTTTGACACTACAACTCAATAATTATTTTAACAAGTATTTTCATTATCCCTATCAGAATACCCTTATTCCTGGAGATGTCTATCTCCTAAGGTATCCGCAGTTAAGACCATTTAGATCACCATCTATAAAGTCTTAATTTCTTGAAGATAAGACTTTGAGATCACTATCTCTGAGTCTTGTCTTCTTCGAAGATTTTGTTATTACTACAATCAAGTGTTTATCTCCGTAGTAGGATTAGCAGAAATTTACTATCCCCACTGCATGGCAGACATCTGGCTTTTATACATATATAGAAACACCCAGCTTCTCGTAACTGATGCACAAGGGCAAGCTGTTTTAGCATTCATTTCCTCAACTCTTTGAGTTGCTATCCCTTTAGATAGGTCAGTACCATATCTTAAGATAAGGAAGCCTTTATTGGAATTTTCCAAAAATGGAAATGTCTAAGGTGTACTACTAATGTGATGATCCTAATACCCTCTTTTCTTTTCTTCAGAGAACTTTCAGAACTAAGATCTAAGAGATATCCTTGAGATCATATCTCAAGGTATGGAATAGCCAGACTATAAAACACTTAATATTATCCTTATATCATTCTAAATGATTAGTATATCATCTACATTTAGCACGATGAACACAATGGGACTCCCACTTAGCTTCACATGGTTCATCAAGATTCTATCTGAAATCATAACATTTACAATTTCATCAAATATGATGGTCCAACTACAAGAAGCTTATTCGTATCCATAGATGGAGTTATTAATCTTTCACACCTTGATTTCCTCAACGATGAAGCCCTGTGGCTACTTCATGTGAATAACCTCGGAGAGGTATTCATAGAGGAATGCAATGTTGACTCATATCTTGAAGATGTCATAGTCAAGTTGTGTAGCTAAAGTTAGCAACACTCTGATGGGTTTAGGCAAAGTCATTGAAGAACAAGTCTCATTGCAAGCAATGTCTTATCTTCGGTGTGTATCTCATAAATACGAGACGTGCTTTGAAAGGTCTCTACCTTCTCATTAGGTTTCCTCTTTCTCTTGAAGATCCATTCACACTTTAACGTGTCTTACCCATATAGGTGTATCCTCAAGGTTCCATATACAACACTTGTATATGAAGTCTACTTTAGAGTTTACTGCTAACATCCAACTTTCCATGCCATGATCTTCAGAAGCTTTATCACAAGAAGTCAGATCATTGTCAGTCTTAGCTGACACATGGAATCCATCCTCAAACTCATTTGAAGAGGTATTAGTGCTTCATCTTTAATTGTCCTTTTAGTTTCCAATTTTAGGAGCCTCATTATCTTCTCAAGATTAAATGAGTTCCTTCACTTCATTTTCATCTTGATTCTCAAGAGAGTCATTCTCTAAGAATCATATCCTTGGGTATGAAATCTTTTATGAATCTCAAGGTCATAAAGTAGGTATCCAATACCATCATTTATTTCCTTAATGAAGTGGCACTCTCTTGTGCTAGATTCCAGCTTACTTGCATCCATCAAAAAATTATGGACCAAGCAACCCTGAATCCTCAAGTGTCCAACACTAGGGTAGGTTCGAAACCATAGCTTATGAGGATGTAGATTTAGATATGCATGGAATCTTATAAAGGATATATATTGCAGTCATATATACCTTGAAAACTAAGAGGTAATTATAATAAGATTCATCATTGATCAATCATGTCATACATGATCCAATTGTATCTCCCTACAACTCTAATGAGTTTAGGTGTATTAGGAGGATTGAGATAGGAATGATATTCCTTACTCTATAAGGTATTCTTTGAATTCATCTAATAAGTACAAGTTACCTTGATTCAATCAAAATCATTTCATCTTACATCAAACTTTGATTCTAACCAAAATTATGAAATCTTTGAACATTTCAAAGGTTTCTAAAGTGAAGGGAAGAAATCTCATATCACAAATAATCATCGAATGATATCAAATATCATTAATGTTCATTATGATATAGATGATCCACATACATCAATATGTATGAGATCTTGAATACCTCGACATCTAACATCATTCCCAGAGAAGAGTGCATTGGGCATTTTCTACTTTTGAATACAATATTCACAATTATGTAAGCTTTGAAGTTTCAGACATTCTAAAGCTTCATTTCTTACTGGTCCATTGATCTCATCAACAGACATATGTCCAAGGCTCGATGCTAGATCATTGTCAAATGATCTTCATCCTCTTATTGATCTTTAAAAGGTTTAATTTTAATATTAGAAATGTTAATGAACCATTCATTAATTTTAAAATTTAGTAGAATCCTCTAGATGTCAGATTACTATCTGAAATATATCCATCATAACTCTTTATGATAGGTCTTTTCCAGAATTCATATTTATTTCCAACATTTAGAAATAAACTATGAATGTATTCCAATGTATAGGTCATAGAGACATTCTCTAAGACTAACGGCTCTCCCATTGAAAATATGAAGTCTATCTATCCAATAGAGATTGTTGCAACAATAGCATCAATATCCATGTGGATGACTATTAAACTTTAAGATCAAATTTCTAGTCTTCTAGTACATGTGCAATCAATTGCAAGTGCTATTTAGAAGAATGGGATACAATTATTAGACTTTTAATCTTATCCAATAAGAAAGTCAATTTCAATGATTAGATGTAGATGTAAATTATTCCGATGCACTATTTGGATCCTTCTCTAAGGATCCAAGAAAGACTTGATAGTCATACTATCAACACATCAGCTTGTTGCATTATTGATATTTATCCAACTCTTTGGATGTCATATGGAAGTCACAAAAGTATAGTCAACTCTTTGACTTTCCTTCTTACTTGGGTTCGACCCATGCTTCCACTATGCTCCCTATATATAAACAACATTGCTTAAGACAAATGATCTATTATGTTGGATTCAAAAGATTTCAATATAAGAGTACTTAAACATTTATACATGCTTCATTCAATTCATATAATATGAATATTGTGAAGCTTCATGAATGATTAGAGTGTAGATAGTAGAATGATGACACTCATCATATCTACATACATCTTAACTCTTAAATACTTTGATTCAGGTAGGTACTCAAACATCTTGAATACATCATCTCTTATAGAGCCACCATTCTGCATGATGCAGTGAACCGTCATTCATCATTAAATATTAAGAGCACATATGTATGCTAGAACATCTTCTTACAATTTTACAAGGATTATTTGACAATTGCAATCACCATCAACATGTTACTTCCAAAGTACATTCGACGAGAGATCAAGACTATGGAGACATACAAACCTTAGGTTGTTGTCCTATTGTCTATTTAATTGTAATTACTCATTATTATGAAAAAATTTGCACATTGAAACCACATACAATATGTGTCCAACTACAAGTACAATATCTTAATTATGGATCCAATCCATGATATTTTGCTGGTTATTATTGAGTATAGTATTGAGTGGCTTTAATGAAGGATTATCTGAAATAAGAAATTTGCATATATATATACAAATATAAAGATATATACATATTTTACTTTGATTTAGGAATTTTATATCAAAGTTGTCTTGTGTTGTCAACACTAAAAGTTCATTCCCTTAATCACTTTCAATGAATACTTATCATTATATCTCAGGAAAGATCTATGATCTCCTTTCTTATCTTTGTCACATCCCAATAATATGAGAACCTGTAACTCGGATAAAAAGAAGCGGGAATACATTACGCATTGCAAGTCCAACTTGCACCTCCCAATTCGATCTTTAACACCTGGGCCCACCACCCCTAGGGTGATGTTGACCCATCATTAATTGAACCAACCGTCAATAGGAATACAACTCACTATGCACAATCCAATATGGCCCCAATAATACGAGGACCCCATATTGGGGTCACTACGCATGTGTCCTTACTCTTTCGAGAAGCAAAGAGCCCATTCCAAATGGCTTGTATGCAGGAGCTGTCACTTCATTCAGACGTCTCCTACATACAATCTCTGGCGACGGAACTCTTTGCCTTGATGGGAGACCATGGATGTCACTTTTGTGTTCCTCCACCTCAAATTCAAATTCTAATTAATCATTATGAATCATATTCATTATGATTAAATCTTCTAAGGGAATAACAACTCTATTCAAGATTGAGTGTTTTAATTTTAATTGGATTCTAATTAATCTAATTACATTAAATTAATGATCAATTAATATCCAACAAACATTTTCAATTATTACTTGAAATATGGTATTATCTCAAATACATATTTTTTCGAATTTTAATAATTAGAAAAATACATCATGATTTCTCAAGCACTATCTGTTCTCTACCTGTTGTCATGGCCAGTAACGACAAGAGTGGGACAAACCGCATACGGTGCAACCTGCTACCCCAACGCTCCCCGACTAGACACCATATCCGTCTCAGGAAAAGATAATGCCAAATAGATTACCTTGTACGTGAGATGATAATCGGTTTTTCAACCGAAGTTATACCATACAATAATAATCAAAACTATTTTGATTAACATTATAAGGAGATTTTCTAAAGAAATCCCCGATCTTATTCAAGCAACTTTATTTGTTGGAAGGTTCATGTAACCAATTGTGATCTAGATCATATCTAATCAAGTTTGGTTATGGTCAATGTCATTCAAGGAAATAATTATAATCTTTAATATGCCACAAATATTTATCAACAATTATCTCAGAAAATTAACCATTAATTTCTATTAATTTAGTTTGAATGACAATCACAAGGTTCATGATCAAGTATATAATTTCCAGCAGTGACCTCTACTTACTAAAATTAGCATACCTCAATCATTTTAAATCCAAATTAAGCAAAGTAAGTTTCCAAAATTTGATATTTTGATTTATAACAGAAACAAAGTCATTACCATGCATTTCTAGGTGTTTCAAAATAGTAACTAACTCTTTAACTACGTCATGATTCGCCATCCCTAAAATAGTGGATATATGTTCATTAAAATGATCATATCTTGAGCAATCAGATTCCAAATCACACAAACTCAAATCCCACAATTTCCTTAATTAATGGGGAACATTATTCAATGATATTTGTTGTTTAAAAACTTTAAAAAGGGCCGAAAAAAATTCATAAAACAAGCTGCAAAAATGAAATGCGATAAAATTTTCACAACCCCTAATGAGCCCAAGTCTTCCTAGGTTCATGGATCGTATCCAAAACCTCAAACCTGGCTCTTATACCACTTGAAGGATATGGTAAGATCCTTAAGCACATCATGGAATTGCGAGGATCACATCGTATGTGATCGGGAGAGACTAGCCGTACTAGTTGCTTTGGGCAGCGGAATTTATTTTTTCATTGTGATGAAACCACATGATCCAAGAACGTTTCTCAGATCGTTTCATCTAAACCAAAATATGCATTAAGGTTACATCTAGAAGCGTGGTTATGATCAAGTCTCTAAATGAGGAGAACTCCTATCTCAAGTCCAATCCGACGGAGGAGATGCTTGCGAACGATTTGATGACACAAATCCTTCGCGCAATCCATGTTGATGATCCAAGCGACGATTCTCCTGATCTCGTCACATGAGATCCGGCGTCTTCTTCACAAGCAAGGCATACCAAAGGAGAAGGAGATCCTCGAGAAAATATTCCGACAACATAACGATGATATTGTGGCGACGCCAACTCTCTCAATGGCTCCATGGTGGATGGCCATAATGAGAGAGAGAGAGAGTGAGTGAGTGAGACACGTGGTGTGTAGAGAGAGAGAGAGGGAGAGAGCATATGTTGTTGTCAAAAACGTATAACTCGAAGAGCAAGGGGGTGCCTCTTCTTAAATATGGTTTTGGGATCCATGGATCTCAATCCATGGACAACACAAAATCAATGATTGAGATTGATTTGTGTTTCTTTCAATGGCCATGATGTTGTTATAAAAAAACAAAACAATAATTGATCTAATTTAAATTAATTTATATTGATAAATGAATATAATTAATTTCAAATTTAAATCATTTGACTAGTCTTGGAGATAATGAGGAAATAGACCTCATCCCTTAAAGGGGGGGATGACCACCAAGTGGACTTGGTCTTGCTCTTCAATATCACATGAGATCTCATTATCTCACGAGATCTCATTATTTCATGATATCTCCAAAATTTACAACAACGATTGTTGTAAATTATTTCATAAAAATAATTTATAATTCTCTTGTGAATATTGCAATCATGCCATTGGAAGAATGTGAATCACATTCACATCCCAAATAAAATCTAAATTATATTTTCAATTAATTATCTAATGTGAATCCAATTCACATCAATAATTAATCAACAAATATAAATTACAATAGGCTTTATCTTATATATTATAAATCATATTTATAATATATATGAATAATTAGATAATGCTATCCACATTATTCATATACATGATAATTAAATAACATTTAATCATTTTGGATCTTTATTCTCATTGTGTCCAAATAACATGAATAACATTCACAATATTCACATATTTTAATAATTAAATCACATTAAATTATCTCAAATAACTCTCTTACAATATGAATCAAATTCATATTATTTATGATAATTAAATCACATTTAATTATCTATTTTCTCTATGCTCCTATACATATATCAATAATGAAATTATCCTGAACTCTTTCAAGGATAATACGCTTTCTCTGTGGATACTTGGAGATAAGGACATGGCGATTGTATTGTTCCACATATAGTAACTTGGATATTGAGATCACATCTCAAATCCAGATCTTGCAGACCTCCCAAAGATGCTTTATTAAATCAAGACCACAAATCTAATCTTCTTATTATATCTGAATCACATTCAGATCAATGTCCGACATTTAGACTAAGATCAGATTACTTCTCTATGGGAGGAGTCACTAAAATCCAGAACTGTTTCATCACTCCCTTGGAGTGGAAGCGTCATGGTTATAAAATCGTTTGTGATTTTATCACCCTCTAGCATTCCTAATACATGTACATCCTACAAACTGGAAGACCCAGAATTAATCCGAAGTTATAGATCTCTTTTAGACTGTCTCCTTTAGGATTTTATCATTAAAGTTCTCATACGATCTTTGGGAGTCGGTATCGATCATATACTTTTCAAAAGCATATATCATACCTAGGTGTTGATCATATACTTTCCAAAAGCATATATTAAACCTTACAAATTCAGTCAAGCTTCCAAAGTGAGATGACCGCATGCGGAATTTGATTCTTCCCAATTTCTCATGAGTGAGCTCACGTATTCCGGTTGAGTAATGAACTGTATGATCCCTTTGAGAGATCGTATTACTTATATGCCCTTGCATGCACACCAACACGCTAGTGTATAGACCTTGGTTATGTCATCAACCTATTGGTCTGCCAAATATACATACTCAGACGTATAGTAACACATCTGTCTATGGTCAGAGGATGTGTTCCTATATCATGACAGTATATGACATAGATCTTTAGTTATCTTGATCTCGTTAAGGCAACTCTTTGACCTAACAAGTCTAACACCTCCGAATCTCTATTCCCATGTAGAGGACCTGCATCAAGATGTGAGTTAGATATCAACCAAATGAGAAAGGATTTCCATCTCCTACTCAGGCTGGAGATCATCTCATAACAATCATTTGACGGTGCTTGATGAGTCCTCAATCTAGTGCTTTGTATATTCATCCAAGCACCAACGTCTATGATTCAATAATTGAATCACTAGACGTATGATTATCAAGATGGACATGGTACATAACCCTAATTGTACTAAGGGACCTATTACGCAAATTAGTTATTCTTTATTTCAGATTAGGGAATGATATTTGCAATAACATTTATTGCATAATGGATCTCTGTGGGCTCGCATGTTGAACAATCTCCCACTAGTCCAAAGAGACACTAATTGGCTAATCATTTAAACGTACACTCATGTGACAATCATAGTCTATTTAGAAAAATAGCTAGGTAAGTTGATCAATCCTTTTACGGAACTTGCATATCTTCCAGTAACAGTGCTTCCATGTCTAATAATCTCCCACTAGCCCAAAGAGCCATTAATGGGCTAATCCATATAAGATTTCATGTGGATCTTAGCCTGAACATCCTCATAACCTATGATTTGGAACCTAGCCTGGTGTTAGACACATGAGGATTTAGGGTTGCTTGATCCATAACATTCTCATGGATGCAAGTAAGATGGAGTCTAGCACTAGAGAATGCTTCTTCATTAGGAAAATAAGGTATGGTATTGGATACCTACTTTATGACCTTAAGATTCTTAAAAGAATTCATTTCTAAGGATATGATTCTTAGAGGATGTCTCTCTTGAGAATCAAGATGAAAATGAAGTGAATGAACTCATTTAATTTTAAGAAGATAATGAGGCTCCTGAAATCAGAAACTAAAAGGATAATTAAAGATGAAACAATCATATCTCTTCAAATGAGTTTGAGGATGGATCCCATGTATAGTTAAGTCCGACAATGATCTGACTTCATATGAGTAAGCTTCTAAGGATCATGACATGGAAAGATGAATGTTAGCAGTAAAGTCTAAAGTAGACTTCATATACAAGTTTTGTATATGGACCCTCGAGGATCCACCTATAAGGGTAAAACATGTTAAGTATAAATGGATCTTCAAGAGAAAGAGGTAGCCTGATGAGAAGGTAGAGACCTTCAAAGCACGGCTCGTATCCATAAGATACACAGAAAGAAGACACCGCTTGTGATGAGACTTGCTTTCTAGTGACCATGCTTAAACCTACCGAAATATTGCTAACTATCGCTAACAACTTGATAATGACATCTTCAGGATGCCAGCCCTCTATGAATACCTCTCTGAGGATATTCATATGAAGTAGCCCCATGGCTTCATAGTTGAGGAAAGCAAGATGTGCATGATGAGTAACTCAATCTGTGTACTCGAATAAGCTTCTTGTAGTTGGAACATCAGATTTGATGAAATTATAGAGGTTATGATTTCAGATAGAATCTCGATGAACCATGTAAAGCTTAATGGGAGTGCCATTGTGTTCATTGTGCTAAATGTAGATGATATCGTAATCTTTTAAAATGATATAAGGATGATAATAAGTGTTTTATAGTCCGACTATTTCATACCTTGAGATATTATCTCAAGGATACATCTGAGATCTTAGTTATGAAGTTGTTCATAAGCAAAGAAAAGAGGGTATTGGGAAAAGAGGGTATTGAGATCTTATGAAGTTGTTCATAAGCAAAGAAAAGAGGACACATTGGTGGTACACCTTGGATATTTCTATTTTCTGGAAAATTCCAAGAAAGTCTTCCTTACCTTAAGACATGGTACTGGCCTATCTAAAAAAGGATAACACCTTAAAGTGTTCAGGATGTGAATACGAATGTTACATGCCATAGTGCATCAACTTTGGGAAGCTCAGTGTCTGCTAGATGTGTACAAAAGTTAGAAGTCTGCTGTGTAGTAGGAGTAATAATCTGCTACTAATCCTACCATGGAGATAAAACACTTGACTGCAGTAATAACAATATCTTCAAAGAGGACAAGACTTTCAAGATAGTGATATCAAAGTATTATCTTCAAGAAATTAAGACTTTATAGATATAGATCAAAAAGATCTTAACTGCGGATACCTTAGGAGATAGAGATCTCAAGGAATAAGGGCATTCTGATAAGGATACTAGAAATCACATACTGGTTATAACGATTGTTGAGTTGTAGTGACATAGACACTAGAATTGCCTTAATATTGAGTATTGGTTGCATAAGATGCAAAATTCGCAATGGATGCGAGCACTGTTACTAGGAGATATTCAAGTGTCGTAAAAGGACTTGACGTAGTCTCTTGGGAACAGAGTGACTGATCATCTTACCTAGATATTTTTCTAAATAACCTATTATCATCGCATGAGTGTGGGTTTAAAGATTATCTCACTAATGACTCTTTGGGCTAGTGGGAGATTGTTGGACATGCAAGCCTATGGCGAGCCGTTATAGAATAAATGTTATTGCAAATATCATTCCATGATCTGAGATAAAGAATAACTAATTTTCATAATAGTTCCCTTCGTACAATTAGGGTTATGTACCATGGCCATATTTATGATCGTACAGTTGTTGATTCAGTTATTGAATCATAGAGGCTGGTTCTTGGCTGAATATCTAAAGAGTTAGATTGAGGACTCATCAAGAACCATCAAATGATTGTTAAGATAGGATATCCAACTTGAGAAGGAGATCGCAATCCTTTCTCTAAAGTATGATATCTAACCGACCTCTTGATCCAGGTCCTCTACATAAGAATAGAGATTCGAAGGTGTTAGATAAGTTAGGTCAAAGAGTTGACTTAACGATATCGAGATAACCAAAGACCTATGTCGTATGCTGTCACGATATAGGCACACATCCTCTGACCGGAGATAGATGTGATGCTATATGTCTGAGTATGTACATTTGGCAAGACAATAGGTTGATGACCTAATCAAGGTATATACACCGGTGCGCTGGTGTACATACAAGGCATATGAATAGTACAATCTCAAAGTGTTCATACATGTTCATTTACTAAACCGAGAGACATGAGCTCACTCATGAGATATTGGGAAGAATCAAATTCCGTTCACGGTCATCTCGCTTTGGAAGCTTGACCGAATTTATAGGTTTGATATATACTTTCAAAAAGTATATGATCAATACTTGGGTATGATATATGCTTTTGGAAAGTATATGATCGACACCAACTCCCAATGATTGAATAAGAAACTTAATGATAAAACCCTAAAGAAAACAATACTTCAGGATTATTCTGGGTCTTCCGGTATGCATGATGTACATGTATTAAGAATACCTGAGGGTGATGTGATCATAAACGATTGTATAGCCATGACGCTTCCATGTCGTGGGAGTGATGAAACAGGTCTGGATTTTAGTGACTCCTCTCATAGAGAAGTGATCTGATCTTAGTCCAAATGTTGGATCTTTATGTGAATGTGATTCAGATACAAAGTGAAGATTAGATCTACGGCTTTGATTTAATCAAACATCTATGGGAGATCCCCGAGATTTGTATATGAGAAGTGATCTTAATATCCAAGTCACTATATGTGGAACGTACAATCGCCATGTCCTTATCTCCAAGTATACGCGGAGAAAGCACATTATACTCGAAAGATTTCATGGATAATTTCATTGTTGATATATGTATTTGAGCATTGAGAAAACTGATAATTAAATGTGATTTAATTATAATGAATAATATGAATTTGATTCATATTATTTGGTCGTATAAGGAGAATCATCTAAGATGATTAAATGCGATTTAATTATCAAAGATGTGAATAATGTGAATGCGATTCATGTTATTTGGGCACATGAGAATTGAGATCCAAGATGAATAAATATAATTTAATTTTCAAGGTTATGATTAATGTTGATATTAATATCCACAACAACATGGATCTTATAAATATGATTTATAATATGATGGAAAGATTTCATTGTAAATAGAATTTACAAATTATATGTCGTTGTAAATGAGATTCACAATAGAAAATTAATTGTAAATCTAATTTACATATTATGTTGGATATATGAATATGATTCAAATTTATCAATGGCATGATTGAAGTTTTTACATATTTAATTTGGAATTATTTTTGTTAAGATAAATGCAATAATTATTATTGTATATTAATATATATACATATATTAAAAATGAGACTTTATCCCTTTTTGGTGGCTGTCCATGTTGACTTGTTCAAGTGGGTGATGACTGCCTTATTTATAGTAAAGGGACTTGGTCTTCACATTATCTATGTATATTAAAATTAATTTAAAATGAACTAATTATTATTGTGAAAAGGGCATAATTAATTTATTTTAAACTAATTGTTGTTGCATTTTTTGGAGCAACAAATCATGGCCATTGATAATAAACTTTTAATCTACACCATAGATTAAGAGAGCACATGAATTGAGATCCATGTGCATCAAACTATTATAAAAGGAAGGGTAGCCCATGCCTTTAAGAAGATATACATATAATTCCAAGTAGAATTAAACTCTCTCCCTCTCTCTCTCTACATGCCAACTCTCTCTCTCTTTCTCTCATTGTGGCCGTCCACCATGGAGCCGTAGAGAGAGTCGCCATCGCCGCAACATCGTTGTTATACTGCTAGATTATTTGCTCGTGGATCTCCGTCTCCTTCAGTGTGCCTCATTCGTGAAGAAGACGTCAGATCTTGTGTGACGAGATTATGAGATTCGTCGCTTCAACATGGATTGCAAGGAGTACACATCTTATCAATGCGCTCGCAAGCGTCTCCTCAGTTGGATCAGATTTGAGACAGGGTGTCTTTTCGTTTAGAGGATCGAAAAACTACGCTTCAAGAGGTAACCTTAATGCCTAATTGTGATTTAGATGGAATGATCCAAGAAGTTTTCTGGGACCATGTGCTTTCATCAGATTAAAATTTTTTAAATTCTGCTGCCTCGAGTAACTGGCACGACTTGTCGCTCTCGATCGTATACGATGAGATCCTCATGCTTCCATGATACTCATAAGGATTTTACCTTATCCTTCAACCGACATTTCCAGACACTATCTCCTCCTTCGTGGTAAAGAATGGGATCCTCCCTATGGTATGACTTGGCCGTCACAAGGAAGGTCTCAAGTCACTACATGATCCAACCTTGTGGAACTTTCTTGGCAACAAGATATTTCACAATGTGAATATACCATGCAAGCGAGATAATATCAAAGAATCACCTCGTCTGGGAATGTCTCAGTGATAGGTGTGGTAGTCTTAGAATGCTCAAGATGCTCTTATCAGGAGAGGTGATCCGCCACCACATTCTTAACTTTAGGTTTATCCTTAATCTCAATATCAAACTCCTAGAGTAGAAGGATCCATCTAGTCAATCTGGCTTTGGCATCCTTCTTGGACATTTAATACCAGATGGCGGTGTGATTTGTATAGATTGTCACTTTAGATCCGAGAATGTATGATCTGAACATGTCAAGAGCAAATACTACGACTACCATCTCCTTCTCTGTCACAGTGTAGTCCCGCTGAGTGGCATCAAAAGTACAGCTAGCATAGTGAATAGAAAATGGCAAATTATCCCTTCTCTATCCAATCACAACCCCTATGGAAAAATAATAAGCATATGTCATGATCTCTAATGGGAGAGACCAATTGGGTGGCTGAAGGACAAGAGCCTGCACAATAAATTCTTGAGAATGATGAAAGACACTTATCATCTACAAGAAACTTGGTGTATTTCATGAGAAAACCAGTGAGCGGTCGGACAATACGACTGAAGTCCTGTATGAACCGTCAATAGAAACCGACATGACCCAGAAAAGACCGCAACTGTCTCGAATTGGATGGTGGATTGAGCTTCTTGATGATATCCACCTTGGATAGATCACCTTCATGCCCATGTTGGAGATGATGTGACCGAGGATCGTCACTTGAGTCATCATGAATGACTCTTCTCCCAAGATAATACAAGGTTGACCTCAATTTAACGATGAAGTACTCGGTCTAGGCAAGCAAGATAAGCATCAAATCCACCACCATAGATAGAAAAGTTATCCATGAAGACATCTAAACAATCGCCCACGATGTTCAAGAAAATGGAAAGCAAGCATCTTTGGAATGTAGACGGGGAATTACATAATCCAAAGGGCATCCATCTAAAAGGATACATTTCAAATGGACAGGTGAACATCGTTTTCTTCAGGTCTTCGGGCATTATGGCCACCTAATTGTATCCAACATACCTGTCAAGGAAATAGTAATGACTCTTCCCAGCTAACCACTATATAATCTGATCAATAAATGGTAGCATGAAGTTATCCTTCTTGGTGGCCTGGTTCAATCGTCTGTAGTCCACACATACTCGTCGAGAAGTGGGTACTTGGGTAACAATCTCCTCTCCAAACTCATTCACAACTATAGTGATACCCGTCTTCTTGGGTACCACTTGTAATGGACTAAGCCAATTGGAGTCGGAGATGAGGTAAATAAAATCGATGCTCCATCACTTAGAAATTTCCTTCATGACTACATCTCGAAGATTCGGGTTCGGCCTATGCTGAAACTCGCATGATGGCTTGGCATCATTTTCGAGATATAAGTGGTGGGACCACATGGACAAACTTATCCCCTAGAGATTAGTTGCAGACTATCTGATTGCCTTGCGATTTCTCTCAAGAACCTCCATTAAGAGAGATTCTTGGTCATCAGTCAAATCCGTTGAGAAAATGATTGGAAACATTTCCGACTCACCCGCAAGGAATCTATACTTCATGCTCTGCAGCAAGGTCTTCAGTCCTGGGCATGTGGGAGCTGGAAAATCTAGTCTCTGAAAGGTATGAGTGAAGGCAACCATATCTTCATGGGATAACTCCTGCTGTATCTCTGGAATTGACAAAGATGGCCCCGCTGGTGTATCTATCAACAGTACTTGCTCAATCTCTATCCTAGATGTGGGCTTTGTGGACATCAAACATGGTAAATAATCATCAAAAGTCATGCCAATCGAAATCAGTGTCTGAGCCTGAGGGATCTGAATTACACAAGAAATATACTCTACTTCCCTAACCATATAAGAATCATCAGCCTATAAAGTGTCATGTGCTACAAGTGTGCTCTCCGAACTCTCATATGATGGCATCTGATAATCTACAGAATCCGGAGCTTTGACAAGAGCTTGTGAAATCAGGTCTTCTCAAACCACTTCATCATCTGTGATCACAAAATCACACTCATAGTGGATGTCTAGCTTTGAATATATCATCTGTTCGGAACTCAGGTCTGAGCATGCTGAATCTCTAGCTCCCAATTCCTCAATCGTCTCTATTTGTATACTCTTGCCCTTGATGCAAAAGTATACCTTACCACTATCATGATTGGATATTGCCTTGTCTATGGATATGAAAGCTCATCCTAAAATGACGGGGGTATCCGTTACACATTCATGGATATCCATGTCCAACACAATGAAGTCCATGGGGAATTTCAGGATCTGAATTTTGATGACAACATCCATTAGTAACCCCATCGATCTCTTGACAGATCTATCTCCAAACTGAAGAACTATCCTGCTCTGTCTAAGAGGGCCAAACTCCAAACAGTCAAGTAAGGCACCTGGAAGGAGGTTAATAGAAGATCCACTATCTAACAGATTTCGATTGAACCACTACTCATGGATATGGCATCTGACATATGGAGCCCCTAAATCTGGCCTCTTGGCTAGCAATCGGTTATGGATAGTGAAGCACGTGGCACGAGTGAGCACATGGATTTCTGCATTGTGGTTACGCCTCTTCTTCCTTCGGATGATGGAATTCTCTCTAAGATTTTATGGAAGAGAGGGATTTGCTCAAGTGCCTTCTGAAGAGTCAGATGGATATGAAATTGATCTATTATCTACTCAATGAACTCTATCTATTGTATCTTTTAGGGGTTTTCTGTTTTTTGGTCTTTCCCTAAACGGAGTGCTTGAGGGAAGGGTATAAAAGGACCCTCCTCAGAAGCATTAGGGTCTAGAGTAGGAATGGGACTCTGATCATGCAAGTGGATGGAATCCATGCAATGATCATCAATCACAATAGATAGACTCGAAGGAGATTCATAAACCTTTCCTTTATTCATATTTGTTTTTCAAAATTTCTCCATTTTTTGTGTTTTTATAAAAACATTCTCAGGTACATAAGATGGAGTCAACACAACTGGGTTCTTCATACAATGACTCTTGGTGGCATTAGTACCACCGATAACATCTGATATGGCGACATTAGCACCGCGCTCTAACCAAACATTTGGAAACTTGGTGGCACCAACACTACCATCTGCAACATTGGGGGATACAATAGCATCGAAACCATCTTCGGAATCATCATCCTTGGTGGCTTCAGTACCACAGTCATCATCAATATTGGAGACATCAACACCGCTCTCAGCTCCATCTGGCGCTCTAGAATCATCATCTTGGAGTTACCTAAATGAGTTGCTGTCAGGTGGCTTCCTACGGCTCCTAAGTATCACAAAATCAACATCAAATAAATAATGGATATCATCCAATATCTTACTAGAAGTGGTGGTCTCTGTAAGTTGTACCTACTCAGAATTGCTCTTCAAGTTGTTCGGGTTAGGCTCAATCAACGCAGGTATGGTAGCCTTGTTGTTGATAATCTCCCTTATCTCCTACTAGAACTCATCCATTTCTTGCTAGAGTGTGGATTGTTGTTTGGAAAGCATGCGGGAAAGATCATCTAGTGTTGGGTTCTCATACGAGTGTGCATGAGAATCTGATGAGTTGCCTCGTTGGAAATGAGGCTGACTATGCTGCTGCTGGTATCAGTGAGGGGGAAACTGTAAATACGTAGTATGAGGTTGTTGTTGCTGCCTCCACTATTGACCTTGTGGTCGAGGAACCTGCTGTTGGGAGCACTAGGGTTGTTGTTGCTAGGCGCACTGCCCTGACTGTGCCGGAGGCTGCTGCTGGGACTGAACACCTCCAGTGGACCATCAGAAGCCTGGGTGGTCATGACGGATCTTGAGTTGTTGCTGGTATTAGGAGTACCAAATCTCGTTGACTTCCATCAATGACTCCGTTTGCTCATCGACTGGAGTGGGAAGGGACGCCAAAGGATGATATGGATGGTACACCACCTTCTGAATGTCTGAAGGAGGTGGTGGTGGCAACTGCTACTACAAGAGTGTTTGAATGGGCTCCGTCTGAATATGGTGAACCTGTTGGTATGAGGTGGAGGCCTGTGACGAACTTCTCCCTTGATCAACATGTGACCTAGACCATGGCTAAGAAGCCGTCTGTGCCTCTTGGAGGCACATGATCTGAGTCTTTAGGTCACATAAAGTTTGGGCGAGCTCATCGATTCTATTGAACTTATCTAGGACATGGCACGTCTTCTTTTTAGTAATCTCCATCCGGTCCAGCTTCTTGCTGATGATGCCCATATTGGCAGCTGAAGACTATGCAAGTACTGCTACCGTAGAAGAAGAAGAAGGACCAACCTCAATATGTGCTATTCTTTAATATGAAGTTGCCTGATGGAGAGGCTTCCCTTGAGTGTAGACTTGAGTCTGGAACATCACTATATAATTCTCAGCCATCTCCTCACAGATGGCACATACTTGGTATTCATCCTTGACGAAGTAGGAACCTCGACACGATGCGTTCACTAGCCCCTATAGCTCATGTATCAACCCACAAAAGAAACTCTGAATGAGATCGTGCTTGCTGATATGATGGTGGGGACACCTATCAATGAGATCTCGAAATCGATTCCACGCCTCATGGAATTGTTCATTAAGGATCATGGAGAAATTGTTAATCACATCTCACGTTGTATTCGTCTGACCGAGTGGATAATACTTGTTGAGGTACTCAGTTCGTACTTGCTCCCAAGTGGTGACAACTCGCCCCAAATGTTTCAGCCAATAGGATGCTATGTCGACCAAGGAAAATGGGAAGGCTATCAACTTGATAGTGTCCTCATCCAACAACCTGTCATGGAAGGTGCTATAGATCATCTCTAACTCACGTAGGTGAAGATGGGGCTCCTCATTGGCATGTCCATGGAACTTGGGCAGCAACTCGATTGTCTGGGGCCTTAGCTCAAAGTTGCCAAGGATGGGGGGCAGCTGGATCCATCTGTGTGTGAGCGTTGCACCAGAGTTGTGCAACTGCCTCATGGTACGTGCCGGTCTCACATTTGCCATGGCATCTGCTATGTCCTCAGGTATCTCTCCTCCTCCTCCTCCTCCATTAGTTGGTCTGTCGTCTCTCATGTCTACTCTCCTATCTCTCATCTGATTCATTTCCCTCCTCACTTATGCCATTAACATCCCCTAGTCTCTAATCTGTCTCTACATGATCTCCAGGGATGCTAAGAGAGTATTGTTGATGGAAGCCTGGTCTAATAAGAGGGAAGAGGTTTGCTATCTCATCGGTTCTTTCATCAATGGCCATCTCTCCGATCTCTGCAAAGGCAAAAGACCCTAGCTCAAGTGCTGTCAAATGAACATAAAGTTGTGCTAGCCTCTCTGTCTGTACCTCAGGTGTAGTAGAAGGATGGTCAAGGGTAAACATGGTGGAAGAGAACTCAGGTTCAAAGAGCGGATCTGAGCTCTCTACAGATGCCCTAGATGAACGAACAAGAGTGCTGGGAAGCGGTGCTACCAGAGGTAGCCTAAGCGACCTCCTGCCCATCATCTTGATGTGGGGATTTATGAAGAGTAGATCTGGACAGCAAATAAGATGAGAAATCAAACACCCGATTTCACCAACTCAACATTTGTGATGACAATTAGATCTTGGTCGTTTATCTTATCAATTTTTTTATTTTGGTGATAATTCAATCTTATAGAGCGAGTTAGCGTGTTGTTAGGTACCCTATTCTCCCTGGAGTTTGGCTTGAATTCTTATGATTAGTTGCACCTATTTCCAGCCAATATAGGTGTAAGTATGACCCATTTCCAGCTACCCGTTACTTGAGGACGAAGCCTTTTGCAGTGTCCTATAAACCACCCACTCTGCTAAGGAAATACAGAACGATTATCAACTACCCGTCTATCCTCACTCGAGAATAGATAATCATTTTTATTGAACCGACAGTCTGAAGAAAGTCTAAGCGTGGCTCTATCCTAGTGTGTGATCGCTCAACTCTCAATAGATAAAATTAGACAAGGTGGGGGTCACTCTCCCTAAAACCAGAATTGTGATCTTTAAGCTCAATCTTATGTCAAGTTTGCTTAGTAGTCTCGATTTTATCAGTTGTCTCTTTTTAGGATTTTTCTGAATAAGACAACGTCTAACAAATTTTCCAATTTCTTTTTATTTAAAGTCCAATAAATAGGGATAGGAAAATGAAAAAGCCGATGCACGATTAAAACTCAATGATGCATGCATGGTTAGATATACATACCTTGCTCCAGTAGTCTACATGCAAAGTGATCCATACATAATTGAAAGACAAAATTTAATAATCTAAATGATGCATGAGGAAATCACCCTAAAACATGAACTTCTATTAGCAGGAAGAACTGGTAACAAATTTCAGAAGAGAGACATAAGTTCGATCTTAAATGTCGATCGGTGCCCACCACAGTGGGTCCTGCTAGCGCTGAATATGACTTCTTGCAACACGTCATCTGTAATCCAAATAAATTAGTTTTTTTTCATTTTGACTAAGTCCAAACGTAATCTATAGGCACACATATTCTAATTTAGGGTGTTTGGACCTTAATCTTTATCGGGTTTAATCAAATAATAATCCCAAGTATAGGGGCTAAAACCTCGAGAAGCAAATAAAATAAATGCGTAAAAACCTCGAAAAATCCGATGAGGTCCGCCGATTGCACTGACACTCGATGAAACCGACCCCGAATATAGTCCAAGTGTCAAAATATTGTCTAAGTTATTACAAGTTTTTCTTTAAAAATAAATGTTAATATAAAAATCTATCCTATATAACTGCCTCCGACCTCCTACTCCTCCTAGGTACTTGGCTCACCAAAGTTGACCTAGCCTTGCTTCAGCAGTCCTCGCACCAAAAGTGAAACAGAAGATGGGTTAGAAACAATTATAAAAGATAGAAACAAACAGAAGCAGACTAAAATCCTAACTACATAGCTGTGCTCCCCGGCAACGTCACCATTCTAATGTCACACATGCTAACTTGGGTTAAGTTGATGAAATAAATGTCGTTGTGACCTAAATAAGATATGCAATCAACGAGAAAATTTATTTTAACCACTACAAAATCAAGGAATTAAGCACAAGTGATAGAGATACTTTTATTAACCTGGTATAACAACCATGGTCAAACTAATGGAGCATAATTAACAACTAAGTAAATGATTTAGAAAATAAGAGGATTTTTATTCTATTTTTAGTTTTTTTTGCAAATTTTTAATTTTCAATATAAGAGGAATAAAGATAAGGAAGAAAAATGCAAGCAAACAAATCTTTTTAGTTTTTTCAAATAGTAAAAAATACTTAGAAAAATCTAATAAATTTTTTTTGTGTTTTATATATATTATTGTGTTTTGGGGATTTTTCAAATGTTTTTGTGATTTTCTAAAAATAAAAAAGTAATAAAATAAGTAAACAATGCACAACTCGGAGTATATTTTGATTTAAAAATACAATAAACGCTCAAAACTCCTGGAAGTGATTTTTTCAAATACTATCAAGAAATAACTACAAACATGAATTTAAAATGCAATATTTGGATTTTTTGTTGATTTTATATGAGTTTTATAGGTTTTTGAGTCTTTTGTAAATTTTTAGGCTTTTACAAAATATTTTCAAGAAAAATCTATAAAGTAGCTAACATAGGAAAAAAGACAACTATTCTATTTTTTGAAATTTTAAAACTTTTTTTTCAAATTTTTATGATTTTTCTAAGACAAACAAGCACTTTTTCTACTTTTTTATGAATTTTTCCTAATAGAAAAATAAAAGAAAATGGCACACAAAATCTTCCACGCAAATATCAAGTTAGTATTTGCTAAAATTAATTTTTGGGGAATCTTTAAGGCTAAAATGGTATTTATTATGTTTAATAAAATATAATAATTAAAAATTACGAAGCACAGATAAATTTGAAAATATTTTGAGTCTTACGGCCTATTGGATAACACAAAAATAAACTGCAAGGACCTTTATGCAATTAATCAAGAAAGAAATGGGCACAAAACATGATCTGCACTCACAAGGGTATATATGCAAACACAAAAAACTTCAGTGCATTCATTAACTAGATAATAGTTCAGGAAAAAACATGCAAATAACCTATAAAAACACATGTGGATGCACACGAGTTTGACTCGACTGAACTAAAATGCAAATTAGAACAACATAGGGTCGAAATTGCAAATTATCCAAAAATAAATTACACTACCACAAATATTTACAAGACTAAATAATGCAACAAAAAGATAAGGGGGTAAAGGGAAATATACCCTCGGCGGGACATGTGGCGTGTGCGTGGGGCTGCTATAACGTGCGGTCCTGATGACCGTTAGCAAGGGGATTTGACGGCTCTGAAAAGCAGATCTGACTTGTGGTACAGATCTTCTGCAAAGCTGATCTGACGTTGCGAAAGGGGCATGGATGGACGACGTTGATCAAATCTGGACGAGAGGCTCCTAATCTAACGAGTGTTAAGGTGTCAGGAAGAATTGGGAGCTGGTGAACTTCTATCGAAGGTGTCAGGTGATCTCTGGGGCTGATCGACTTGCTCTGAGGTCCACCACCTTTGTAATGGTGCTCTGTGTCGAGTGATGGCTTCGGATGAGGCGGTGAATGGTTAGATGGATGGAACAAAATTCCACCTACTGGAGCTGCTCTGCCAGTCTGTTTGAGGCTCGAATCAAGCCTCCTCATGCGCTCTTGTGCCTGCAAAGGGTAGAATGACTCAAAGGCGTAGCTCCGGTCAGGTTATTGCTAGTGGAAAATAAGGGAAGCGGTGGTGGGATGAAGTTCGACGTCTGATGAAAATGAGGGATGGTCATCTAGCCTAATCTTTCTCCAATGAGTGAGGTACATGGGGGTTAAATTACGTACAGAAGGTGATGATGAAACAAGGTATCGATTTAAGCGGCTGTAGTGGAAGATGAAGCTCAGGTGGCGACGGTCAGAGCCAAAATAATGGAGGGTGGCCGATGGACTAGATTGAATCAAACAATTGAAATGAAGGGAAATAGAAGGTACCTGAGTCTCTTGATAAGCTCAACAACATCAAGCGAAGGTGGGGGTGAAGTCCTTGCCTCGATTCCAGTGCAGAAGATGAAAGAGGCTCGATGCGGCTGAGCACTCCGGCCACGTAGGAGCTGCATACGACCAAGAAACCAAACTCACTCCTAAGGGGTCCTCTTGGATGCTGTCACTCTCCTAAAGGTGGCTAAGGGGCAATGGTGGCGTAAGGGACGAGCTACTCGCTAGTGGAGGCCGGGAGAGACATTTATAGGAAACCCTAGGGTCTAGAAAGATCGAGAGGTAGCACGAAACCCTCGGGAGATTCAGACCAATCTACTGATCTGTAAGAGACACATATCTATGAAGAATCTCAGGTCCGAATTTTAAGGAAAACGATGGTCGACGTCGTGTGGGGAAATGGGGAGAAATGTCTCCGGCAAACAAGAATATGGTCTGACCCGACTGAGAGGAGGGATTGACTCAGGTCAATAAATCTGGATCAACCAATCAGAAAATTTTATTCAATAAATCAAAGAAAATTAAATAAAAAATAATAAATGATTTTAAAATAAAAAACGAGTAAAATGAAAAAATGTACGTTATTTTTCAACCTATTTTTGTGATGTTAAATTATTTTTATGAATTCATATATACAATATTTATAGTATAGTGTATTATGTACGTGTATAGTATACTGCTATATTTTATACTTTTTGTATTTTATTATTTTTACACAAATTCATTTTATTTTCTTTTTTTATTTATTTACAACATAATTAAAGGAATACTAAAGTATTTTTATTTTATTTTTTCAAATTCAATAAGGATGTTAAATAAATAGGTCTTTTGTACAATATATACATGAGTGGCTATTGTATAATGAGAATTTGATTTTATTTCTAATTTATTTTCTATTTTTTGTTTGTGTTTTTTTAATTTTGTAACATTATTTTGAATATATACAAGTATTTAAAAATATAATATACAAATTATTTACAAAATTAATATATAAATAAATTTGTACAAGTGTGGGTACAATATAGCTATACAATACACATAAAAAGCCATCTTTTTCATAGTGACTCCAAAATTTTTGAAACCACTATCATTTTAAAGATAATTTAATTTAGAGTACAATAAAATTTTTGGGAGAATTTAAGTTCATTAGGAGCTGGAATTGATCTTTTAAGTTATGTTTTGAGGCTTCTTGTGAGTGGTATTATTTGCATTATGTACATCGATCCGTTTTGCAAATATTTTAATTATTTAGAAAAATATTTTTATTTACAAATTTTTTTAAGAAAATAATTTATTAAGGTTTTTTTATTGATGAATAAAATAGAGGAAAATATGCACAAGGAGTACATAATGAAGAATATACAAGGACCCTATCTCCTCCTACTTTATTCCTTATCGATCAGGTCAATAATTCACCTTCTCTTGGTGTTCGAGTCAGTCTGTACTTATTTCATAATTACATTCGTCTTCTCTTTTTCTATTCTCCTTTATTCTTATATTTTGAACAAATATATGGTAATTACATAATATTAACAAATCCATGCACGATGATAATTTATTGGATTTACACATATTTACAGTTTTTTCTAAAAGATTTGGCTAAAATAAAATAATAAAGAACGAGAATCATAATTTCATTACAAACGCATGTCAATTGGGCTCTTTGATTTTTGAAAGATTAAGGTCATATGCATAGTGACCCCAATATTGGTTCCTCATATTATTGCAGTGATATTGGATTATGCATATCGAGTTCTAATACTATTGATGGTTGGTTCAATTAACGACGGGTCAACATCGCCTTAGGAGTGGTGGGCCTATGTGTTAAAGATCGAATTGGGAAAATGCAAGTTGGACTTGCAACGCCGAATGTGTTCCCGCTTTTGTTCACCTAAATTACAATTTCTCATATTATTGAGATGTAACTAAGGTAGAAAAGGAGATCCCAGTTCTTGCTAGAGATATAACGGAGATATAGTGGTAAGTATATATCTTATTTTGAAAGTGATTAAGGGAATGAACTTTCAAAGTTGAAAAGGCAAGGCTAATTTGATTAAAAATCCTTAACCAAAGAATCTAATATTGAATATATATATATGTTCTAATATAGCGCATTCTTAATTTTAGACAAAGAAGTCCATGAACCCACAAAATAGGCTTTTGGAGGTCAACCAATTAGCTCGACCAAATTATTCAGTTTGGATCCGTAATTTGCATCTTGTCCTACCTGCAAAACGCATATTCTAGGTGTTGTCCAAGGACAAGCATGAAAAACCTAAGACACCGGAAGAAATTTAATACAATGAAAAATATTATGAAGATCATATATTGGCCAGGTGCTATATTTTGGGATATCCCTCTAATGTGCTTCAGAAGCAACATGTGGAGATGGACACATGGATAGATATAATGTTGAATCTAAAGGAGATTTTCGGTGATGTCAACCACACTCAACATTATAATGTTATTAAAGACCTTATTCACTGCAAAATGCAAGAAGGGACTTCATCTATGGAACACATACTCAAAATGTTTGGGTACCTCTCAGAACCGGAAACTCTTTAGGCTAACATGGATCCAGATATGCAGTTCGACTTCATTCTACTATCACTCCCTAAGTCTTTAAATATTTTTTTGGTGTCATTCTACGTGAACACGGTGAATTGGTCTAATGCCGAGTTATTGGTTTTATTAAAGTATGCAAAAGACGCAATGAAGAAAGATAATCCCTCCGGCAATGCAGTAGTTGCACATGTCAAAAGGAAATACGGTCGAAAGCAATGATCTCGGAAGGGCCCGTCCTAGAAGAGAAAGAAAAAAGAGTCAAGGTGTTGGCTCATCTTCTATTGCTTCCACAATGGTGATATGAAAGAAGACCGACGTGTGACATCATTGCAAGAAGCCGAGGCACTGGAAGCATAAATGCGCAAATTACCTGAAGTCTGCTAACAAAGGTAAAGCCCCAACATGTATGAATTCTACATTCATCATTGAAATCAATTTTCTTGTAGGACAATAAGGTAGTTAGGTCATCGATTTCTCTTCTATTCATATATGCAAGTTGTTGCATCTATTTCAGGAAACTAAGCATTTTGTTGAAGGGGAGATAGTCATCCAAATGTGATCAGATGCAACTATTGTAGTAGTCGCCATTGGGACATGCAGACTATCGTTATCTAATGGAAGAGTCCTAATACTTAAAAAATGTCGTTATGTTCCATATGTCTGAAGGAACTTAATCTAAATTAGTTAGAAGTGAATATTCATTTCTATGTTGTAATAAACTTGTCATAAGTCATTATGATAAATATATTACGAATGGTTATAACTTCTGGTGGACTCCAACAATTGTGCATTGATGATAATGTCATGTATGCTACTACCACTAATAAAAACCCTAAAAGAACCAGGGAGGGTGGGATTATTCTAGCATAAATTGGCATCAAAGGCTTGGTCATTTATCTGTTGATAGGAACAATAGATTGATAAAGGATGGAGCCTTAGATTTTCTACAGGCCCAATCTTTGCCTACCTACGAACATTGTATTCAAGGTAAAATGACTAGGACACCTTCGGTAACAAGATACAAGATGCGAAGGTGTTCTTGACTAATAAATATAGATGTATGTGGTCCCTTCAGTACCACAACCCGAAATGGATATCGATATCATTTGACATTTATTGATGACCATTTGTGATATAGGTTTATCTTCTATTATGTCATAAATATGAAACCTTTGAAAAGTTCAAAGAGTTCTTGGCTTCAGTTGAGAATGAAACCAATAGGAAGATTAAATGGATTCGATCTGACCAAGGTGGTGAGTACCTCTCAGATGAATTCAAAGAATACCTTAAAGAGAAAGGAATTGTCTCCAATCTCACTCCTCCCGGAACTTCCCAACTTAATGGTGTTGCTAAAAGATGCAACATGACCATCATGGACATGGTCCGTTCAACAATGAGTAAAGCACATTTACAACTTAGTTTCTGGAGATGTGTAGTAGAGACTGCAATATATATTCTGAATCAGATTCCTAGCAAATCTACACCTAAGACTCCTCACGAGCTTTGGTATGGAACCAAATATAGTGTTAAACACTTAAGGATTTTGGGTTGCTTGGTCCATATGAAAAACGTGGACACAAGTAAGAGAGATTCTTGTACTCGTGGGTGCTACTTATTGGGTATGTTAAGGATGGTATTAGATACCAACTTTATGATCATGAGTCTCAGAAGGTCTTCATCTCTAGAGATGTAAAATTTCTGGACGATAATTTCCTTAAGTGTCAAGACAAAAATGAAGTAAAGAAACTCATTGAATTCCCTAAGGATATTGAGTTTCCTGCAACAAAAATTAAGGAAATAATTGTTGATGTAACACCTGTACCTCTTCGAAGAAGTTCGAGGGTGGTTGCACCACCGGAAAGGTACATATTTCATGTGTCAAGTGAAATTGACAATGATCCAGCTTCATTTGATGAAGCACTCGCGGATCATGACATGGATAGATGGATGCTAGCAATGAAGTCTGAAATAGACTCCATGCATAAGAATGGTGTATGGAGCCTAGAGGATCTACCTAGAGGGGTAAAACCCTTGGGTGTAAACGGTTCTTCAAGAGAAAGAGGGGACTTGATGGGAAAGTAGAGACTTTCAAAGCAAGGCTTATAGCCAAGGGCTACGCATAGAGAGAAGGCATCGACTACGATGAGACATTCTATCTAGTGGCGTTGCTTAAGTCCATCTGAGCACTGCTAGCTATAGCTGCATATCTTGACTATGACATATGGTATATGGACATGAAGACAGCTTTCCTTATGGATACATTGAAGAGGATATCTATATGGAGAAGCCCCAGATATTCATAACCGAGGAAGGCTATGCAAGCTGGAGAAATTCATATATGGGCTCAAACAAGCTTCTCGAAGCTGGAACATTAGATTTGACGAAATCATAAAGAATTGTGATTTTTGTTCAGAATCTTGATGAACCGTGTGTGTACAAGACGCTTAGTGGGAGTGCCATTATTTTCATCGTGCTTTATGTAGATGACATCCTTATCATTGGGAATGATATAGGGATGATGACCAGTGTTAAAATTTGGCTATCCCATACCTTCGAGATGAAAGAATCTGGGAGAAGACTCTTATATCTTGGGTCTGAGGTTGTCTAGAAATCGAGAAAAGAAGATCTTGGGATTGTCACAACATGGGTACATTAAGAAATTCTTGGAGCAGTTCTATATGGGAAACATCAAGAAAGGTTTGCTTCCCTTAAGATGTGGTATCCACCTATCTAAAGGGATTGATCCTCAAAGTGTTGAGGAAAAGAAATCCATAGATGGATGCCCCTATGCATCACATGTAGGAAGCTTAATGTACGCCATGATGTGGACAAGGCCAGAGATCTGCCATGCAGTGGGAGTGGTAAGTCGTAACCAAACTTTCTATGGAGAACAACACTGGAATGCAGTAATGGAAATCTTCAAGTATCTAAGTCGGATGCAAGATTATATCTTTGTCTATGGATATGGTGATATCCAAATCTTGGGATCCACAGATTCTGACTTCCAGTTTGATATTGATGATCGAAAGTCAACATCATGGTTTGTGTTCCTGTTGAATGATGGTGCTATGAGTTGGAGCAGCAAGAAGTAGGACACTACGACCGATTCAACAACAGAAGCTGAATACATTGCTGCTTCGGATGTTGCAATGGAGGTGGTGTGGTTGCGCAAGTTCGTCATGGAGCATGGCGTAGTTTCCTCTATTACATCCATCTTGCTAATAACATGAGAGCCATAGGTCTGGTGAAGGAACCCATATGGCACCAAAAGATCAAGCACGCGGAAAGGTAATACTACATCATTCGAGTGATTCCAAAGCGTGGTGCCATCGTCATCAACAATGTAGCCTCTACCGATAATGTTGCTGATCCGCTCACCAAACCTTTGACACAAAAGGCTTTCAACCATCATGTAATGAGTATGGGTTTAAGGATTGTAACTGAATGATTCTGAGGGTTAGTGGGAGATTATTAGAAATGTGAGCCCAAGGTGAACCATTTCTACTATAAATGTTATTGCAATGTTTGATATATCAATCAAAGTTATTGATTTGTTTTCACTCTCTATCTGAGATTAAATGAATGAATGCACTATAAGGCCCCATAGTACGATAAGGGTTATGTACCATGGCCATCTTGATGATCATGCAACTATTGATTCAATTGGTGAATCATAAAGGCTGTGTTTGGATGAATATCTAAAGAGTTAGATTGAGGACTCATCGAGCACCATCAAATAATTGTTAAGAGATGATATCCAACATGAGTAGGAGATGGAAATGCTTTCTCATTTGGCTGATATCTGATTGACCTCTTGATGCCGATCCTTCGCATAAGAATAGAGATTCAGAGGTGTAAGATAAGTTAGGTCAAAGAGTTAACTTAGAAAGATCGAGATAACCAAGTCCTCTGTCGTATAATATCATGACATATGCATGAATCCTCTGATCGAAGGCAGGTATATTACTATATGTCTAAGTATGTATATTTGGCAGACCGATAGGTTGATGGCCTAATCAATATCTATACACCGATGAGCTGGTATGCATACAAGGATATATGAGTAATACGATCTCTCAAAGGGATGATACATGCTCACTTGTAAATGGGAAGACACGAGCTCACTCATGAGATATTGGGACTGCTCAAATTCCATGCATCGTCATCTTTCTTTGCAAGCATGACAAGAATTTGTAGGTATGATACACGCTTTTGAGAAACATATGATTAATACCAACTCTCAATGACAGAATGAGAAATTTAATGATGAAACCCTAAATATGACAATGTAGATTGATCTATATCTTCGTGATTATTCTAGGTCCTCCAGAAAGTAGGAGGTACATGTATTAGGAATGCTTGAGGGTGATGCGTTCATTAACGATTGTATAATCATGACAATTCCATTCCAATGGAGTCACGAAACATATCTGGATTTTAGTGACTCATCTTATAATAGAAGTGATCTGATCTTAGTCCAAATGTTGGACATTGATTTGAATGAGATTCAGATGCAATGTGAAGATTATATATACGGTGTAGATTTAATCAAGCATCTATGAGAGGTCTCCGAGATCTGGATTTTGAGATGTGATCTCAATATCCAAGTCACTATACGTGGAACGTACAATTGCCGGGACCTTATCTTCAAGTATCCGCGGAGAAAGAGCATTGTTCTTGAACGAGTTCAAGAATAATTCCATTGTTGAATTATGTATCTAAGCATTGAGATGTTGATAACTAAATGTGATTTAATTATCATGAATAATGTGAATACGCTCATATCATTTAAATACATGAGAATAATGATCCAAGATAACTAAATGAGATTTAATTATAAATGATATAAATTATGTGGATAGTATTATCCATATTATATATGTATTATTAATGCGATTTATAATATATTAGAGAGAGCTATGTGAATTGGATTCACATTGGGAGTTAATTGAAAAATACAATTTACATTTTATTTTGGGTTGTGAATATGATTCACAATTATTCAATGGTACGATTGTAATATTCATAAAATTAATTTGGAATTATTTTTGTCAATTTCTTTATAACAAAAGTTGTACTAAATATATGTGAAATATTATAGCATCAAACACCATCCATTTAGTGGATGGTGGATGGCCACCCTTTGACTTGTTGTCAAGGGTGGTCGTACCCCCATTTTAGGAGGGTGGGTGGCCTCCTTCCTATTCCTTCTATCTTAATTTATTTAGTTCAAACTAAATTATATTTACAATTCAGTATATATTTAGTTGAATCTAAATTAATTGTTGTTGCATTTTTAGCACAAAATCATGGCCAATGAATAGAAACACAAATCAATCTCAACCATTGATTTTGTGTTTTACATGGATTGGAATCCATGGACTCCAAAATGCTATAAAAGAAGAGGCAACCCTAGCTGTTATGAGAAACACAACAATTGCGTAATCTCTCGCTCTCTCTCTCTCATTCTCATACTACATGCCCCATCTATCTCTCATAGTGGTCGTCCACCTTGTGCCCTAGAGAGAATTGTCGTCGTCCCCACGTTGTCGTGCCACCGCATTGATCGCTTGTGGATATGTCTCCTTTATGTTCCTCGCTCGTGAAGAAGAAATCGAATCTCATGTGACGAGATTAGGAGATTTGATGCTTGGATCATCAACTCAGATTGCAAGGAGTATGCTTCTCATCAATGCGCTCACAAGCATCTCCACTGTTGGATCAGACCTGAGACAGGATGTCTCTTGCTTTAGAGACTTGATCACAACTATGCTTCAAGAGATAATCCTACATATTACTTGTCGTTATATGAAATGACCCGAGAAGTGTTCTTGGATTATTTGGTTTCAACATTTAAAAAATTTTAAATTCTGCTGCATCAAACAACTAGTGCGACTAGTCACTCCGATCGCATACGATGCGATCATCTCACTTCATGATGCACTTAAGGATTTTTTTCCATATCCTTCAGAACCATCTCCATAAAGTTGATACAATTGAAAAGTGATAACATGACCTTGATAAACTAAATATGATAAAAAAGAGAACCAATTCGCTGGACAAACTCAATCAAATTTCAAAGTAGTTTGTGCTTCTAGTGAGCACTATCCATGCCTATCAGTCAGTGAAGGAACTGACCAAGATTTTCGCAGAATCAAAGAAGGAACCCCAGTCGTTGGCCCACCCCAATCAGTTCAGGACGTATATTATATGCAGACACCGGACTAGGGATCATCGCCACAACAACATATGGTTGTGTACCATCCAGAACCCTAGGCTTATACTGAGCTATTTTATCCACTACCTCCACAAATTCAAGAGGTGAATGCCAAGTGGGGAAAAGAACAAGCACTGACCCTTCCTGGAGGACAACCTCAGGGTCATAGTACATGTTCCTGGCCATTCAACTCACAGTAGGGTGGACGGAGTTTCCAGACATCTCAAGCCCATCAGTCTCCACACCAAAGACAAACATGGAGACGCAATACCACCAGTAGCAGCTGGCACACCGACAACTGTATTATCAACAGTATCAAGCTGCTCCATATTAGAACCAATTCCCTCCTCCTTGACATCAGCTTCAGCAACATCCTCCTCAATCGTACCAGTATTATCAACAACAACAATATCGGCATCCTTATCTCTCATCGATACAAAATCATCATAGGCAGATTCAGTAAACCTTGCTTTAGATTTCTTAGTTCAGTTGATCAAGAACATGAATGAGATGAGCCATAAGTTGGATGACCTCTGATGATCTATGATTCATCACTCTAAAAGTTGAAAATAGAGCCTCGTTCTCGAGTAATTAGAGGCATATTTCCACCTATATTGTATATTTAGCATTCATGCATACACTGATAACATCTGCATTTTAGCATTCACATCTGCATTAAATAAGAAGCCAAAGTCACTTGTAAAAAATCACTCATTTGTACATATTTTATACTAACTCCAAAACCCATAAATTCAACTTTATATTGTATATATTAATAACACTAATAAAAGAAAAATACAAAAAAATGCTAAGTTGTAAAATTAACCAAAAAACCCCAATGCAAGTTTAAGACCATGAACCTTAAAATGTACATATCCATCTCATACAGCCTCCCATTCAGGTCTACTCACTTTTAAAATAATATACATTCAGAGACCTTCAAAATGAGACCAATTCGATTAAATCAGAGCTCGTATGCAAAACTTGGGTTTTGGGCCCCCATTGTATACTATATGTACTTGTATTTGTACCCTTGTATTTTATCACTTCATTTGACATCGTTTCTGTTTTTAGTCAACATGAAACTTGCAGATCTCATCGAGATCTACAACTTTAATGTTTTGCGTTTTTCCAAATTTGACAATTTTCCACCTCTTAATACACTTTCTCCCCTCAACCAATCTGGTTGGGCAACGTGGCACCCTCTGGTTGCGCCACGTGACCCTACTCATCACACGCCACGTACCCCCTCTTCCTGACCGCCCGATCTTCTCCATCAGCGCCGTCTAATCCCGCCTAAACCCCAACCCTTGGATCATCATCCCAGATCTCATCACGACCATTCATCTCCTCCTCACCCTCCTTGTGCCACGTGTCTCATCATGTGCCGCTAGCTAGCCACCATCCGTGCCATTCATTCCCACTCAAATCTTGACCCTTCGATCAAGGTCTAATCTTCATCACGACCATTCTCCAGCACCAGATCCACATTCCGCCACATGGCTCGACCACCACCCTTCGATCGCATCGCTTGGATTTAATCCTAACCATTACCTCACGCCCCTCGCGGAGCCGTTGGATCACTAGATCCAACGGTCGAGAGACCATCTTCTACCTCCGAAAAGGCCTCTCCCACGTCGCCCCACCTCGCATCGTCTCTTCCCCCTTTCTATTTTCGTCGCCACCACAGCCACCATCTCCGACCGTTGAGCGCCTCACGATGAAGACCCGACGTCCCTCATCCTCGCCAGCACCCACGTGCGCCTTGACCCCCTCTCCTTCGCTCCAGAAACCATACTCGAACCACTCCCTCCATTGCCCAGACCACCACCCTCTCCCTTTAAATACTCTGCCTCAGGCCACTTTCATCGCCATTCGCCCTTACACGAGAAAACCTAGAGCTCCCCTCCACCTATCAATGATAGTGATTGGACATAGAAGTGAGCGACGACAGGTATGCTTCTCCGGTGAGATCTGCGGTGTAACTTCACTGTGCAGCAGCTCCTCCGACGAGCTGCTCGAGTTCGGGTTGCTACCGACCCTCGAGCGACGTCCAGAGACTCCCCTTCGAGCCTCCAATCCTAGGTAGCCTCCTCCATTTCTCCCCCGATCTTCTTCCTCTTTTCATTCGATTTTCTCCCAATTTTCTCATCTTCCTTGCTCAACATCACTCCCTGCTAACCATCACCTGAGCTCTGCCTTGGAGCTCTCATCTTCGCGTACCCCTTCATTCGCCCCTACGACGCATCGGGACCCCCTTCGACCACACCTCCGCCTTTCCAGTGGAGGAGCATGCCAGCCCGATCACCACTTCATGCCACAGGTCTCAAGCACTCCCTACACTCACGCGAGGCCTTGTACCTCCTTTTTGGCAGTCACTAACACTGCACGTACATCCTTCATCATTAATCGGAGTCGTCGCCGGAGCTACTTCGAGCTTCATCGCCTCCATCCTACGGACCATCTCAACCGCTTCCAGACGCTCCGGTCACTCCGCGAAGCACCCACGATCGTTCCCAACTGATTAGGAGCCCCCCGAGATAAACATCGAGCGAGAACCAAGGCGACGGGGCTTCACCGGAGCCCAGCCATGTCCGCCACATGAGGCGGCGGCATGGAGGAACAAGATGCACAACCACCGTCTGATCTTCTTGATTGGACGACCCTCATCGGTCCACGTCGCCATCACCAGCATCTCTAGATACCGTTGGATCAATCTCGATCTAACGGTCCTCCTTACGCCACGTCGCTCGCTCTAGGAGTCTTCCCTGCCGTTAGATCTATCTTGATCTGACGGATCCAAGGCACGCCATGTCCTCCACTTCAGCAACCGTTGGATCCATCTTGATCTAACGGCCTACGTCGCGCCACGTCTCCAGCTCTGAGCTGCTTCCCCGATACTTAGGCTTGGAGCATCCGAGCCAGCTCCGAAGCTACGTCCGAGCCTCGAGAGCACCCGAGCCAGCGTCCGAGCCTCCGAAGCTTTTCAAGCCTAGCACCTCACGTGTTCCTCACGTGCGATCTGGGCATTTTGCATTGATGCCCCTGCAAGTTTCGGATATTGCACTTCACTCACTACTTGGCGCATCACGTGAGGTGTACGTGTTCCTGTGGACATTTTACACGCATAACTCCAACATTATAGGTAATTGCATTTTAGTCCCTACACGCATGTTTTGATTTAATCAATTTTAATTGCTGTTTGCATTTTTGTCCCTTTGTTTGCACGTTCATTTAGGCATTCATTTAGCATCATTTTTAAATTCCAAAAATTATAGGTTTTCAAGAAACTTGTGCTTTATCATTGTGGCACTTTTCATATTTTTGTGAGCTTCAAGGAATTTAATATATTTCTTTTTGTGGAAATTGACATAGTTTTGCTCACTGTGCTTTAAATTCCATATTATATTATTTGTAGCTTTAAAAATCACCAAAAAAATCACAATAGGTCTAGTTCAATAAGCTCTAATTTGTGCACAAAAATCACGTCATTTGCACGTATCATGAGGCCTGAATAAATTAAATAGTATTTTTCCTAAATTATTTTTAGTAGGTCTAAAAATTAATCTTTTTTGAGGTTTAATAATTTTTCTAGATTCATCTAATATAATATTATCTAGGATAATTTTTGTATCTGAAAATGATATCTTTTGATATTTTTTAAAATTAATTTTGTAAAATTCACTCTGCATTCACATTTATTTCATATTTTATTCATTTAGAGTCTAAAAATTCCAAAAAAAATACAGTAGCTTAGTTTCAATGCATTTCATATTCCGGCCATATTTCATCATTTTTGGACTTAAGTTGGCTATAATTTGTGATTTAACTTCAAATTTGACTCGAATTGCATCACACTTTTTCTTAATTGCATAAAAAAGACCAAAAATATTCTCCTGAAAATCTAACATCGAAATTGGCTTCAAATTAGCCTAAGGAGAAAACTGCCTCCCTGAGTTCGACTTTGGGTTTGCCCCAAGTAAAATAAAAAAATTGTTGCTTGTGTTTAATTCGATTAATATAAGTGATTTTTGATCAGTCTAGATTTACCTGACTACAACGAATGACACATTTAATTCGATCATTAATCCGATTAAATTAGACAGAGTAGGTCGAGGCTCTTCAAAATGGTGTCGTTGCCATGGACGAACCTGCTTAGGTTAATTTTTAGAAAATTTGGATTTTAGTTTTCCATCCCTGGATAGTCTGATTCCCGGTTTTTCTTGTGATTATTCTCTGTTAAATTTTTATTTGTTTATTTTGTGTCGTCCTTTATTTGACCATCAATTATTTTCTTGTTAGGAATACGAGGAGTCGAAGGCGCTTTGCCAAGCAAGCCAAGGAACCTATATTAAAATAAATTGAGTGTTATTGAGAGGAATTGTAATTTTTTCATTTTATTTTGCATTTTTCCAACAGTTCCCGTTTGGGTTCTCACGTATGTAAGTCATAATAAAACGTATCCTGCGTGCTGTGTGGTTGCTTAACATAGTATAGGACCTGCACTTGCAGCGCTTAGAGTTTTCTTAGGACTATTTGTGCTCGTAAAAATTCTAGGACCACACTTCATACTTAAAAGACACACTTAGATCGCAGGGCTTAGCCAAATATAACTAGTTCTTCCCTCTCTAATAGAACTACTTGTTTAGGAGCAACTTTTTTGCTTACGTTTCATATAGTGTAAAATTCAATTCTGTTTTGCATCCCGTATACAAAGTGCAAGGATCACTGTATGTCTTCTAAACTTGGCATTCATCAATGTTTTATCGTGCATTGCCTTTTCTTGATTCCTTCTCCCTTGGTTTTTCAAACTTAGGTATAAAGAAAATTGGGACTCTACGATAGGCATTCCTTGTGTGTGGACTAATCAAGTGGTCACCTAACTTAAAATCAGGACTGCTAAACAAAATTGACCAAAAAAGACCTAATAAAATTGGAAATTCTATTTGCGGGAGACTGACCCTGACCTTGATTTCAGGCTGAGTGAGGGTACAAGAATGTGTGTGCACACACTATAGCAGAGCCAAAAATCCCCGCCTTCCATATCGTGTACCCCGATTCAAGCAAATATCGCAGGCTGAACTATGGTTTCAACTGACCAGTGCCAAGTAGCTTCCGCCTACTCCGGTAGATAGATAGGGGTGAAATTGTGATGCACCGAGACAAGTTGCTAGTAGCATCCGCCTGCTCCGGTAGGTAGATAGGGGCAAAGTTAAAGCCTTGTCAGCCTCTGCCTACTTCAGTAGGTAGATAGGGGCAGGTCCTTGAACTCTCAGCTGGTGATAGGAGCGAAAAAAGGAAGGACGTTGGTATCTTAGGCAACATGTTAAATAGGGGAGACACATCTGGCTTTGAGCCGACTCCCCTATAGGCCACGTAACCTTTTCTACTTTCTTGAAAATCCACACATAAAATCAACCAGATTAATCGGACTCGGTTTCGGGTCCTTCACCGTGTTGAGTGTGAAAATCAGGGTTTGTGATTCACTTGCTTGCTTTAGGTAGGAGTAAAATCCTGTCTTTACATTTATACTCCCGATTCTTCTTCTTTCCATCCAAGATGACTGACTGGGAGATATCTACTCATGCTTCGCAAATCTCTCCTTGAGCCCCTCATGAAGTTCGTCTTCATCGGCCCAAGTGCAACTTGGGCTAACCCGAGCTCATGAACATCTTGAGTTCGGGATCCATCACTCCCCGGGTGGTTACCCTCAAACCAACCCTTTTATCTCCTCTAATCTCACCGAGGAAAACCATCGCCCCGGTGAGAATGTCTTCATTAATATGTCCTCTAACCTAGACCACCTTCTTTACTTAGGAAAAGAGGAGGAACCAGATACCAAGATGTCGAAGAAACACCCAAACGAAGAGGAACCCAGAGATGTGTTGGACATGCGAGCCCACGGCGAGCCATTATGCAATAAATGTTATTGCAATTCACTCCTTAATCTGAAATAAAGAGTACATAATTTGCATAATAGGTCCCTTAGTACAATTAGGGTTATGTACCATGGCCATCTTAATGATCATACAACTGTTGATTTAATTATTGAATCATAGAGGCTGGTGCTTAGATGAATATCTAATGAGTTAGATTGAGGACTCATCAAGCACCGTCAAATGATTATTAAGAGATGATCTCCAGCCTGAGTAGGAGATGGCAATCCTTTCTCAGTTAGGCTGATATCTGACCGACTTCTTGATGCAGGTCCTCTGCATAGGAATAGAGATTCGGAGGTGTCAAATTAGTTAGGTCAAAGAGTTGACTTAACGATATCGAGATAACCAAAGTCCTATATCATATGCTATCATGATATAGGCACACATCCTCTGACCGGAGACAGATGTGTTACTGTATGTCTGAGTATGAACATTTGGCAGACTAATAGGTTGATGGCCTAATCAAGGTCTATACACCGACGCGCTGGTGTGCATATAAGGGCATATGAGTAATACGATCTCTCAAAGGGATCATACAGGTTCACTACTGAACCGGAAGACATGAGCTCACTCATGAGATATTGGGAAGAATCAAATTCCGTGCGCACGGTCGTCTCGCTTTGGAAGCTTGACTAAATTTGTTGGTTTGATATATACTTTTTGAAAGTATTTGATCAAGACCTAGGTATGATATATGCTTTTGGAAAGTATATGATCGATACCGACTCCCAATGATCGAATGAGAAACTTACTGATAAAACCCTGAAGTAGACAGTGTAAAGTTGATCTAATACTTCGGGTTTATTCTGAGTCTTCCAGTATGCAGGATGTACATGTATTGGGAATGCCTGAGGGTGATGTGATCATTAATGGTTGTATAACCATGACGCTTCCATTCCTAGGGAGTGATGAAATGGGTCTGGATTTTAGTGACTCCTCTCAGTAGAGAAGTAATCTGATCTTAGTCCAAATGTTGGACATTGATCTGAATGTGATTCAGATTCAATGAGAAGATTAGATTTGCGGTCTTGATTTAATCAAGCATCTATGGGAGGCCCGAGATCTGGATTTGAGATGTGATCTCAATATCCATGTCACTATACGTGGAACAATACAATCGCCCTGTCCTTATCTCCAAGTATTCGCGGAGAAAGCGCATTATCCTTGAAAGAGTTCATGGATAATTCTATTGTTGATATATGTATCCGAGCATTGAGAAAAAGGATAATTAAATGAGATTTAATTATCATGAATAATATGAATTTGATTCATATTATATGGAGAGTTATCTTAGATAATTAAATGTGATTTGATTATCAAAGATGTGAATAATGTGAATGTGATTCATATTATTTGAACACATGAGATAAAGAGATCCGAGATGATTAAATATGATTTAATTATCAAGGATAAGAATAATGTGGATAGTAATATCCAATTATTCATAATATATTATAAATGTGATTTATAATGTATTAGAGAGAGTTAAATATAATTTATATTGGTAGATTAATTATTAATGTGTATTGGATACACATTGTCTAATTAATTGAAAATGTAAATTACATTTTGTTTTGGGTTGTGAATATGATTCACAATATTCCAATGTCAAGATTGCAATATTCCCAAAATTAATTGAGAATTATTTTGGTGAATTAAAATACCAACAAATTGTTGTTGGAAAATAAGTAGAGAGAAATTCAAGGAGATGTGCAATCTCATGGATTGCCATGAGATTGCCCTCCCTTTTGGAAAGAGGGGGGCGGCACCAATTTCCTTGTGAAATTGGTGGCCGTCCCCCCTTCCAAATAGGAAGGTTGATCTCTCTCTATTCCTCTCTCCTTATTTGATTGATTTAATATGGTATTAATATTTATTTGATTTATCAAATATATTTTTATCAAATTAAATCACAAGTTGTTGGTTTTTACCAACAACAATCTTGACCATTGGATTGACATAAATCAATCTCATCCATTGATTTTATATGTCACATGGATTGAGATCCATGGATCCCAAAACCCTATAAATAGAGAGGCATACCCATGCTCTCTCTTTACACACAATGCTTGAGAAGCATCTCTCTCTCTCTCTTTCTCTCTAGAGGTCAGCCCTCTCTCTCCCTCTCATGGCCGTCCACCATGGATGCCATGGAGAGGTTCTCCATCGCCGCGGCATCGTCGTTATGCTGCCCGTTCTTCAGCTCGTGGATCTCCGTCTCCTTCGGTGCGCCCCGCTCGTGAAGAAGACGTCGGATCTCGTGTGTCGAGATCAGGAGATCCGCCGCTTGGATCATCAACATGGATTGCGAGAAGCACGCGGTTCATCCCCGCGCTCGCAAGCGTCTCCTCCGTCGGATCGGACTTGAGACAGGAGGTCTCTTCGTTTAGAGACTCGATCGCAACCACGCTTCAAGAGGTAATCCTATTACTTGTTTGTGGTTTAGACGAAATGATTCGAGAAGTATTTTTGGATCATGTGGTTTCGTCGTATAAATTTTTTTAAATTCCGCTGCATCGAGCAACTAGTGCGACTAGTCGCTCCTCGTCGTATTCGATACGACGCTCACGCTTCCGTGATGCGCTTGAGGATCTAACCATATCCTTCAAGCGGTATCAGAGCCTTAGGTCAACGGTTTCGAATAGTGATTCGTTAACCGAGGACGACTTGGGTTCGCTAAGGTCGCGAAAGTTTTCATCGCATTTGATTTCGTAGATCTGTTTAGTAAATAAATTCGGCACTGTTTAAATTGTTTAAACACGAATTTTATTCTTGGATTATGTTTCCCATTAAATAAGGAAACCATAGGATCTGAGTTTGCATAAATCGGATTTCGTATGCTCGAGATATGGTCGTTTTAATGAACATGTATGCACTGTTGCGGGAACTGTGAATCTGAACGTGATTAAAATGTTAATTACTGTTTAGACTTGCCACGAAATGCGTGAAACATCACTTAGGTTCTGTCCTAAATCAAATTAGCAAACTTTAGAAATTGACTTTGCTTAATTTGGATTTAATATGATTGAGATATGCCAATTTTAGTAAGTAGGGGTCACTGCTGAAATTGCTTTCCTAATCAAGAACCATGTGATTGTCAATTAATGAAATTAATTGTTAATTTCGAGAAATAATTATGAAAAATATTTTTGAAATATTAGAGAATGATTATTTCCTTAATTGACTTGGCACCAACCAATTAGTTGATTAGATTTGATCTAAACCATAATTGGAATTACAATCATCAAACTTCTTGCTTGAATAGGACTTGGGAATTTGCCTAGCAAATTTCCTTAAAATAAATTTTTTTTTTATTACTATATGGTATAATTTCGGTTGAAGAACCGATGATCATCTCAAGTACAAAATAATCAATTTGGCATTATCCTTTCCCGAGGCGGATATGGTGTCTAGTCGGGGATCGCTGGGTCAGCGGGTTGCAACGTATGTGGTCCGCCCCACTCCCTTTGGTACTGGCCATGACAGCGGGTAGGGCCGGGATAATATCCGAGGGATTATGATGTATTTTTCTAATTATTAAAATACGAATTAATACGTACTTTGAGAATAATACCATATATATTCAAGCATAAAATTAAATTTGATTGACTAAATTGGATTGATAATTAATTTAATATGATTAAGTTAATTATATCTAATTAAGAATACTCTAATATGATTAGAGTTGATAATTCCCTTGGAAGAATTAATTATATGAATGTGATTCATAGAAATTAATTTAATTTGAATAAGATATGGAGGATCACATAAGTGACATCCATGGTCTCCCGTCAAGGCGAAGAGTTTCGTCGCCCGATATTATATGTAGGAGGCGCCTGTCCGAAGTGACAGATCCTGCATATGATCCATTTGGATCGGGCTCATCGCTTCTCGAAAGAGTAAGGACGTATGTGTAGTGACCCCAATATCAGGTCCTCATATTATTGGGGCGATATTGGATTGCGCATAGCGAGTTGTATTCCTGTTGACGGTTGGTTCAATTAATGACGGGTCAACATCACCTTAGGGGTGGTGGGCCCGGGTATTAAAGACCGAATTGGGAGATGCAAGTTGGACTTGCAAGGCGGAATGTGTTCCCGCTTCTTTTTATCTGAGTTGTAGGTTCTCATGTTATTGGGATGCAACAAAGATAAGGAAGGAGATCCCAGATCTTGCTTGAGATATAATGGTAAGTATATCTCTTACATTGAAAGTGATTAAGGGAATGAACTTTCATTGTTGACATGGCAAGACAACTTTGATATAAAATTCCTAATTCAAAGTAAAACATGTGTATATATATATATATAAATATATACCCCTATGCAAATTACTTATTTCAGATAATCCTTCATTAAACCCACTCAATGTTATATACTCATTAATAACCAGTAGAATATCATGGAGTAGACCCTTAATCCAGATATTGTACTTGCGATTGGACACATAATGTATGTGGTTGCAATGTGCAAGTTTCCTCATAATAATGAGAAGTGATAATTAAATAAGACAATAGGACTAAAACCCTAGGGTTTGTAAGTCTCTATAAGTCTTGATCTTATCGAATGTACTTTTGAAGTGACATGTCGATGATGATCGTAATTATCAAATTAATCCTTATAAAATCAATAAAGATATTCTGGCGTACATATGTGCTCTCGACATTTAATCATGAATGATGTGGTTCTCTACATCATGCAGAATGGTAGCTCTATAAGAGATGATGTATTCAAATTATTTGAATACCTACCTGAACCTATGTTTTAAGAGTTTAGATGGATATAGATGATGAGTGTCATCATTCTACTATCTATACTCTAGTCATTCATGAAGCTTCATAATATTCATATTGTATGAATTGGGTGAAGCTTGTATAAATGTTGAAATACTCTTATATTGAAATTTTTGATTTTTAATATAAGAGATCCTTATTCTTAAGCAATGGTTGTTTATAGATAAAGGGAGCGTAGTGGAAGCATGGGTTGGACCCAAGTAAGAAGATAGTCAAAGAGTTAATTATGCTTCTGTGACTTCCATCCAAAGAGTTGGATGAATGCCAATATTGCAATAAGTTGATGTGTTGATAGTATGACTATCAAGTCTGTCTAGAATCCTCAGAAAAGGACTCGGATGGAGCATCAGTATAATCTACATATAATCATTGATATTGACTTACTTATTTGATAAGATAAAGTCTAATAATTGTATCTCAAATTTTCTAATGACACTTGCAATTGGTTGCATATGTATTAGAAATTTGATCTTAAGGTTTATTGATCATCCATGTTGAAAGTGATGCAAGTGTTGCAACAGTTTCCATGAGATCAATAGACTTCATATTTTCAGTGGGAGCCCTTAGTCTTAGTGAATGTCTCTATGACCTAGATATTAGAATACACTCATTGTTTATTTCTAATTGTTGGATATAAACATGAATTCTGTAATAAATCTATCATAAAGAGTTATGATGGAAATATTTCAGATAGTAATATAAAATCTAGTGGACTCTATTAAATTAGAAAATTATTGAATGGTTCACTAAGATTTCTAATACTGAAAATTAAACCTTTAATAGATCAATATGAGGATAAAGATCATTTGACAATGATCTGGCATCAAATTTTGGACATATGTCTGTTGATGAAATCAATGGACTGGTAAGACATGAAACTTTAGATTGTCTAAAGACTCAAATCTCACATACTTGTGAATATTGTAGTAAAAGTAAAATGTTTAATACACCCTTCCTTGGGAAAGGTGTAAGATGCCTAGGTATTAAGGATCTCATAAATATTGATATATGCAGATCATCTATATCATAGTAAACATTATGGATATGTGATATCTGTTAATGATTATGTATGATATGAGATCTCTTCTCTTTACCTAAGAAACCTTTGAAATGTTCAAAGATTTCGCAATTTTGGTTTAGAACCAAAGTTTGAAGGAAGATGAAATGAATTTGATCTAACCAAGGTCGCCCGTACCTATTAGATGAATTCAAGAAATACCTTATGGAGATATGAATATCATTCCTATCTCAATCCTCCTAATGAACCTTAACTCAAAGGAGTTGTAGGGAGATACAATTGATCATGTGTGACATGATTTAATCAATGATTAATCCTAGCATAATTATCTCTTAAGTTTCCAAGATATATATGTAGTAGAGACTGCATTATATACTTAATAAGGTTCCATGCAAGTAAGCTGGAATCTGGCACTAGAGAGTGCTACTTCATTAGGAAAATAAAGGATGGTATTGGATACCTACTGTATGACCTTGAGATTCTTAAAAAATCTCATCTTTGAGAATATGATTCTTATAGGATGACTCTCTTGAGAATCAAGATGAAAATGAAGTAAAAGGAACTCATTTGATCTTGAAAAAATAATGAGGCTCCTGAAATCGGAAACTAAAAAAGATAATTAAAGATGAAACATTAATACCTCTTCAAATAAGTTTGAGGATGGATTCCATGTGTCAGTTAAATCTGACGATGATCGGATTTCATATGATGAAGCTCCTGAGGATCATGACATGGAAAGATGGATGTTAGCAATAAAAGTCTAATGTAGACTTCATATACAAGTGTCGTATATGGACCCTCGAGGACCCATCTATATGGGTCAGACCCATTAAGGTGTAAATGGATCTTCAAGAGAAAGAGGGAACCTGATGAGAAGGTATAGACCTTCAAAGCACGGTTCGTAGCCATGAGCTACACACCGAAGAGAAGGCATCGCTTGCAATAGGACTTGCTCTCCAGTGACCTTGCTTTAACCCATCAGAATATTGCTAACTATAGCTACACAACTTTTCTATGACATCTTCATGGTGTGATTCAAGATTGCATTCCTCTATGAATGCCTCTCTGAGGATATTCATATGAAGTAGCCCCAGGGCTTCATGGTGGAGGAAAGCAAGGTGTGCTAGCTGAAGAACTCCATCTTTGGACTCCAACAAGTTTCTTGTAGTTGGAACATAAGATTTAATGAAATCTCTATTCCTATGCAGAGGACCTGCATCAAGAAGTCGGTCAGATATCAGCCTAATTGAGAAAGGATTGCCATCTCCTACTCAGGCTGGAGATCATCTCTTAATAATCATTTGACAGTGCTTGATGAGTCCTCAATCTAACTCATTAGATATTCATCTAAGCACCAGCCTCTATGATTCAATAATTGAATCAACAGCTATATGATCATTAAGATGGCCATGGTACATAACCCTAATTGTACTAAGGGACCTATTATGGAAATTATGTACTCTTTATTTCAGATTAAGGAGTGAATTGCAATAACATTTATTGCATAATGGCTCGCCGTGGGCTCACATGTCCAACAATCTTCCACTAGCCCAAAGAGCCATTAATGGGCTAATCATTTAAACCCACACTCATGTGACAATCATAGGCTATTTAGAAAATAACTTGGTAAGCTGATCAGTCACTCCGTTCCCAAGAGACTACGCCAAGTCCTTTTACGGCACTTGCATATCTCCTAGTAACAGTGCTCGCATCCAATGCGAATGTTGCATCTCATGCAACCGATACTCAATTTTGTTGGTTATAGTGTCCTTGACACTACATCTTATTAATTATCATAACCAGCGTTCCCATAATCCTTATTAGAATACCTTTATTCCTGGAGATCTCTATCTCCTAAGGTATCTACAGTTAAGACCATCATAGATCACTATCTACAAGGTCTTAAACATTTTGAAGATAAGACTTTGAGATCCCTATCTCTTAGTTTCATCATCTTTGAAGATATTGTTATTACTGCAATCAAGTGTTTTATCTCCATAGTAGGATTAGTAACAGTTTACTACTCCCACTACATGGTAGACATCTGGTTCTTGTACACATCTAGCATACATTCAGCTTCTCATAACTGATGCACAAGTGCAAGCAGTTCTAGCATTCACTTCCTCAACTCTTTGAGGTGCTATCCCGTTAGACAGGTCACTACCACATCTTAAGGGAAGGAAGCCTTTCTTGGAATTTTCCAAAAAATTGGAATAAGTCCAAGGTGTATTACTAATGTGACGGTCCCAATACCCTCTTCTCTTTGCTTCTGAACAACTTCAGAATTAAGATCTAAGAGGTATCCTTGAGATCGTATCTCAAGATATGGAACAACCAAATTATAAAACACTTATTATTATTCTTATATCATTCTAAATGATTAGAATAATATCTACATTTAGCACGATGAACACAATGGCACTCCCACTAAGCTTCACATGGTTCATCAAGATTTTATCTGAAATCACAACATTTATGATTTCATCAAATCTTATGTTCCATCTACAAGAAACTTATTGGAGTCCAAAGATGGAGTTCTTCAGCTAGCACAACTTGCTTTCCTCAACCATGAAGCCTTGGGGCTACTTCATATGAATATCCTCAGAGAGGTATTCATAGAGGAATGCAATCTTGACACACATTATGAAGATGTCATAGTCAAGTTGTGTAGCTATAGTTAGCAATATTCTGATGGGTTAAAGCAAGGTTACTGGAGAGCAAGTCTTATCGCAAGCGATGCCTTCTCTTCGGTGTGTAGCTCATGACTACGAACCATGCTTTGGAGGTCTCTACCTTATCATCAGGTTCCCTCTTTCTCTTGAAGATCCATTTACATCTTAATGGGTCTGACCCATATAGGTGGATCCTCGAGGGTCCATATACAAACACTTGTATATGAAGTCTACATTAGACTTTTATTGCTAACATCCATCTTTCCATGTCATGATCCTCAGGAGCTTCATCACATGAAGTCCGATCATTTTCAGATTTAACTGGCACATGGAATTCATCCTCAAACTTTTTTGAAGAGGTAATAATGTTTCATCTTTAATTATCTATTTTAGTTTCTGATTTCAGGAGCTTCATTATCTTTTCAAGATTAAATGAGTTCCTTTACTTCATTTTCATCTTGATTCTCAAGAGAGTCATCCTATAAGAATCATATTCTCAAAGATTAGATCTTTTAAGAATCTCAAGGTCATAAAGTAGGTATCCAATACCATCCTTTATTTTCCTAATGAAGTAGCACTCTCTAGTGCCAGATTCCAGCTTAATCACATGGAACCTTATTAAGGATATATAATGTAGTCTCTACCACATATATATACCTGGAAACTAAGAGATAATTATGCTATGATTAATCATTGATCAAATCATGTCACAAATGATCAATTGTATCTCCCTACAACTCTATTGAGTTAAGGTTCATCAGGAGGATTGAGATAGGAATGATATTCATATCTCCATAAGATATTTCTTGAATTCATCTAATAGGCACAGACTACCTTGGTTAGATCAAATTCATTTCATCTTCCTTCAAACTTTGGTTCTAAACCAAAATTGTGAAATCTTTGAACATTTCAAAGTTTTCTAAGTGAAGAGAAGAAATCTCATATCACAAATAATCACTAATAGATATCATATATCCATAATGTTTATTATGATATAGATGATCTGCATACATCAATATGTATGAGATCCTTAATACCTTGACACCTTACACCTTTCCCAAGGAAGGGTGTATTGGACATTTTTTACTTTGAATACAATATTCACAAGTATGTGAGATTTGATGCTTTAGACAATCTAAAGTTTCATGTCTTACTAGTCCATTGATCTCATCAACAGACATGTGTCCAAAACTTGATGCCAGATCATTGTCAAATGATCTTTATCCTCCTATTGATCTTTAAAGGTTCAATTTTCAGTATTAGAAATCTTAATGAACCATTCATTAATTTTCTAATTTAATAGAGTTCACTGGATTTTAGATTACTATCTGAAATATCTCCATCATAACCCTTTATGATAGATTTATTACAGAATTTATGTTTATATCCAACAATTAGAAATAAACAATGAGTGTATTCTAATATCTAGGTCATAGAGACATTCTCTAAGACTAAGGACTCCCACTGAAAATATGAAGTCTATTGATCTCATGGAAACTGTTGCAACACTTGCATCACTTTCAACAAGGATGATCAATAAACCTTAAGATCAAATTTCTAATATTCTAGTACATATGCAACCAATTGCAAGTGTCATTAGAAAATTGAGATACAATTATTAGACTTTATCTTATCAAATAAGTAAGTCAATATCAATGATTATATGTAGATTAATCTGATACACTATCTGATTCCTTCTCTAAAGATTCTAGATAGATTTGATAGTCATACTATCAACACATCAATTTTATGCAGTATTGGCATTTATCCATCTATTTGGATGTCATATGGAAGTCACAGAAGTATAGTCAACTCTTTGATTATACTTCTAGCTTGGGTCCAACCCATGTTTCCACTGCGCTCCCTTTATCTATAAACAACCAATACTTAAGACTAAGGATCTCTTATGTTAAATTCAAAAGAATTTAATGTAAGAGCATTTCGACATTTATACATGCTTCACCCAATTCATACAATATGAATATTATGAAGCTTCATGAATGACTAGAGTATAGATAGTAGAATGATGACACTCATCAACTACATCCATCTAAACTCTTAAAACATAGGTTCAGGTAGGTATTCAAACAATTTGAATACATCATCTCTTATAGAGCTACCATTCTACATGATGCAGAGAACCATGTCATTCATGATTAAATGTCAAGAGCACATATGTATGCCAGAATATCTTTATTGATTTTGTAAGGATTATTTGATAATTACGATCATTATGGACATGTCACTTCCAAAGTACATTCGATGAGATCAAGACTTATAGAGACATACAAACCCTAGGGTTTTAGTCCTATTGTCTATTTAATTATCACTTCTCATTATTATGAGGAAACTTGCATATTGCAACCACATACATTATGTGTCCAACTGCAATTACAATATCTGCATCAAGGGTCCAATCCATGATATTTTACTGGTTATTATTGAGTATAGAATTGAGTGGGTTTAATGAAGGATTATCTGAAATAAGATATTTGCATGAGTGTATATATTTATATATATACATATTATACTTTGATTTAGGAATTTATATATCAAAGTTGTCTTGCCATGTCAACAATGAAAGTTCATTCCCTTAATCACTTTCAATGTAAGAGATATACTTACCATTATATCTCAGCAAGATCTGGGATCTCCTCTATCTTTGTTACATCCCAATAATATGAGAAATTGCAACTCCAATAAAGAGAAGCGGGAACACATTCCGCCTTGCAAGTCCAACTTGCATTTCCCAATTCGATCTTTAATGCACGGGCCCACCACCCCTAAGGTGATGTTGACCCATCATCAATTGAACAAACCGTCAACAGGAATAGAACTCGATATGCGCAATCCAATATCGCCCCAATAATATGAGGATCCGATATTGGGGTCACTACGCATACAGCCTTACTCTTTCGAGAAGCAAAGAGTCCGATCCAGATGCGCTTGTATATAGGAGCTGTCACTTCGTACAGGCGTCTCCTATATACAATCCCTGGCGACGGAAACCCTTCGCCTTGACGGGAGACCATGGATGTCACTTATGTGATCCTCCACCTCTTAATCAAATTTAATTAATTACTATGAATCACATTCATATAATTAATTCTTCCAAGGGAATTATTAACTCTAATCATATTAGAGTATTCTTAATTGGACATAATTAACTTAATCATATTAAATTAATTATCAATCCAATTCAATCAATCAAACTTAATTTTATGCTTGAATATATATGATATTATTCTCAAAGTACGTATTAATTCGTGTTTTAATAATTAGAAAAAATACATCATAATCCCTCGGACATTATCCCGGCCCTACCCGCTGTCATGGCCAGTACCGACGGGAGTGGGGCGGACCACATACGTTGCAACCCGCTGACCAGCGATCCCCGACTAGACACCATATCCGCCTCGGGAAAGGATAATGCCAAATAGATTATTTTATACTTGAGATGATCATCGGTTCTTCAACCGAAATTATACCATATAGTAATCAAAACAATTTTGATTTTAAGGAAATTTGCTAGGCAAATTCCCAAGTCCTATTCAAGCAAGAAGTTTGATGATTATAATTCTAATTATGGTTTAGATCAAATCTAATCAACTAATTGGTTGGGGCCAAGTCAATTAAGGAAATAATCATTCTCTAATATTTCACAAATATTTTTCATAATTATTTCTCGAAATTAACAATTAATTTCATTAATTGACAATCACATGGTTCTTGATTAGGAAAGCAATTTCAGCAGTGACCCCTACTTACTAAAATTGGCATATCTCAATCATATTAAATCCAAATTAAGCAAAGTCAATTTCTAAAGTTTGCTAATTTGATTTAGGATATAACCTAAGTTATGTTTCACGCATTTCGAGGCAAGTCTAAACAGTAATTAATATTTTAATCACGTTCAGATTCACAGTTCCCGCAACAGTGCATACATGTTCATTAAAACGACCATATCTCGAGCATACGAAATCCGATTTACGAAAACTCAGATCCTATGGTTTCCTTATTTAATGGGGAACATAATCCAAGTATAAAATTCGTGTTTAAACAATTTAACAGTGCCGAATTTATTTACTAAACAGATCTGCGAAATCAAATGCGATGAAAACTTTCGCGACCTTAGCGAACCCAAGTCGTCGTCGGTTAGCGAATCACTATTCGAAACCATCGACCTAGGGCTCTGATACCACTTGAAGGACATGGTTAGATCTTCAAGCGCATCACGGAAGCGTGAGCGTCGTATCGAATACGACGAGGAGCGACTAGTCGGACTAGTTGCTCGATGCAGCGGAATTTAAAAAATTTTATACGACGAAACCACATGACCCAAAAACACTTCTCGGATCGTTTTGTCTAAACCACAAAAAAGTAATAGGATTACCTCTTGAAGCGTGGTTGCGATCGAGTCTCTAAACGAAGAGACCTCCTGTCTCAAGTCCGATCCGACGGAGGAGACGCTTGCGAGCGCGGGGATGAACCGCGTGCTTCTCGCAATCCATGTTGATGATCCAAGCGGCGGATCTCCTGATCTCGACACACGAGATCCGACGTCTTATTCATGAGCGAGGCACACCGAAGGAGACGGAGATCCACGAGCAGAAGAACGGGCAGCATAACGACGATGCCGCGGCGATGGAGATCCTCTCCATGGCTTCCATGGTGGACGGCCATGAGAGGGAGAGAGAGGGCTGACCTCTAGAGAGAAAGAGAGAGAGAGAGAGAGATGCTTCTCAAGCATTGTGTGTAAATTAGAGAGCATGGTATGCCTCTCTATTTATAGGGTTTTGGGATCCATGGATCTCAATCCATGGGACATATAAAATCAATGGATGAGATTGATTTATGTCAATCCAATGGTCAAGATTATTGTTGGTAAAAACCAACAACTTGTGATTTAATTTTGATAAAATATATTTGATAAATCAAATAAATATTAATACCAAATTAAAAATCAATCAAATAAGGAGAGAAAATACAAAGGAGATCAACCTTCCCCTTTAGAGGGCAATCTCATGGATTCCCATGAGATTGCACATCTCCTTGATTTTCTCTCTACTTATTTTCCAATAACTATTTGTTGGGATTTTATTCTTCAAAAATAATTCACAATTATATTTGATAATATTGCAATCTTGACATTGGAAAATTGTGAATCATGTTCACAACCCAAAACAACATATAATTTACATTGTCAATTAATTACACATTGTGTATCCAATACACATAATAATTAATCAACACATATAAATTATAATTAGCTCTCTCTAATACATTATAAATCACATTTATAATATATTATGAATAATTGGATATTACTATCCACATTATTCTTATCCATAATAATTAAATCATCTTTAATTATATTGGATAACTTATTTTCTTGTGCTCAAATAATATGAATCACATTCACATTATTTACATCTTTGATAATCAAATCACATTTAATTATCTAAGACAACTCTCCTTATAATATGAATCAAATTCACATTATTCATGATAATTAAATCACATTTAATTATCCTTTTTCTCAATGCTCGGATACATATATCAACAATAGAATTATCCATTAACTCCTTCAAGGATAATGCGCTTTCTCCGCAGATACTTGGAGATAAGGACAGGGAGATTGTATTGTTCCACGTATAGTGACATGGATATTGAGATCATATCTCAAATCCAGATCTTGGACCTCCTATAGATGCTTGATTAAATCAAGACCGCAAATCTAATCTTCTCATTGCATCTGAATCACATTCAGATCAATGTCCAACATTTGGACTAAGATCAGATTACTTCTCTATTGAGAGGAGTCACTAAAATCCAGACCCGTTTCATCACTCCCTAGGAATGGAAGCGTCATGGTTATACAACCGTTTATGGTCACATTACCCTCAGGCATTGCCAATACCTGTACATCCTGCATACTGGAAGACTCAGAATAAACCAGAAGTATTAGATCAACTTTACACTGTCTACTTCAGGGTTTTATCAGTAAGTTTCTCATTCGATCATTGGGAGTCGGAATTGATCATATACTTTCCAAAAGCATATATCATAACTAGGTCTTGATCATATACTTTCCAAAAGTATATATCAAACCAACAAATTCAGTCAAGCTTCCAAAGCGAGACGACCGTACGCACGGAATTTGATTCTTCCCAATATCTCATGAGTGAGCTCATGTCTTCCGGTTCAGTAGTGAACCTGTATGATCCCTTTGAGAGATTGTATTACTCATATACCCTTATATGCACACCAGCGCGCCGGTGTATAGACCTTGATTAGGTCATCAACCTATTGGTCTGCCAAATGTACATACTCAGACATATAGTAACACATCTGTCTCCGGTCAGAGGATGTGTTCCTATATCATGACAGCATATGATATAGGACTTTGGTTATCTCGATCTCGTTAAGTCAACTCTTTGACCTAACTAATATGACACCTCCGAATCTCTATTCCTATGCAGAGGACCTGCATCAAGAAGTCGGTCAGATATCAGCCTAATTGAGAAAGGATTGCCATCTCCTACTCAGGCTGGAGATCATCTCTTAATAATCATTTGACGGTGCTTGATGAGTCCTCAATCTAACTCATTAGATATTCATCTAAGCACCAGCCTCTATGATTCAATAATTGAATCAACAGCTATATGATCATTAAGATGGCCATGGTACATAACCCTAATTGTACTAAGGGACCTATTATGCAAATTATGTACTCTTTATTTCAGATTAAGGAGTGAATTGCAATAACATTTATTGCATAATGGCTCGCCGTGGGCTCGCATGTCCAACAATCTCCCACTAGCCCAAAGAGCCATTAATGGGCTAATCATTTAAACCCACACTCATGTGACAATCATAGGCTATTTAGAAAATAGCTTGGTAAGCTGATCAGTCACTCCGTTCCCAAGAGACTACGCCAAGTCCTTTTATGGCACTTGCATATCTCTTAGTAACAGTGCTCGCATCCAATGCGAATGTTGCATCTCATGCAACCGATACTCAATTTTGTTGGTTATAGTGTCCTTGACACTACATCTTATTAATTATCATAACCAGCATTCCCATAATCCTTATTAGAATACCTTCATTCCTGGAGATCTCTATCTCCTAAGGTATCTACAGTTAAGACCATCAAAGATCACTATCTACAAGGTCTTAAACTTTTTGAAGATAAGACTTTGAGATCACTATCTCTAAGTTTCATCATCTTTGAAGATATTGTTATTACTGCAATCAAGTGTTTTATCTCCATAGTAGGATTAGTAACAGTTTACTACTCCCACTGCATGGTAGACATCTGGTTCTTGTACACATCTAGCATACATTCAGCTTCTCATAACTGATGCACAAGTGCAAGCAGTTCTAGCATTCACTTCCTCAACTTTTTGAGGTGCTATCCTATTAGACAGGTCACTACCACATCTTAAGGGAAGGAAGCCTTTCTTGGAATTTTCCAAAAAATTGGAATAAGTCCAAGGTGTATTACTAATGTGACGGTCCCAATACCCTCTTCTCTTTGCTTCTGAACAACTTCAGAATTAAGATCTAAGAGGTATCCTTGAGATCGTATCTCAAGATATGGAACAACCAAATTATAAAACACTTATTATTATTCTTATATCATTCTAAATGATTAGAATAATATCTACATTTAGCACAATGAACACAATGGCACTCCCACTAAGCTTCACATGGTTCATCAAGATTTTATCTGAAATCACAACATTTATGATTTCATCAAATCTTATGTTCCATCTACAAGAAACTTATTGGAGTCCAAAGATGGAGTTCTTCAGCTAGCACACCTCGCTTTCCTCAACCATGAAGCCTTGGGGCTACTTCATATGAATATCCTCAGAGAGGTATTCATAGAGGAATGCAATCTTGACACACATTATGAAGATGTCATAGTCAAGTTGTGTAGCTATAGTTAGCAATATTCTGATGGGTTAAAGCAAGGTTACTGGAGAGCAAGTCTTATCGCAAGCGATGCCTTCTCTTCGGTGTGTAGCTCATGACTACGAACCGTGCTTTGAAGGTCTCTACCTTATCATCAGGTTCCCTCTTTCTCTTGAAGATCCATTTACATCTTAATGGGTCTGACCCATATAGGTGGATCCTCGAGGGTCCATATACAAACACTTGTATATGAAGTCTACATTAGACTTTTATTGCTAACATCCATTTTTCCATGTCATGATCCTCAGGAGCTTCATCACATGAAGTCCGATCATTTTCAGATTTAACTGGGACATGGAATTCATCCTCAAACTTTTTTGAAGAGGTAATAATGTTTCATCTTTAATTACCTATTTTAGTTTCTGATTTCAGGAGCTTCATTATCTTTTCAAGATTAAATGAGTTCCTTTACTTCATTTTCATCTTGATTCTCAAGAGAGTCATCCTATAAGAATCATATTCTCAAAGATTAGATCTTTTAAGAATCTCAAGGTCATAAAGTAGGTATCCAATACCATCCTTTGTTTTCCTAATGAAGTAGCACTCTCTAGTGCCAGATTCCAGCTTAATCACATGGAACCTTATTAAGGATATATAATGTAGTCTCTACCACATATATATACCTGGAAACTAAGAGATAATTATGCTATGATTAATCATTGATCAAATCATGTCACACATGATCAATTGTATCTCCCTACAGCTCAATTGAGTTAAGGTTCATCAGGAGGATTGAGATAGGAATGATATTCATATCTCCATAAGATATTTATTGAATTCATCTAATAGGCACAGACTACCTTGGTTAGATCAAATTCATTTCATCTTCCTTCAAACTTTGGTTCTAAACCAAAATTGTGAAATCTTTGAACATTTCAAAGTTTTCTAAGTGAAGAGAAGAAATCTCATATCACAAATAATCACTAATAGATATCATATATCCATAATTTTTATTATGATATAGATGATCTGCATACATCAATATGTATGAGATCCTTAATACCTTGACACCTTACACCTTTCCCAAGGAAGGGTGTATTGGACATTTTTTACTTTGAATACAATATTCACAAGTATGTGAGATTTGATGCTTTAGACAATCTAAAGTTTCATGTCTTACTAGTCCATTGATCTCATCAACAGACATGTGTCCAAAACTTGATGCCAGATCATTGTCAAATGATCTTTATCCTCCTATTGATCTTTAAAGGTTTAATTTTCAGTATTAGAAATCTTAATGAACCATTCATTAATTTTCTAATTTAATAGAGTTCACTGGATTTTAGATTACTATCTGAAATATCTCCATCATAACCCTTTATGATAGATTTATTACAGAATTTATGTTTATATCCAACAATTAGAAATAAACAATGAGTGTATTCTAATATCTAGGTCATAGAGACATTCTCTAAGACTAAGGACTCCCACTGAAAATATGAAGTCTATTGAACTCATGGAAACTGTTGCAACACTTGCATCACTTTCAACATGGATGATCAATAAACCTTAAGATCAAATTTCTAATATTCTAATACATATGCAACCAATTGCAAGTGTCATTAGAAAATTGAGATACAATTATTAGACTTTATCTTATCAAATAAGTAAGTCAATATCAATGATTATATGTAGATTAATCTGATACACTATCTGATTCCTTCTCTAAAGATTCTAGATAGATTTGATAGTCATACTATCAACACATCAATTTTATGCAGTATTGGCATTTATCCAACTCTTTGGATGTCATATGGAAGTCATAGAAGTATAGTCAACTCTTTGATTATACTTCTAGCTTGGGTCCAACCCATGTTTCCACTGCGCTCCCTTTATCTATAAACAACCAATACTTAAGACTAAGGACCTCTTATGTTAAATTCAAAAGAATTTAATGTAAGAGCATTTCGACATTTATACATGCTTCACCCAATTCATACAATATGAATATTATGAAGCTTCATGAATGACTAGAGTATAGATAGTAGAATGATGACACTCATCAACTACATCCATCTAAACTCTTAAAACATAGGTTCAGGTAGGTATTCAAACAATTTGAATACATCATCTCTTATAGAGCTACCATTCTACCTGATGCAGAGAACCATGTCATTCATGATTAAATGTCAAGAGCACATATGCATGCCAGAATATCTTTATTGATTTTATAAGGATTATTTGATAATTACGATCATTATCGATATGTCACTTCCAAAGTACATTCGATGAGATCAAGACTTATAGAGACATACAAACCCTAGGGTTTTAGTCCTATTGTCTATTTAATTATCACTTCTCATTATTATGAGGAAACTTGCATATTGCAACCACATACATTATGTGTCCAACTGCAATTACAATATCTGGATCAAGGGTCCAATCCATGATATTTTACTGGTTATTATTGAGTATAGAATTGAGTGGGTTTAATGAAGGATTATCTGAAATAAGATATTTGCATGAGTGTATATATTTATATATATACATATTATACTTTGATTTAGGAATTTTTATATCAAAGTTGTCTTGCCATGTCAACAATGAAAGTTCATTCCCTTAATCACTTTCAATGTAAGAGATATACTTACCATTATATCTCAGCAAGATCTGGGATCTCCTCTTTATCTTTGTTACATCCCAATAATATGAGAAATTGCAACTCCAATAAAGATAAGCGGGAACACATTCCGCCTTGCAAGTCCAACTTGCATTTCCCAATTCGATCTTTAATGCCCGGGCCCACCACCCCTAAGGTGATGTTGACCCGTCATCAATTGAACAAACCGTCAACAGGAATAGAACTCGCTATGCGCAATCCAATATCGCCCCAATAATATGAGGATCCGATATTGGGGTCACTACGCATACGGCCTTACTCTTTCGAGAAGCAAATAGTCCGATCCAGATGCGCTTGTATATAGGAGCTGTCACTTCGTACAGGCGTCTCCTATATACAATCCCTGGCGACGGAAACCCTTCGCCTTGACGGGAGACCATGGATGTCACTTATGTGATCCTCCACCTCTTAATCAAATTTAATTAATTACTATGAATCACATTCATATAATTAATTCTTCCAAGGGAATTATTAACTCTAATCATATTAGAGTATTCTTAATTGGACATAATTAACTTAATCATATTAAATTAATTATCAATCCAATTCAATCAATCAAACTTAATTTTATGCTTGAATATATATGATATTATTCTCAAAGTACGTATTAATTCGTGTTTTAATAATTAGAAAAAATACATCATAATCCCTCGGACATTATCCCGGCCCTACCCGCTGTCATGGCCAGTACCGACGGGAGTGGGGCGGACCACATACGTTGCAACCCGCTGACCAGCGATCCCCGACTAGACACCATATCCGCCTCGGGAAAGGATAATGCCAAATTGATTATTTTATACTTGATATGATCATCGGTTCTTCAACCGAAATTATACCATATAGTAATCAAAATAATTTTGATTTGAAGGAAATTTGCTTGGCAAATTCTCAAGTCCTATTCAAGCAAGAAGTTTGATGATTGTAATTCTAATTATGGTTTAGATCAAATCTAATCAACTAATTGGTTGGGGCCAAGTCAATTAAGGAAATAATCATTCTCTAATATTTCACAAATATTTTTCATAATTATTTCTCGAAATTAACAATTAATTTCATTAATTGACAATCACATGGTTCTTGATTAGGAAAGCAATTTCAGCAGTGACCCCTACTTACTAAAATTGGATATCTCAATCATATTAAATCCAAATTAAGCAAAGTAAATTTCTAAAGTTTGCTAATTTGATTTAGGACATAACCTAAGTGATGATTCACGCATTTCGAGGCAAGTCTAAACAATAATTAACATTTTAATCACGTTCAGATTCACAGTTCCCGCAACAGTGCATACATGTTCATTAAAACGACTATATCTCGAGCATACGAAATCCGATTTACGAAAACTCAGATCCTATGGTTTCCTTATTCAATGGGGAACATAATCCAAGTATAAAATTCGTGTTTAAACAATTTAAACAGTGCCGAATTTATTTACTAAACAGATCTGCGAAATCAAATGCGATGAAAACTTTCGCGACCTTAGCGAACCCAAGTCGTCGTCGGTTAGCGAATCACTATTCGAAACCATCGACCTATGGCTCTGATACCACTTGAAGGATATGGTTAGATCTTCAAGCGCATCACGGAAGCGTGAGCGTCGTATCGAATACGATGAGGAGCGACTAGTCGGACTAGTTGCTCGATGCATCGGAATTTAAAAAATTTTATACGACGAAACCACATGATCCAAAACCACAAAAAAGTAATAGGATTACCTATTGAAGCATGGTTGCGATCGAGTCTCTAAACGAAGAGACCTCCTGTCTCAAGTCCGATCCGACGGAGGAGACGCTTGCGAGCACGGGGATGAACCGCGTGCTTCTCGCAATCCATGTTGATGATCCAAGCGGCGGATCTCCTGATCTCGACACACGAGATCCGACGTCTTCTTCACGAGCGAGGCGCACCGAAGGAGACGGAGATCCACGAGAAGAAGAACGGGCAGCATAACGACGATGCCGCGGCGATGGAGAACCTCTCCATGGCTTCCATGGTGGACGGCCATGAGAGGGAGAGAGAGGGCTGACCTCTAGAGAGAAAGAGAGAGAGAGAGAGATGCTTCTCAAGCATTGTGTGTAAATTAGAGAGCATGGTATGCCTCTCTATTTATAGGGTTTTGGGATCCATGGATCTCAATCCATGGGACATATAAAATCAATGGATGAGATTGATTTATGTCAATCCAATGGTCAAGATTATTGTTGGTAAAAACCAACAACTTGTGATTTAATTTTGATAAAATATATTTGATAAATCAAATAAATATTAATACCAAATTAAAAATCAATCAAATAAGGAGAGAAAATACAAAGGAGATCAACCTTCCCCTTTAGTGGGCAATCTCATGGATTCCCATGAGATTGCACATCTCCTTGATTTTCTCTCTACTTATTTTCCAACAACTATTTGTTGGGATTTTATTCTTCAAAAATAATTCACAATTATATTTGAGAATATTGCAATCTTGACATTGGAAAATTGTGAATCATGTTCACAACCCAAAACAACATATAATTTACATTGTCAATTAATTACACATTGTGTATCCAATACACATAATAATTAATCAACACATATAAATTATAATTAGCTCTCTCTAATACATTATAAATCACATTTATAATATATTATTAATAATTGGATATTACTATCCACATTATTCTTATCCATAATAATTAAATCATCTTTAGTTATATTGGATAACTTATTTTCTTGTGCTCAAATAATATGAATCACATTCACATTATTTACATCTTTGATAATCAAATCACATTTAATTATCTAAGACAACTCTCCTTATAATATGAATCAAATTCACATTATTCATGATAATTAAATCACATTTAATTATACTTTTTCTCAATGCTCGGATACATATATCAACAATAAAATTATCCATGAACTCCTTCAAGGATAATGCGCTTTCTCCGCAGATACTTGGAGATAAGGACAGGGCGATTGTATTGTTCCACGTATAGTGACATGGATATTGAGATCATATCTCAAATCCAGATCTTGGACCTCCAATAGATGCTTGATTAAATCAAGACCGCAAATCTAATCTTCTCATTGCATCTGAATCACATTCAGATCAATGTCCAACATTTGGACTAAGATCAGATTACTTCTCTATTGAGAGGAGTCACTAAAATCCAGACCCGTTTCATCACTCCCTAGGAATGGAAGCGTCATGGTTATACAACCGTTTATGATCACATCACCCTCAGGCATTCCCAATACCTGTACATCCTGCATACTGGAAGACTCAGAATAAACCAGAAGTATTAGATTAACTTTACACTGTCTACTTCAGGGTTTTATCAGTAAGTTTCTCATTCGATCATTGGGAGTCGGTATTGATCATATACTTTCCAAAAGCATATCTCATAACTAGGTCTTGATCATATACTTTCCAAAAGTATATATCAAACCAACAAATTCTGTCAAGCTTCCAAAGCGAGACGACCGTGCGCATGGAATTTGATTCTTCCCAATATCTCATGAGTGAGCTCATGTCTTCCGGTTCAGTAGTGAACCTGTATGATCCCTTTGAGAGATCGTATTACTCATATACCCTTATATGCACACCAGCGCGCCGGTGTATAGACCTTGATTAGGTCATCAACCTATTGGTCTGCCAAATGTACATACTCGGACATATAGTAACACATCTGTCTCCGGTCAGAGGATGTGTGCCTATATCATGACAGCATATGATATAGGACTTTGGTTATCTCGATCTCGTTAAGTCAACTCTTTGACCTAACTAATATGACACCTCCGAATCTCTATTCCTATGCAGAGGACCTGCATCAAGAAGTCGGTCAGATATCAGCCTAATTGAGAAAGGATTGCCATCTCCTACTCAGGCTGGAGATCATCTCTTAATAATCATTTGACGGTGCTTGATGAGTCCTCAATCTAACTCATTAGATATTCATCTAAGCACCAGCCTCTATCATTCAATAATTGAATCAACAGCTATATGATCATTAAGATGGCCATGGTACATAACCCTAATTGTACTAAGGGACCTATTATGCAAATTATGTACTCTTTATTTCAGATTAAGGAGTGAATTGCAATAACATTTATTGCATAATGGCTCGCCGTGGGCTCGCATGTCCAACAATCTCCCACTAGCCCAAAGAGCCATTAATGGGCTAATCATTTAAACCCACACTCATGTGACAATCATAGGCTATTTAGAAAATAGCTTGGTAAGCTGATCAGTCACTTCGTTCCCAAGAGACTACGCCAAGTCCTTTTACGGCACTTGCATATCTCTTAGTAACAGTGCTCGCATCCAATGCGAATGTTGCATCTCATGCAACCGATACTCAATTTTGTTGGTTATAGTGTCCATGACACTACATCTTATTAATTATCATAACCAGCATTCCCATAATCCTTATTAGAATACCTTCATTCCTGGAGATCTCTATCTCCTAAGGTATCTACAGTTAAGACCATCATAGATCACTATCTACAAGGTCTTAAACTTTTTGAAGATAAGACGTTGAGATCACTATCTCTAAGTTTCATAATCTTTGATGATATTGTTATTACTGCAATCAAGTGTTTTATCTCCATAGTAGGATTAGTAACAGTTTACTACTCCCACTGCATGGTAGACATCTGGTTCTTGTACACATTTAGCATACATTAAGCTTCTCATAACTGATGCACAAGTGCAAGCAGTTCTAGCATTCACTTCCTCAACTCTTTGAGGTGCTATCCCATTAGACAGGTCACTACCACATCTTAAGGGAAGGAAGCCTTTCTTGGAATTTTCCAAAAAATTGGAATAAGTCCAAGGTGTATTACTAATGTGACGGTCCCAATACCCTCTTCTCTTTGCTTCTGAACAACTTCAGAATTAAGATCTAAGAGGTATCCTTGAGATCGTATCTCAAGATATGGAACAACCAAATTATAAAACACTTATTATTATTCTTATATCATTCTAAATGATTAGAATAATATCTACATTTAGCACGATGAACACAATGGCACTCCCACTAAGCTTCACATGGTTCATCAAGATTTTATCTGAAATCACAACATTTATGATTTCATCAAATCTTATTTTCCATCTACAAAAAACTTATTGGAGTCCAAAGATGGAGTTCTTCAGCCAGCACACCTTGCTTTCCTCAACCATGAAGCCTTGGGGCTACTTCATATGAATATCCTCAGAGAGGTATTCATAGAGGAATGCAATCTTGACACACATTATGAAGATGTCATAGTCAAGTTGTGTAGCTATAGTTAGCAATATTCTGATGGGTTAAAGCAAGGTTACTGGAGAGCAAGTCTTATCACAAGCGATGCCTTCTCTTCGGTGTGTAGCTCATGACTACGAACCGTGCTTTGAAGGTCTCTACCTTATCATCAGGTTCCCTCTTTCTCTTGAAGATCCATTTACATCTTAATGGGTCTGACCCATATAGGTGGATCCTCGAGGGTCCATATACAAACACTTGTATATGAAGTCTACATTAGACTTTTATTGCTAACATCCATCTTTCCATGTCATGATCCTCAGGAGCTTCATCACATGAAGTCCGATCATTTTCAGATTTAACTGGCACATGGAATTCATCCTCAAACTTTTTTAAAGAGGTAATAATGTTTCATCTTTAATTATCTATTTTAGTTTCTAATTTCAGGAGCTTCATTATCTTTTCAAGATTAAATGAGTTCCTTTACTTCATTTTCATCTTGATTCTCAAGAGAGTCATCCTATAAGAATCATATTCTCAAAGATTAGATCTTTTAAGAATCTCAAGGTCATAAAGTAGGTATCCAATACCATCCTTTATTTTCCTAATGAAGTAGCACTCTCTAGTGCCAGATTCCAGCTTAATCACATGGAACCTTATTAAGGATATATAATGTAGTCTCTACCACATATATATACCTGGAAACTAAGAGATAATTATGCTATGATTAATCATTGATCAAATCATGTCACAAATGATCAATTGTATCTCCCTACAACTCTATTGAGTTAAGGTTCATCAGGAGGATTGAGATAGGAATGATATTCATATCTCCATAAGATATTTCTTGAATTCATCTAATAGGCACAGACTACCTTGGTCAGATCAAATTCATTTCATCTTCCTTCAAACTTTGGTTCTAAACCAAATTTGTGAAATCTTTGAACATTTCAAAGTTTTCTAAGTGAAGAGAAGAAATCTCATATCACAAATAATCACTAATAGATATCATATATCCATAATGTTTATTATGATATAGATGATCTGCATACATCAATATGTATGAGATCCTTAATACCTTGACACCTTACACCTTTCCCAAGGAAGGGTGTATTGGACATTTTTTACTTTGAATACAATATTCACAAGTATGTGAGATTTGATGCTTTAGACAATCTAAAGTTTCATGTCTTACTAGTCCATTGATCTCATCAACAGACATGTGTCCAAAACTTGATGCCAGATCATTGTCAAATGATCTTTATCCTCCTATTGATCTTTAAAGGTCTAATTTTCAGTATTAGAAATCTTAATGAACCATTCATTAATTTTCTAATTTAATAGAGTTCACTGGATTTTAGATTACTATCTGAAATATCTCCATCATAACCCTTTATGATAGATTTATTACAGAATTTATGTTTATATCCAACAATTAGAAATAAACAATGAGTGTATTCTAATATCTAGGTCATAGAGACATTCTTTAAGACTAAGGACTCCCACTGAAAATATGAAGTCTATTGATCTCATGGAAACTGTTGCAACACTTGCATCACTTTCAACATGGATGATCAATAAACCTTAAGATCAAATTTCTAATATTCTAATACATATGCAACCAATTGCAAGTGTCATTAGAAAATTGAGATACAATTATTAGACTTTATCTTATCAAATAAGTAAGTCAATATCAATGATTATATGTAGATTAATCTGATACACTATCTGATTCCTTCTCTAAATATTCTAGATAGATTTGATAGTCATACTATCAACACATCAATTTTATGCAGTATTGGCATTTATCCAACTCTTTGGATGTCATATGGAAGTCACAGAAGTATAGTCAACTCTTTGATTATCTTTCTACCTTGGGTCCAACCCATGTTTCCACTGCGCTCCCTTTATCTATAAACAACCAATACTTAAGACTAAGGACCTCTTATGTTAAATTCAAAAGAATTTAATGTAAGAGCATTTCGACATTTATACATGCTTCACCCAATTCATACAATATGAATATTATGAAGCTTCATGAATGACTAGAGTATAGATAGTAGAATGATGACACTCATCAACTACATCCATCTAAACTCTTAAAACATAGGTTCAGGTAGGTATTCAAACAATTTGAATACATCATCTCTTATAGAGCTACCATTCTACAAGATGCAGAGAACCATGTCATTCATGATTAAATGTCAAGAGCACATATGTATGCCAGAATATCTTTATTGATTTTATAAGGATTATTTGATAATTACGATCATTATCGACATGTCACTTCCAAAGTACATTCGATGAGATCAAGACTTATAGAGACATACAAACCCTAGGGTTTTAGTCCTATTGTCTATTTAATTATCACTTCTCATTATTATGAGGAAACTTGCATATTGCAACCACATACATTATGTGTCCAACTGCAATTACAATATCTGTATCAAGGGTCCAATCCATGATATTTTACTGGTTATTATTGAGTATAGAATTGAGTGGGTTTAATGAAGGATTATCTGAAATAAGATATTTGCATGAGTGTATATATTTATATATATACATATTATACTTTGATTTAGGAATTTTTATATCAAAGTTGTCTTGCCATGTCAACAATGAAAGTTCATTCTCTTAATCACTTTCAATGTAAGAGATATACTTACCATTATATCTCAGCAAGATCTGAGATCTCCTCTTTATCTTTGTTACATCCCAATAATATGAGAAATTGCAACTCCAATAAATAGAAGCGGGAACACATTCCGCCTTGCAAGTCCAACTTGCATTTCCCAATTCGATCTTTAATGCCCGGGCCCACCACCCCTAAGGTGATGTTGACCCGTCATCAATTGAACAAACCGTCAACAGGAATAGAACTCGCTATGCGCAATCCAATATCGCCCCAATAATATGAGGATCCGATATTGGGGTCACTACGCATACGGCCTTACTCTTTCGAGAAGCAAAGAGTCCGATCCAGATGCGCTTGTATATAGGAGCTGTCACTTCGTACAGGCGTCTCCTATATACAATCCCTGGCGACGGAAACCCTTCGCCTTGACGGGAGACCATGGATGTCACTTATGTGATCCTCCACCTCTTAATCAAATTTAATTAATTACTATGAATCACATTCATATAATTAATTCTTCCAAGGGAATTATTAACTCTAATCATATTAGAGTATTCTTAATTGGACATAATTAACTTAATCATATTAAATTAATTATCAATCCAATTCAATCAATCAAACTTAATTTTATGCTTGAATATATATGATATTATTCTCAAAGTACGTATTAATTCGTGTTTTAATAATTAGAAAAAATACATCATAATCCCTCGGACATTATCCCGGCCCTACCCGCTGTCATGGCCAGTACCGACGGGAGTGGGGCGGACTACATACGTTGCAACCCGCTGACCAGCGATCCCCGACTAGACACCATATCCGCCTCGGGAAAGGATAATGCCAAATTGATTATTTTATACTTGAGATGATCATCGGTTCTTCAACCGAAATTATACCATATAGTAATCAAAACAATTTTGATTTTAAGGAAATTTGCTAGGCAAATTCCCAAGTCCTATTCAAGCAAGAAGTTTGATGATTGTAATTCTAATTATGGTTTAGATCAAATCTAATCAACTAATTGGTTGGGGCCAAGTCAATTAAGGAAATAATCATTCTCTAATATTTCACAAATATTTTTCATAATTATTTCTCGAAATTAATAATTAATTTCATTAATTGTCAATCACATGGTTCTTGATTAGGAAAGCAATTTCAGCAGTGACCCCTACTTACTAAAATTGGCATATCTCAATCATATTAAATCCAAATTAAGCAAAGTCAATTTCTAAAGTTTGCTAATTTGATTTAGGACAGAACTAAGTGATTTTTCACGCATTTCGAGGCAAGTCTAAACAGTAATTAACATTTTAATCACGTTCAGATTCACAGTTCCCGCAACAGTGCATACATGTTCATTAAAACGACCATATCTCGAGCATACGAAATCTGATTTACGAAAACTCAGATCCTATGGTTTCCTTATTTAATGGGGAACATAATCCAAGTATAAAATTCGTGTTTAAACAATTTAAACAGTGCCTAATTTATTTACTAAACAGATCTGCGAAATCAAATGCGATGAAAACTTTCGCGACCTTAGCGAACCCAAGTCGTCGTCGGTTAGCGAATCACTATTCGAAACCATCGACCTATGGCTCTGATACCACTTGAAGGATATGGTTAGATCTTCAAGCGCATCACGGAAGCGTGAGCGTCGTATCGAATACGACGAGGAGCGACTAGTCGGACTAGTTGCTCGATGCAGCGGAATTTAAAAACTTTTATACGACGAAACCACATGATCCAAGAACACTTCTCGGATCGTTTTGTCTAAACCACAAACAAGTAATAGGATTACCTCTTGAAGCGTGGTTGAGATCGAGTCTCTAAACGAAGAGACCTCCTATCTCAAGTCCGATCCGACGGAGGAGACGCTTGCAAGCGCGGGGATGAACCGCATGCTTCTCGCAATCCATGTTGATGATCCAAGCGGCGGATCTCCTGATCTCGACACACGAGATCCGACGTCTTCTTCACGAGCGAGGCACACCGAAGGAGACGGAGATCCACGAGCAGAAGAACGGGCAGCATAACGACGATGCCGCGGCGATGGAGAACCTCTCCATGGCTTCCATGGTGGACGGCCATGAGAGGGAGAGAGAGGGCTGACCTCTAGAGAGAAAGAGAGAGAGAGAGATGCTTCTCAAGCATTGTGTGTAAATTAGAGAGCATGGTATGCCTCTCTATTTATAGGGTTTTGGGATCCATGGATCTCAATCCATGGGACATATAAAATCAATGGATGAGATTGATCTATGTCAATCCAATGGTCAAGATTATTGTTGGTAAAAACCAACAACTTGTGATTTAATTATGATAAAATATATTTGATAAATCAAATAAATATTAATACCAAATTAAAAATCAATCAAATAAGGAGAGAAAATACAAAGGAGATCAACCTTCCCCTTTAAAGGGCAATCTCATGGATTCCCATGAGATTGCACATCTCCTTGATTTTCTCTCTACTTATTTTCCAACAACTATTTGTTGGAATTTTATTCTTCAAAAATAATTCACAAATATATTTGAGAATATTGCAATCTTGACATTGGAAAATTGTGAATCATGTTCACAACCCAAAACAACATATAATTTACATTGTCAATTAATAACACATTGTGTATCCAATACACATAATAATTAATCAACACATATAAATTATAATTAGCTCTCTCTAATACATTATAAATCACATTTATAATATATTATGAATAATTGGATATTACTATCCACATTATTCTTATCCATAATAATTAAATCATCTTTAATTATATTGGATAACTTATTTTCTTGTGCTCAAATAATATGAATCACATTCACATTATTTACATCTTTGATAATCAAATCACATTTAATTATCTAAGACAACTCTCCTTATAATATGAATCAAATTCACATTATTCATGATAATTAAATCACATTTAATTATCCTTTTTCTCAATGCTCGGATACATATATCAACAATAGAATTATCCATGAACTCCTTCAAGGATAATGCGCTTTCTCCGCAGATACTTGGAGATAAGGACAGGGCGATTGTATTGTTCCACGTATAGTGACATGGATATTGAGATCATATCTCAAATCCAGATCTTGGACCTCCCATAGATGCTTGATTAAATCAAGACCGCAAATCTAATCTTCTCATTGCATCTGAATCACATTCAGATCAATGTCCAACATTTGGACTAAGATCAGATTACTTCTCTATTGAGAGGAGTCACTAAAATCCAGACCCGTTTCATCACTCCCTAGGAATGGAAGCGTCATGGTTATACAACCGTTTATGATCACATCACCCTCAGGCATTCCCAATACCTGTACATCCTGCATACTGGAAGACTCAGAATAAACCAGAAGTATTAGATCAACTTTACACTGTCTACTTCAGGGTTTTATCAGTAAGTTTCTCATTCGATCATTGGGAGTCGGTATTGATCATATACTTTCCAAAAGCATATATCATACCTAGGTCTTGTTCATATACTTTCCAAAAGTATATATCAAACCAACAAATTCAGTCAAGCTTCCAAAGCGAGACGACCGTGCGCACGGAATTTGATTCTTCCCAATATCTCATGAGTGAGCTCATGTCTTCCGGTTCAGTAGTAAACCTGTATGATCCCTTTGAAAGATCGTATTACTCATATACCCTTATATGCACACCAGCGCGCCGGTGTATAGACCTTGATTAGGTCATCAACCTATTGGTCTGCCAAATGTACATACTCAGACATATAGTAACACATCTGTCTCCGGTCAGAGGATGTGTGCCTATATCATGACAGCATATGATATAGGACTTTGGTTATCTCGATCTCGTTAAGTCAACTCTTTGACCTAACTAATCTGACACCTCCGAATCTCTATTCCTATGCAGAGGACCTGCATCAAGAAGTCGGTCAGATATCAGCCTAACTGAGAAAGGATTGCCATCTCCTACTCAGGCTGGAGATCATCTCTTAATAATCATTTGACGGTGCTTGATGAGTCCTCAATCTAACTCATTAGATATTCATCTAAGCACCAGCCTCTATGATTCAATAATTGAATCAACAGCTATATGATCATTAAGATGGCCATGGTACATAACCCTAATTGTACTAAGGGACCTATTATGCAAATTATGTACTCTTTATTTCAGATTAAGGAGTGAATTGCAATAACATTTATTGCATAATGGCTCGCCGTGGGCTCGCATGTCCAACAAAACTTACTGATAAAACCCTGAAGTAGACAATGTAAAGTTGATCTAATACTTCGGGTTTATTCTGAGTCTTCCAGTATGCAGGATGTACAGGTATTGGGAATGCCTGAGGGTGATGTGATCATTAACGGTTGTATAACCATGACGCTTCCATTCCTAGGTAGTGATGAAACGGGTCTAGATTTTAGTGACTCCTCTCACTAGAGAAGTAATCTGATCTTAGTCCAAATGTTGGACATTGATCTGAATGTGATTCAGATTCAATGAGAAGATTAGATTTGCGGTCTTGATTTAATCAAGCATCTATGGGAGGCCCGAGATCTGGATTTGAGATGTGATCTCAATATCCATGTCACTATACGTGGAACAATACAATCGCCATGTCCTTATCTCCAAGTATTCGCGGAGAAAGCGCATTATCCTTGAAAGAGTTCATGGATAATTCTATTGTTGATATATGTATCCGAGCATTGAGAAAAAGGATAATTAAATGTGATTTAATTATCATGAATAATATGAATTTGATTCATATTATAAGGAGAGTTATCTTAGATAATTAAATGTGATTTGATTATCAGAGATGTGAATAATGTGAATGTGATTCATATTATTTGAACACATGAGATAAAGAGATCCGAGATGATTAAATATGATTTAATTATCAAGGATAAGAATAATGTGGATAGTAATATCCAATTATTCATAATATATTATAAATGTGATTTATAATCTATTAGAGAGAGATTAAATATAATTTATATTGGTAGATTAATTATTAATGTGTATTGGATACACATTGTCTAATTAATTGAAAATGTAAATTACATTTTGTTTTGGGTTGTGAATATGATTCACAATATTCCAATGTCAAGATTGCAATATTCCCAAAATTAATTGAGAATTATTCTGGTGAATTAAAATACCAACAAATTGTTGTTGGAAAATAAGTAGAGAGAAATTCAAGGAGATGTGCAATCTCATGGATTACCATGAGATTGCCCTCCCTTTTGGAAAGAGGGGGGCGACACCAATTTCCTTGTGAAATTAGTGGCCGTCCCCCCCTTCCAAAGAGGAAGGTTGATCTCTCTCTATTCCTCTCTCCTTATTTGATTGATTTAATATGGTATTAATATTTATTTGATTTATCAAATATATTTTTTTCAAATTAAATCACAAGTTGTTGGTTTTTACCAACAACAATCTTGACCATTGGATTGACATAAATCAATCTCATCCATTGATTTTATATGTCACATGGATTGAGATCCATGGATCCCAAAACCCTATAAATAGAGAGGCATACCCATGCTCTCTCTTTACACACAATGCTTGAGAAGCATCTCTCTCTCTCTCATTCTCTCTAGAGATCAGCCCTCTCTCTCCCTCTCATGGCCGTCCACCATGGATGCCATGGAGAGGTTCTCCATCGCCGCGGCATCGTCGTTATGCTGCCCGTTCTTCTGCTCGTGGATCTCCGTCTCCTTCGGTGCGCCACGCTCGTGAAGAAGACGTCGGATCTCGTGTGTCGAGATCAGGAGATCCACCACTTGGATTATCAACATGGATTGCGAGAAGCACGCGGTTCATCCCCGCGCTCGCAAGCGTCTCCTCCGTCGGATCGGACTTGAGACAGGAGGTCTCTTCGTTTAGAGACTCGATCACAACCACGCTTCAAGAGGTAATCCTATTACTTGTTTGTGGTTTAGACGAAACGATTCGAGAAGTGTTCTTGGATCATGTGGTTTCGTCGTATAAATTTTTTTAAATTCTGCTGCATCGAGCAACTAGTGCGACTAGTCGCTCCTCGTCGTATTCGATACGACGCTCACGCTTCCATGATGCGCTTGAGGATCTAACCATATCCTTCAAGATGAACCCATGCACCAAGTCCTGGCCCGATTAGCTAGAGCCGAGCAGGTGAATGCAAAACTAATGGCTAGGATGGGACAAGTGATCGAGGTGGGTGGAATTGACTGACTGATGGTAGATGCCTACAACCCGGCCGAGAATGAAATACATAGTTGGCTTGTACCTGAGGTTCCCCCTGAAGCGTTCGAGCTGGAGTCCCATTTTTTGAGTCTGCTACCGAAGTTTAATGGGAACGCCAACGAGGAACCATATGCTTTCCTTAGAGACTTCGAGCTGGTATGCAACAACCTTAGTCACCCTAGGGTTGAGCAAGATTACATCAGGCTGAATGCTACCCTGTCTGCCTTAGGAGATTAAGCTGCTCATTGGCTAAAAAATCTCGGGGTAAGATGTATGACCTGGATGCAGTTCAAGAATTTATTATCGAAGAATTTCTATCCACTCAGTAGGACTAACCAGATGAGGACCAAGATCTCCAGTTTTTCCCAGGGCCTCTACGAACCATTTCATGAAGCATGGGATAGATTTAATGATTTAACTCAGAAATGCCCCTACAATGGCATTACCAAGCTATCTTAATGCAGATCTTGTTCTATGGTTTGACCCCAGAAATGCAGGGGTTAGTGAGTGCAGCCTGTGGAGGCATCTATCGGAATAAGAACGCAGATGTCGTATGGAAAATTCGGGAGCAGGTGGAGAAAACAAGCAGATCTCAGGCCAGTAGGGCCTATCAGTTGTCTCCCTCAAGCCTATCCTATGAGACAACTAGGAGGACTGTAGCGGATTGGACATATGACCTCATCCCCAGCATGGCGATAATAGCTGATAAGCTCACCATGGTAGAGCAGATCCACAAGAGGGTCACTAATCTTTAGGTACTTTTGCGATTACCGAAGTAAGTGGAGGAGTTGACTGAGAAGGTAGCCAAGATACGGCTACCTGCCCCTTCTGCACCACGTGTGCTTGTACATCGAGTTTATCTTGTACATGAGCAGGTACAAGGGCCTCAGAGTAGCTGGGTTGAGGAGTAGCAGTACACTCAACAGGTGCAACACGCACCCCCACAGGTGGAGAGAGTCTACAAGGAGCCTCCGCAGGTGTTCGAGATCCACGGGCTATGGTACAGCCTTGACCCCGTCGGCAGACAATCGAGGATAGGGAACGGTTAGACACACCGACCTTCCCTAGCTTACCAGGAAACCAAATCCGTCCCCGCACCGCGATTTGTACAGTCCTGACCCAGACAAGGGTACCAGCCTCAGCAGCACCAGCAGCAGCGCACGTTCCACTCGGGCCAGGAGGGCCCTCCACCACCTTCCCACTAGCAACAGTATCAACATGGACAACAAGGCCCATATAGATAGTCGAATCAATCGCCCTCTAGTCAACAACAGCAAGCCCCACCCACTAGTGAATTGGAGTCCCTCACCTTGGCCATCTAGACCCTGACTGATAGGTTCCAGCATATACAAAATGACTACCTGGATATCAGAACCGATCTTAATCGTGTTTCACGTAACCAGGACCAACACATGGTTCCAAAGACCTCAAATCCCACCCAGGTTCAGGCTAACCCAAATAGACTGAATCAAGGCCAGCAGCGACCACGCGATCAGGTATACAATTTAGGTTATTCTCTATCTGAACATGAGATCCTTTTGTATGATAACGTAAATCATATGTCCCTCAGGAGCAGAAGGAACGTGATCATACCTGATCGGGCACGGGCACAAAAGGAAGACACTGCCAAGTCTCTACCTGAGGAGAACTTGGAGGCAGAAGAGCAGTACCACCATTACCACCACCTGCAGAATAAGAGGATTTCCAAGTCCTCAAAGAACACGGAGAGGAGCACCAATAGTGAATCTGACGAACCAGATGAGGAGCCCACACCTCCATTTGAGGAGGACGTCCCAGAAATCGCAGAAGATGCATCACCTGTTTCGCTATAGAAATTTCTTTTTCGTCCGAGTCAGAGTCTTGTAAAGAACTCAATTTCCCATCTTAATGAAAATCTTTCAGTTTCAGAACCTGAGTTGTCGTCAATAATCCCTTTCTCTCGTGCTCTTAATGGTGAAAAGAAGAAAACAAAGAAAATCCAAAAAGATGACCTTAAGATGGCAGAGTTCTACAATAAGTATATCAAGGTCACAATACCCTTAGATAAGTATGTGGACATGACACCTGCATTTCATAAATACCTTAAGGTGAGATGCATACCTACTAGGGTCAGCAGGAAGACCAAAATCTGTGTTGAGAAGCACGTTCTATCAGTAGCCACTACTTGCGCCATCAAGAATACGTTTTGAAGGAAACGAAGGGACATGGGTGCTCATTATGAGGTGAGTCATGTCGATGACACTGCGTTTGCACATACTCTCCTTAATAATGGATCCTCAATTAATCTGATGCCCACAACCCTCTATGAGCATCTAAATCTAGGACCTCTTAGGAAATCCAGAGCCTTACTCCAGTTCGTAGACAAATCAACCAAGTGGTGCTAGGAAGAATTGAGGAACGTTATCATCAAGGTCAAGGGTCAGGATTACATGGTGGACTTTACAATCCTTGATATGGAGACCGCTCAAAATTGAAGAGATTGCTGGAAATGACTAGGAAGGCCCTTCCTTAGAATAGCGGGGCCTTATTTGATTACAAGATCAAGAAGATTCAGTTCCAAACTCCAGGCGGATATGAGGAACTTGAGATGAAGCAGACAAGGTGGCAGGGGCCAGATTCAGAATACAGCACCTAGTACTCCACTTCAGAAGTAGATTGCATTCATGCAGACACCGTTAGGCCATGGAGACAAAACCCAGCCAGTACTGATGAGTCCCTCTCCTTTAGAGAAGATCTTGTGCATGAGACAGTTTGCGAGAACCATAGGAACGAGTACGACGTAGAAAATACATCACCTTACATCTTTGATGATGTAGAGGCCCAGTTAAGCATGTCAGTCCTTCCCTCTTTAGGACAATCATAACTGAGGATGATGAGTCAGACGTGGCTTTCGCTGATGGCTTTGATACCTTTGATGATAAGAATCCATAGCTGAATGAGTTGGTGGCAGTCACTTCAAAGATAGATTCAACCACTACCAACAAAGAGCCAGAACTGATTGAGCCAGACTTCCTTGATGATCAAACCTTACCTGAGCTCAAACCATTACCCAAAACCCTTAAATACGCCTTCATTAAGGGACAAGAGAAGAAGTATCCTTTTATCATCAATTCGTGATTGATCGAGGAGCATGAATCTTGCTTGCTAGAGATTCTGGAGAAAAACCGCAAGGCTAAAGGATGGAGCATCTCCGATCTCCACGAGATAAATCCCTCCCTATGTTCGCACCATATCTACTTAGAGAATGAAGCTAAACCCTCTCGTGTATTCCAATGTCGGTTGAATCCAAATTTGTGAGAGGTTGTGAAGAAGGAGATTGATAAATGGTGTGACGTGGGTTTCATTTACCCCATCTCCGACTCCAAGTGGGTGGCACCTATCCATGTTATTCCAAAAAAGTCGGGAATTCAGACGAACACCAACGACGACGGAGAGGAGATTGTGACGCGAGTACCCATGTCGAGGTGTGTCTCCTAAATGCCACGACGAAGAAGGATAATTTTCACCTACCAGTCATTGATCAGATCTTAGAGAGGTTAGTGGGAAAAGAATTTTTCTTCTTCTTAGATGGGTTCTCGGGCTACAATAAAGTAGCCATCGCTCATGAAGACCATTAGAAAACCACTTTCACATGTCCCTTTGGTACCTATGCTTTCAGGCACATGCCTTTTGGGTTATAAAATGCTCCCGGTACATTTCAAAGGTGCATGATTGCGCGCCGAAATAGTCAGTGAATGGATGACTTCTCGGTCGACGGTGATTCCTGTCTTAGGAATCTGGACCGAGTCCTCAAAATATGTTGTGAGGATAATCTGGTGCTCTCTTGGGAGAAAAGTCACTTCATGGTGACGGAGGGCATTGTGTTGGGGCATGTCATCTCCAAGAGAGGATTGGAGGTATACCCTACCAAGGTAGAGGTGATCAGATGACTCTAGCCACCAACCAACTTGAAACAATTGCGGTCATTCCTCGGGCATCTCAGATTTTATAGGAGATTTATCAAAGATTTTTCAAAGATCGCCCGCCCGCTAACTGAGCTTTTAGGCAAATACATGGATTTTATTATTGATCATAAATGACTTGAGGCCTTTAAGCAATTGCAAGGGATGATAATGGATGCCCCGATCCTACAAGCCCCTGATTGGTCTCTTCCTTTTGAGACCATGACAGATGCCTCAGATTTTGCTGTTGGGGTAGTTTTAGGATAGATGAGGGATGGCGACCCGTTCGCCATATACTACGCAAGCAAAGTGCTTGATACCGCTCAATGTAAATATACAATTACCTTAAAGGAGATTCTTGCGGTAGTGTTCTCCTTAGATAAGTTCAGATCACATCTAATTGGATCTAAGGTGAATGTGTTCACGGACCATACAACACTACGGTACTTAATGGAAAAGAAGAATGCGAAGGCTCATCTTCTTTAGGTGGATTTTACTCATCCAGGAATTTGATTTGGATATTAGAGATAAACCTGGAAAGAAGAACGTAGTGGTTGATCACCTCTCCCATCTCGAAAATCTTCATACTTCTGATGATACATCTATTCGAGACTCCTTCCCTGATGAGTCGGTTTTATTATCGACTCAATCCCATGGTACGTAAATATAGTGAACTATCATGTCTCCAAGAAAGTTCACGAAGATTGGCTCACGAACCACATAGACCGGCTTAAGTCGGATGCAAGACATCATTACCATTGAGAGGATCCGATCCTTTTTTTTTGAAGGACCAGATTGTGTCTGAAAACGGTGTATTCCTCAGGAGGAATATTAGAGTGTCCTTAATGCCACAGTTTGGAAGCGGGAGGAAACCACTCCGGGAAGAGGACCACATGGAAGGTACTTCAATGTGGCTTATACTGGCCACTCTGTTTCGCGATGCGCTCACCTTTGCGAAGTGGTGCCTAGTATGCCAGCGAATGGGAGGAACCGTTGGTTCCAAAGATGAGATGCCAATGCAGCCTGCCATCATTTGTGATGTCTTTGATGCCTGGGGCATCGACTTCATGGGCCCATTCCCGGTTAGCCATGGTTTCGAGTACATCCATCTTGCGGTAGACGGTCTGTCAAGGTGGATGGAGGCTATCCCTACTCGAGCCGCGGACAGCATGATTGTCTGCAAATTTATTAGAGATCACATCATCTCTTGGTTCGGGATCCCCAAAATGTTGATATCTGAAGGGGGTAACCATCTTGTGAAGAAAGAAGTGAAGAAACTCTTGAAGGATTAAGGCATCGAACACTGTTTGCCGAGTCCGAAATTTACGCTGGTTAAAGATGTGTATTTATTTGATCGTGCATAAAAATATTATTGTCGTTTCGTTGTAGGCGGCAATCGGAATCGGTGAAGAATAACCACAATTGTTTATTCAGTTTTTAATGACGTGATTTTATGTTTATTTTACTTGGGCAAGTCCCAAGGTCGAACATAAGGAGACAAAGGAACAACCTAGAATTATGTCTATCAAAATTCATGCGCAGTTTTCAAGGCAATCTTTTTTTTAAATTTTTAATGCAATAAAGTATGCGAAATGCAGTTTTGGCCTGTTTTAGGGATTAAAATGTACATAAAGCTTAAACGATGTCCGAAAAATTTGAAATTTGGCTACAATGCAAAATAGGATGAAATGAATGTATTGTAATATTTTTTGTTTTTTGGATGCAATATGAATTTTTTTATGAATTTATAAATGCAAAAAAATGAATTCAAATATTTAATAATTATAAATATTAATCCTAATTATTTTCAAGGGATAAAATTGCCTAAATCTATCACTAGTTGATTGATCTCATAAAAATCCTAAATCTCGAAAATGTGAGATTTAATAACTATTAAAAATCAAATATCGAAATATGCAAACTGATTTTTTACAAGTCAAATCGTGCATGCAACTGCAATTCTTTTTTGGCACAATATTCACCACATATAATTCTACGATATGTGATTTTTGGGGAATTTTTAGAGCAATGGTTAATCAAATATAAATTTTAGAGCATGAAATGGGCAAAATACACAATTTTCCACAGAACATATATTTATTAACCATCGATTACAAAAATGTCCACAATATGTCAAAATGAAGAGAATTAAATGAGGAATAAAATGCTATTTTTTTAAAATGAAATGGATGCAATGAAGAGGTTCAAAACCAAAGGGGATTACTAGGGGATTGATGCAATAATTTAAAATAAATAACCTGCAAAGGAGGGACTTAGATGAAATTACCAATAACCAGGGGGCATGAGTGCAAAATTTCCAAGCACAAGCCCTTGGAATGGCTGGAATGAACTGCGATATGGAGAAGGTTCGAGGGGGGTCTCTTTAATTAGCCCAGCGGGTCACGTGCCCAACGCACGTGCCCCGCATGTGCGTGGGGAGCCTCGAGGTCCGTGCCCGGTGCTTGAGGTGGTGAGGCGAAAGGGCTGGCGAACCTCTGATGCTGCGGAGGTTGTCGGTGGCGAAGGGCCACTTCGACGGAGGAGACGTCACTTCTTGGCGGAGGCTGGGGACTGTGGTGGTCAGCGAGCGGGAGTCCGGCGCCACGGAGGGGGGCCAGGTGTAGTTGAAGCTTAGCAGCCGACGGAGGAGGGAAAGACCTCCGGTGAAGTCATCGGTGCGTTGGAGCTTTGACAGTGTAGTCGTGTTGGAGAAGAAGATCGAAGATGACAGATGGCAGTGAAGTTGTTGCAGGTGGTCGTCGGAGTTGATTGCGATTGAAGCGTTGTCGATGTTGGACGATGGTGTCGATGGCTCAACAGGGACCTGGAGCAAAGCAGGTTGACGATGGAGTCATTGCTGCAATGAGGGCTAGGGGGCCCTATGATCTCGCCGCGAAGGAGGCTCGCCGACGCTATCACCGCTTGAGGAGACATGCAGTGCAATCGGCGAATGAAGGTTGACGAGGGTGGCGGTGCTCGTTTATAGTAGTAGGGTCCTGCCGGAGATTGTAAGATGGGGTTCGCGGTGATTGACGAGATAATGATTTGATTTGGGGTTCTGATTTGAAAGATCTGATTAGAGGTTGGAGGAGGTTCGACGAAGATCGGCGATGGCCAAGATTGAAGGGCGGCGACGATATTCGCGGAGGATCTGATCGTGACGGAGATTGCGTGGCAGAGAAATTTGGGGGCGCCGCCGCCCACGATGGAAAGGGGTGGAGGAAGACGAGGGCGGGACCGTCCAATCGGCCGAGATCGGACGGTCCTGGCAAGGACATGTGGCGGTCTGGGGCGAGAGTGGGGGAAGGCAGATTACATGCGTAGCGCGTGCCTGGAAGGCACATGCGACGCAACTGCGAGGTTATTTAATTATCTTTAATTTTTTGGTAAAAACTAATAAATAAAAACCTTAAAAACGACTGATACATGATGGCTCCAGGAGATGCCACGTGTCATCACCACAAAATTCAAAGAATAAATCCTTTAATAATACAAAAGAAATAGCAAATGGTTTCAGATGGAAAAAGTTTCTTTACTAAAATTGCTCCTCTCGATAAGATCTACAAGTTTCTTGAAGACATCAAAACCAAAATCGATCATTTTCACAAAGCGATTTTTTTGAGATATCCCATGTATATAGAATACCTTAATTTTTGAGGTTTATAAATTTTTGTTATTTTTAAACTAGATAAAAATCCGGAAAAAATATGGTAAAATCAAAGATAAATATTTACACATTAATCTATTTTTGTAGTTTTTTATTAGTTAAGAAAAAGAAGAAATAAATTAAAATATGAAAAAGACCAATTTTGTACAGTTTGTTAGTGAAGACTCGGACCCAATTTGTTTCTTTGATTTCAAGCTCAATTTGGATTTGAATTTTTACTCATTTTAATAAGACTTTTAACAAAGAAGACAAATGAAAAAGAAATCAACTAAAATAGGTTAAGAATGTACATAAAATAATAGGTCAAAGACCGTTAAAATACAAAATGTACAAAAGAGGCCCAAAACTCAACTTTCACATATGAGCTCCGATTCACTTGAACTTGATCTTGTTTTGAAGGTAATTGAATGTACATTACTTTAAAAGTGAGTATAATTAAAAAGGACACTGGATGAGGATGATATGGGGTTTTTAGTCTGGAAATCCTGAAACTAGATTTTGGGTTTTTGGTCCACTTTTTTGGGTAGTGAATTTTTATATTTTTCATTTATTCTAGTAAGTGATATGTAAACAGTGGAGGTGGTTTTGTGTCATTCGGAGTTAGAATGAATGAGTTAAAAATTCGAGAAGTTATGCTATTTACAGTTCAATTTTGGCTGAGAGTTTTGACTTCTTATTTTGTCAGAAATTAGTGCTAAAATGCAAATCTTGTGAAAACATGCATGAATGCTAATTATGTTGAATAGATGCATAAATGCAGATGATTTTGAGTGATCTGAGCTAAATTAATTAGATTTAGAGTGTTGAATCCGAGATTCATCATCCTCCCATACTTCAACCATGCTCGTCCATGAGCATCAATAAGAAATGCCATGAGGTGAAATGCGATTGGGTTCCATGCTAAGACCATGAGCTGAAGGTTAAAATGAAACTAGTCTCGACCTTTGGATTATTTCTGTGTTAGAACTTCTGTGAGAATTAGAATTTCAAAACCAACAGCCTTCAAGTTCTACACATCATTGCTACAGTTTCGGCTCAGAAGTCATCTTAGATCAATCATCTTCACAAAGTATTTCCTAGGAACATTGAATAATTGACTCATGTGTGTGAAAGGTTTTATCTCTTCCCATCCAGAATGCTGGACTACCATGCTCCTCTCTTTTCCAGTAACTCATCATCGGGGAGCCATGTATTTCCTTCTAAGGTCTGTCGTGCTGTGTTCACAATCGAATTGGGGGAGAAGTTAGAAGAAGGAGAAAAGAACTGGAGGGTGGCCAGTGTAGTCACCTCTCCTTGTGAAGCTGGCCAGTGTAGCCGAGTCTCCACCAAGATCTGCAGGTTTTCTTTGATGCTTGGACCTTTTTGGTCAGATATTTATTTGGTAGCGACTTCTTTGTATTTGGAATTTTTTGGTGGTTCTGCTTGGATTTTATTGTGCCCCTACCGATATAGAATCTTTTTGTTTCCGTGCATTTTTTGGGGTCTTAGAAAAAATTGTGCTCAGCTGTCCATCCCTTTTCCGAAGCTTTATTTCAACCCGTACTCAGGTCTTTAGATTTCCACGCTACTAGAAAAGAAACTCACAAAGTCTTCCAACATCCCGACTGAGTTGATCTAAGTGCATAGTGCGAGAGTGCAAATTAATTCCCTATTCTAGAGTTGTACCCAGAATGAAGAGACCAGGTTAGACACTAAGAGTCGAACGCTGTACATTGTCATGTGGAACTCAAAGAATCAAGTCAAAGACCGAAGTTTCTAAAATCCTATTTCTCGGTGAAGTTCCTCTGAAAATTAAGTGGATTAAGGTCAAGTCTAGACCATTCTCGGTTTCTGCTCATAACTCGGTTCAGAACCCAAAGACTTTTCACAAATGCGATGCTGGATGAAGTGCAGGTGTGTGAAATGCAGACAAAATTTTTTTATGATGATTTTTTTATTTTTTTATGCAAGGGATTTTTGGTTTTTTTGAATAAGAAGCCAATTTTTTCAAAAAATTGGGTTGGACATAGTCAGTGATAGTAGAAAAACTCTTTTTTCTTTTTTTTTGTTTTTTTAAATAAATCACCTACCTCGTAAATACATATAGACTTATGCGAAATAACAAGATATGGTTAAATTATATAAAAAGTACATATACAGACCCCCCATACTTAGCAAGTGCTGTGTCCTCAGAGCATAAGAAGCGTAAAGAAGACATAGCTCGGACTAAGTATGAGAGAGTGAAAAGAAGAAAAACAAAAATATGGATCGGAATGCCCCCTATACTTAGGCTGTGAATAGTCTAAGTATAGAAGAAGAGTGAATAAATGAGTTGGTCAGGATATGTGGATGAAGAGAGTATATACAAATGGGCATCGGTTCCCCCCATACGTAGGCTCTGGTTAGCCTAAGTACAGAAGAATGGTGGACATGGAGTGATCATGAGAAGGAGTGTGATGAGGGAAATGGTATATACAGGTGGCATCGGTCCCCCCTATACTTAGGCCTTGGCCTAAGTAGAGGAAGAGCTGTACAAGGGGACCGATGTGGTCGGGAGGGAGGGTTGGTAGCCGATGATTAAGGCAGTTTTCAACTGATCTTTTTGTGAGCCTACGGTGGGAGATCGTAATGATGAGAAGGAGATGGAGCATATGATTCCAAACTATTATCAGAACTATCGTCAGAAAAATCATGATGGATCGTAGATGAAGCGTTTGAGTCAGATGAAAGGTATCCATCATCAAAGTTATCCTTAGAGGAATAATATTTGAAAGTGTACATACTCCAAATATTCTGGTATTTTTGTTTCTTCAGTTGTTTCCTCCGAATACGTTCCTTCTTGGGATCACGTGGTCTATTCTCGAATGAATACTCTGAAGAACCAGTCTCAGTCAGCTCATAAGAGATAATTCCAGTGTATTTAAAGAGGACAGGAGCATCAGCTTTTGATGAATAATAGTGAGGAACGGGAGTCGTCCAACAAGAGTCAAATTTTGGATCCTTGCGAAGTTATGGTTTTTAAACTACTAAGCAGACCTCACTCATGTAGATTACCTTTTCCGGACCTGGTGAGGGATCATCAGCTAATTCCTCTTCCAGACGGTCAAAGGTGACTTTCTTTTTCTTGTTTAGTGAAGGTGTCGATCCACTGGAGTATCCAGATGAATAACCATTGGAATTCTTCTCCTTGGTTGGTGTTCGTCCTGCTTGTTTGTTCTTAGTCTTCTTAATGTTGGTACACTCTCGATTTGGGATGATTTGGTCAAGGTATTCAGAGTATGTTGCCACTGGGTGCGACCATGCATATGTCTCTGTATCATAGAAGAAATTTTTGTTTATTTTGAGATTCGCGGGAATTGAAATACTGGGAAGAGTCTCTGCATGCTCGTTCTCAATTAATTTGATGTTGGAGCATTCCTGTGTCGAGTTGATGTGATCAAGGTAGTCAGAATAGGTCGACCCAGAGTGTGACCATGCATAAGTCTCCAGATTATATGATTCATATACTTGGTTCTCCATGGTGATAGCAGCTGGGAATGGAGCAGGAGGGAGAGTCTCTAAACTAATAGTCTCATCAACAACCGCTATCTCAGGTGTCGCATCAGGGTAGGGCTCTTCTACCGCTTCATGGTTACGGTTGTCGAGGACTTCGTGGGTTGCCTCAGAAAATCGTGGTTCCTCAAAGACTTGGTCAGATCGAAGTTCTTCCAATGTTGTAAAATTGATTTCCCGAGTCTCACATTCAATAATTGCCTTAGCCAATGCCAAGAATGGCTTTCCGAGAATAATTGGAGACTGGGTGAATTCTCCTTGATGCTCAATATCAATGATCGTGAATTCTACTTTTAGCGGAGCACCTTGGAATTTCATGATGACAGTAATGATTCCTCTCGGCTGCTTTATTGATCGGTCAACAATTGAATAATCTCTCGTCTCTTCCTGATCGGTTCGAGTTTGAGTTCGTGGAATACAGAGGTCGGGAGGATATTGATCAGTGAATCATCATCAATCCGAGCATGGTTGAAAATTGTGTTTTCGATCATGCAGTCAAATCTGGGCAACCGCTTTACTATGTGGCTCTTGGTTTTTGTCCTCAACACCAATGAGGAGGTCATTGACAAAATCTGTCTTTCGGTCTTTGATCTAATCCTTCCCGACTTTTTCATCATTAATTTGTCCATTACAAATCCTTTATGGACGGGGAAGTATTCAATGGCCTTTATAAAGGGAAGTTAAAAAATCATTCTTTTCCCTAGTTCTTCCCGTACAACAGGATCCAAATTCTTCAGATCTTTTTCAGTCTCTGTTTTTATGAAATTTTCTGGATTTTCGATTTTTTGGTGTTTTTGAATATTTCAATTTTTTGGTATTTTCTATGTGGTGTGGTAATGTGGTGTCTTCCGTAGATGAGCAGGGGCTTTGATGTTCCAAGAAGGAATCAGATGCATAGTCATGTCTAGGGGAATAATAACAGGAAGTGCCGCTGCCAGAATCGTCCCTAGGTTTCTGACCTCAAAATCGTCAACATGAGATCTAATCATTTCCTTATTCATTTTTATATCTGAGCTCCCAGATAGTGAAATTAGTCGGTCGGCAAATTTTTAAAATCTATCCTCCATAAATTCGAATCTTTTATTTATCCTCGAAATATCATCCTCAAAATTCTGTTCATGATCAATCATGGGAGCAATCGGTTTGTGTTCAATAAGTTCATCTTCCATTTTCCTGTATGTGCTGAGAGGAGAGTTTCTCAGAATATCCGATATATGAGCATTATTTTCTTAAATTTTCTCCTCAAAAATTATGGAAGGAGGCTGCTCAGTGGAAGGATTTTGCGGGAATGTGTAGGTCTCATACTCAACATGTCGTGACTCAGGCATGTAATCCTGGTCTGAGTAGAGTCTACTTCCATGGTCATTATTGATCGTATCCTTGAATAATGGAGTCATACATGGTATATACGTGTCAATATCATCAGTTTGGTCCTCTGTGTTTCTAGGCTGATCAAATGAGTGATATTCAGGTTGTTCAATAGGGATTTGATCGTTGCGGTCAATCCAACTCTGATGATCATTAAGTGTGAGTGTCTCCATCTGGATTTGGTTTCTTAGTCAGTCACGAGATTCAAAAGTAATTTGATCTTGCATTGATACATTTGCGAGAAACTGAGAATAAGACGATTCCGTCCATGATGGTATGTGGTCATGTACAGTCGGATGATTCGAGTAGAAATTTAATGAGGGGGCTGAATTAATCCGCAGGTGAAAGTCTCCCGTAAATGTTGGAGGATTATTGAAAGAAGATGATTTAGTTGATTTGGGCCTAACCGAGACAAATTCATTTTCATAGTATAGCTCTGATGGATTTTGAGATAAATGTTCAGCCATTTTTGAAAGAGCTGAAAGGAACGATGGTTCGGGTTTGCAATGATTTTCATGATCTGGATGCGGAGAGTTTTTGAAAAAAAGTTCCATGATGAGGTTTAAATCAAGAAAGGAGAGAGATGATTGCATGGGACAATCAAAAGAAATTTTATCAAATGTGTGGTTTTTGATCTTTGATATCGGTTCATGTACACCAATGCAAACAGAAATCAAACCCCGGGTTCATCAACTCACATAATGAAGCCATAAGAGTTTGGCTATTATCTTTTCAATTTTAATTGGTGATAACACAATCTTGGAAAGAATTTAGCGAGATGTTAGGTGCCGAAATTTTCCTAATAATTGGCCTGAATTCATACGACTAGTTGTACCTACTTTTAGCTAGTATGGGAGTAAGTAAGTACCGTAGAACGGCTACCCATTACTTGAGGATAGAGTCTTACGCAGTGTACTCTAAACCACCAACTCTGCTAAGGAAATCCGGACCATTTACCGGCTACCCGTACATCCTCACTGAGAAGTAGCTAATCGTTTTTTGTAGAATCAGTAGTCAATATGAAAATCTGATTTTTGGATCTAGCCTTAAGTGTCATCTCTCGCTCACTCATAAAAATAAAAGCATCCAAGGATGGGGTCGCTCTCCACCAAAAATTCTTGGATTTTATGTGTTATTTAGATCAGCTATATTTAGCAGTCCCAATTTTAGTTTGGTGATCACTGAAGAATTTAAAAGAGCACAAATGCATGTCTACCGTCCAGTCCCAATTTCCTATAGAATTATGTGATAAAATAAGAGGGAGAAGTTTGGGTAAAGCCGATACACGCGAAAAACTATGTGTATGCTCAGTTAGAAGACTTATAGTGAATCCTTGCAATCTTCATGTGGGATGCAATACAGAAATTGAAAATTTAATCTAGATGAATGCAAGCCGATGAAAAACCGTACCTAATCAGAAAGTTCTATTAGAGGGAAAGAATTGAGTTAAATTTGGCTACATTGAACGATCTAATGTGTGTCTCAATTAATAATGAAGTGTGGCCTTAGATACTACGAGCACAATCAAAAAAATAAAAACGCTCTAAGAGCCGTATGTGCAGGTTTATCCTATTCGCCAATCAAGTCGGGCACCACCTTCACCGGAGAGTGAAACAGGTCACGACACACCACAAGAATAGTTCAAGGTATTTTTACACACGCGAGAGTCCAAACGAACACCGCTATAAATGAGCAATTAATTACAGAAAATAAAAAGTTGAAGAAATTAAAATCCTAGACTCTACGCTCTCTCACGACTCGACTCGATCATAAATTAATTGCGGCTTTTTCGGAAGTCAGTGAAGATGCATCGGTTCTTGAAAAATTGCTTCATGTACATCGGGTACCTCGCAAGAAAAATAAGAGAGAAAATGTAAGAGAGTGACTCAAAAAATAAATCAAAAAGAAAATAAGAGAAAAAATGCTGAAAATAAAATAAAATAAGTGCAGGAAAAAAAATGAAATTTACAATGAGCAATTCAGGGATCAGACTGCCCAAATGTGGAAAATCGAATAAGAGTTTTCAAAACACAAAACTAAGTTGTTTGCCTCCCTGGCAACGGTGCCATCTGCCGAGTCCAGAATTTGCGCTTGTTAAAGATGTGTATTTATTTGATCGTGCGTAAAAATATTATTGTCGTTTCATTGTAGGCAGCAATCAAAATCGATCAAGAAAATAACCGCAATTGTTTATTCCATTTTTAATCACGTGATTTTATGTTTATTTACTTGGGAAAGTCCCAAGGTCGAACATAAGGAGGCAAAGGAACAATCTAGAATTATGTCTATCAAAATTTGTGCGTGGTTTTCGAGGCGGTCTTTTTTTTTATTTTTAATTCAATAAAGGATGTAGAATGCAATTTTGGCCTATTTTAGGGACTAAAATGTAAATAAAGCTTAAACGATGTCCGAAAAATATGAAATTTTGCCACAATGCAAAATACGATGAAATAAATGTACTATAATTTTTTTGATTTTTTGGATGCAATGTGATTTTTTTATGAATTTATAAATGTAAATAAAATAAATTCCAATATTTAATTATAATAAATATTGATGCTAATTATTTTCAAGGGATAAAAGTGCCTAAATCTATCACTATGTGATTGATCTCACAAAATCCTAAATCTCGAAAATGTGAGATTTATTACCTATTAAAAATCAAACAACGAAATATGCAAAATGATTTTTACAGGGCAAACCAAGCATGAAAATACAATTCTTTTTGGTCATAATATTCACCACTATTAATTCTACAATATGTGATTTTCGGGAATTTTTAGAGCAATGGTTAATCAAATATAATTTCAGAGCATGAAATGGGCAAAATACACATTTTCCCCAGAACAATTATTTATTAATTAACCATCAATTACAAAAATGTCCAAAATATGTCAAAATGAAGAGAATTAAATGAGGAACGAAATGCTATTTTTGTATAATTAAATGGATGCAATGAAGAGGTTCAAAACCAAAGGGGATTACAGGGGTATTGATGCAATAATTTAAAATAAATAACATGCAAAGGTGGGACTAAGTTGAAATTACCAATAACAAGAGGGGCAAGAGTGCAAAATTTCCAAGGGGCGCATGTTGCGTACATGCCCTTGGAATGGCTAGACTGAACTGCGATGTGGCGAAGGTCCGGGGGGGTCTTTGTAACACGTGACCCATGGTGACGTAGGCGCTGACGTTCTCTCCCGATGCACGTGCCCCGCACGTACATGGGGAGCCTCGGGCTCCGTGCCCGATGCTTGAGGTGGTGAGGCGGAAGGGCTGGCGAACCTCTGGTGCTACGGAGGTTGTCGGTGGCAAAGGGCCGCTCTGACGGAGGAGACAACGGTTCTTGGCGGAGGCTGGCGACTGTGGTAGTCTGTGAGCGGGACTCCGGCACCGCGGAGGGGGGCCAGGTGTGGTTGAAGCTTAGCAGCCGGTGGAGGAGGGCAAAGACCTCCAGTGAAGTCACCTGCGCGTTGGAGCTTTGGTAGCAGAGTCGTGTCGGAGAAGAAGACCGAAGATGAATGATGACGGTGAAGTTGTTGTAGGTGGTCGTCGGAGTTGATTTCGATTAAAGCATTGTCGATGACGGACGATGGAGTCGGTGGCTCAACGGGGACCTGGAGCATAGCAGGTTGACGATGGAGTTGTTGCTACAACGAGGGTCGGGGGGCCCTCGGTTCTCACCGCGAAGGTGGCTCGCCGGCGCTGTCACCACCGCGAGGAGACCTGCGGTGCAATCGGCGGATGAAGGTTGATGAGGGTGGTGGGTGCTCTTTTATAGGAGCACGGTCCTGCCAGAGATGGTAAGATGGGTTCGTGGCGATAGAAAAGATCGGGATTTTATTTGGGGTTTCGATTTGAAAGATCTGATTAGAAGTTGGAGGAGGTTCGACGAAGATCGACGATGGCCGAGATTGAAGGGAGGTGACGATATTCGCGGAAGATCTGATCGTGATGGAGATTGCGGTGCGGCGGTAGAGAAATATGGGGGCACCGCTGCTCGCGATGGAAAGGGGTGGAGGAAGATGAGGCCGGGACCGTCTGATCGGTCGAGATTGGACGGTCCTGGTAAGGACACGTGGCGGTCTGGGGTGAGAGATCCAGGAGCTGCCACGTGTCAACACCAGAAAATTCAGAGAATAAATACTTTAAAAAATACAAAAGAAATAACAAATGGCCACGGATCGAATAAGTTTCTTTAGAAAAATTGCTCGTCTCGATGAGATCTACAACTTTTATGAAGACATCAAAACTAAAATCGATCATTTTCACAAAGTGATTTTTTTGGGGTATCCCATGTACATAGAATACCTTGATTTTTGAGGTTTATAAATTTTTTGTTATTTTAAACCAGATTTTATTCCGAAAAAATATGGTAAAATCAAAGATAAATATTTACACATTAATCTATTCTTTGGATTTTTATTAGTTAAGAAAAAGAAGAAATAAATTAAAATGAAAAGACCAATTTTGTACAGTTAGTTAGTAAAGACTCAGACCCAATTTGTTTCTTTGATTTCTAGCTCAATTTGGATTTGGATTTTTGCACATTTTTATTAGACTTTTATCAAAGAAGACAAATGATAAAGAAATCAACTAAAATAGGTTAAGTGTGTACATAAAATAATAGGTCAATAACCGCTAAAATACAAAATGTACAAAACAGGCCCAAAACACAACTTTCACATGTGAGCTCTGATTCACATGAACTTGGTCTTGTTTTGAATGTAATTGAATGTACATTAGTTCAAAATGAGTAGGACTAAAAGGACACTGGATGAGTTAGATATGAGGGTTTTAGTCTGGAAATCCTGAAACTAGATTTTGGGTTTTTGGTCCACTTATTTGGGTTAGTGATTTTTTTGTATTTTTCATTTATTCTTGTAAGTGATATGTACACAGTGGAGGTGGTTTTGTGTCATTCGGAGTTAGCATGAATGAGTTAAAAATCCGGGAAGTTAGGCTATTTACATGTCAATTTTGACTGAGATTTTTGCCTTCTTATTTTGTGAAGAAATTAGTGCTAAAATGCAAATCTTATGAAAACATGCATGAATGCCAATTATGTTGAATAGATGCAGAAATGCTGATGATTTTGAGGGATCTGAGCTTAACTAATGAGATTTAGAGTGATGATTTTGAGATTCATCACCGTGTCGCTAGTCCATACCACCCACAGTCCAATGGCATGGTAGAGATGTCGAATAGGGAGGTGAAGACCATATTGCAGAAGCTTGTCCGCCCAGACAGGAAGGACTGGTCTCAGATTTTAGATCAGTTCCTTTATGATTATTGGACAACTTACAAGACACGTTTAGGAACCTCCCCATTCAGAATGGTTTTTGAAAAGCCGTGCCATTTGCCCGTAGAATTAGTGCACAAATCTGAATGGGCAAATAAGGAGGTCAACTGGAACACACACCTAGGGCAGAAACAGAGAAAGATGGATCTGAATGAACTTGTGGAAGTCAGAAACTGAGCATATGACAACAGTTTGGTGTACAAGGACAAGGTAAAACATTGGCACGATAGATATATCAGATGAAAGACTTTTGTTCCTGGACATAAGGTATGGTTATTCAATGTGAGGCTGAATGTTTTCCAAGGTAAGCTGAAATCCAAGTGGACGAGTCTATTCATAGTCCGTACTGTGCATGATAGTGGATGTGTAGAGATTTCAGATCCTACAGATGGAGCACAGACATCCCTAGTTAATGGACAACTGCTGAAATACTTTGTCGAACCCAATAAACAATTATTACATGTTGAGAATATTGTTTTCATGCATGAGACAGACTCAGTAGACACACATAGAGCCGCGTATGGGACCTTGCAATAGTGAGCTCTCGCCATCAACAACATCGAAAAGATTCAGATCGCGATCCTTGTATATACTCACCCTTCCTGTATATTCTTTCCTTGCCTCCCGCGACTCCAGTCACTCGCCCTAGTTAAATATCTTTTCATTTTATGACTATACTTAGGATGAACAGATCTTAAGTATAGGGGGAGAGTGACCCGAGTCCATTCACCATTCACTGTACATCCTCCAAATCTCATTGGTTCTCACACTCACTCATGTCCTATACTTAGGTTGACCCGAGCCTAAGTATAGGGGGAATCGATGCCAATCATATATATATTCTCATCCATTTCCCCTCATGACCTCGCCCGCCCCATTTTTTGATCTTCTTTTACACATAGGCTGCCAGAGCCTAAGTATAGGGGGTAGGACGACTTCTATACTTTTTATTCCTTTAGCTCTCTTACACTTAGCACGAGCTATGTCTTTTCCTCGCTTTTCGTGCTCTGAGGACATAGCACATGCTAAGTATAGGGGGGCATGTATATATTACATATATACTTTACCCATAGCTCGTACTTTCACATATTTTTGTATATACTATACAATAATTATGGGGTGGGTAAAATTTGATTTTTTGTAAAATACATGTATATTTGTAATACTCTTGTATATTTTTGAAAAAAATCAAAATCAAAGGCTTCTTATTTACTCTTGAAAATCTGCATCTAAAAAGAAAGAAGAAAAAGAGTCTTGTATTCATATACATAGCATGTCATCTGCACCTCATCTGCATATCCGACATATGCAAAGTGAGAAGTTAGTGGGTTTTGAACCAAGTTATGAATAGATGTTGATGATGGACTCGATTTGTCCCTAATCCACCTAATTTCATAGGAACCTTATAGGAACTGGAGTTAAGATTTCCCAGGTCAAGTGACTTAATTTTTTGAGTCCGTAAGTCTATGTTCACATGTCATCTTGATTAGTCTAAGTAGAATATCTCATGCACACGCATGATTCTTTTAGACAGTGACCTAACTTGGACAAAACACTATGTACGTAGCTCTTTATCAATGAGGTGGTGAGGAGGTAGAATCCTTTAGCTTGGAGTAACACACAGGTGGAAACATCCGTCCTCCTCTAGGGAGGGAAGTGCGTCTCAATCTAGTTTGGTGTTGTTGATATCTAAGGACGGGATGCTGTGGCTTGCAATAATGCTTCAAAAGAGGGATAGTCTACTATCTCAAGAGGAAAAACTCCTGATGTACATGCTTCATCTTGTATATAGTTCAAAAAAATGCAAGAACTCCAAATAATAAGACATGCTTGAGTGAAAATAAAATACATGTCGGAGTATGTATGTTAGCAAGAAGTCTGCAGCTGGATGACTTGGCTACATTAGAGGCATCCTAGGATAGGTAGCTACACTAGCTACCATCCATGTTGCCCTCCACTTATACACGAGAAAACCTAGAGCCCTCCACCAACAAGAGAAAAAAAAATCAAAACCAAAGGCTTCTTATTTACTCTTGCATATCTGCATCCAAGAAGAAAGAAAAAAAGAGAGTCTTGCATTCATATACATAGCATGTCATCTGCATATCCAACACATGCAAATTAAAAAGTTAGTGGGTTATGAACCAAGTTACGAATAGATGTTGAGGAGGGACTTGATTTGATCTTAATCCACCTAATTTCAGAGGAACCCTGTAGGAACTGGAGTTGAGATTTTTCAGGTCAAGTGACTTAATTCTTTGAGTCCGCAAGTCTATGTTCACATGTCATCTTGATTAGTCTAAATAGAATATATCATACACACGCATGATTCTTTTTCATAGTGACCTAACATGGACAAGCACTATGTACATAGCTCCTTATTGATGAGGTGGTGAGGAGATAGAATCCTTTGGCTTGGAGTATCACACGGGTGGAAACATCCGTCCTCCTCTAGGGAGGGAAGTGCATCTCAACCTAGTATGGTTGTGTTGACATCTAAAGACGGGATGTTGTGGGTTGTAATAAAGCTTCAAAAGAGGGATAGTCTACTGGCTCAAGGGGAAAAACTCCTGATGTAATGTTGCACCTTGTATATAGTTTAAAAAAATGCAAGAACTCCAAAAAATAAGACAAGCCTGAGTGAAAATAAAATGCCTACCAGAGTATGTATATTAGCAAGAAGTCTGCAGCTGGATGACTTGGCTACACTGGTCAGGCATCCTAGGATAGGTAGCTACACTGGCTACCGTCCATTCTTTTCTCCACCCCCTCCACTTGAGCTGGTCGCACTTGAACTTAGAAGGGAATAGACCGCTCCTCGAGAAAAGAGTTATTGGACCGAGGAATTAGAGTTACATTGTTAGAGGAGGCTGCTTCTTAGCCACTTCTGATGTGGAGAGCTATCTTTCACTTACACAGTACGCGTAAGAATCATAGTCATCAGAAATTTGCATTGAGGATTTGTTCTGACCTGACTGTTGAGGCATCTTGAATAGAAGACTTGTGGAACTTGAAATCTGTTAGGTCTTAAGTTCAGATCCCAATAAAGTTCTGCCACATTATTAATCCAAAGGTCGAGTTAAGCTCCATTTTCAACTTTTATTCATGACCTTGGTATGGAACCCAAAATCATTTCACCTTTGCATTTCATTTTAGTTTTTCGGGGATGAGCAAGGTTTAAGTATAGGGGGTTGATGAATATGTGCTTCATAACTCTAAAAGTTGAAAATAGATCCTTGTTCTCGAGTAATTAGAGGCATATTTACACGTATATTGCATAATTAGCATTCATGCATACACTGATAACATCTGCATTTTAGCATTTACATCTGCACTAAATAAGAAGCCAAAGTCACTTGTAGAAAAAATCACTCGTTTGTACATATTTTATACTAATTCCAAAACCATAAATACAACTTTATACTGTATATATTCCTAACACTAATACAAGAAAAATGTCAAAAAATGCTAACTTGTAAAATTGACAATAAAACCCCAATCCAAGTTTGAGACCATGGACCTTAAAATGCACATATCCCTCTCATACAACCTCCGATTTAGTTCTACTAACTTTTAAAACAATATACATTCGGAGACCTTCAAAATGAGATCAATTTCATTAAAATCGGAGATCTTATGCAAAACTTGGGTTTTGGGCCACCATTGTATACTATATATAGTTGTATTTGTACCCTTGTATTTTATCACTTAATTTGACCTCATTTCCATTTTTGGTCAACATGAAACTTGTAGATCTCATCGAGATCTAAAACTTTCATGTTTTGAGTTTTTTAAAATTCGGTCATTTTCCCCTCCTATTTCACTTTCTCCCCTCGACCAATCTGGTTGGCCACGTGGCACCCTCTGGTTGCGCCACGCAGCCCTACTCATCACATGCCACGCACCCCCTCTTCCTGACCGCCCGATCTTCTCCATCAGCGCCATCCAATACTGCCTAAACTCCAACCCTTGGATCATCATCCCAGATCTCATCACGGCCATTCATTTCCGCCTCACCCTCCTGGCTCCACGTGGCTCACCACGTGCCGCTAGATAGCCTCCATCTGTTTCATTCATTCCCGCTCAAATCTTGACCCTTCGATCAAGGTCTGATCTTCATCACGACCGTTCGCCAGCGTCGTGTCCACATTCTGGCACGTGGCTCGACCACCGCCTTTTATCCTAACCATTCCCTCGCTCCCTGCTTGGAGACGTTGGATCACAAAATCCAACAGTCGAGAGACCATCTTCTACCTCCAAAAAGACCTTGCCCACGTCACCTCACCTCGCGTCGTCTCTTACCCCTTTATATTTTCGTCGCCACCACAACCACCATCTTTGCCCGTTGAGCACCCCACAATGAAGACTCGACGTCCCTCATCCTTGCCAGCACCCACGCGTGCCATGACCCCCTCTCCTTCGCTCCACAAACCCCACTCAAACCACTCCCTCTATCACTGAGACCACCAACTTCTGCCTTTAAATACTCCGCCTCTAGCCACTTTCACCGCCATCCTCCCTTGCAAGAGAAAACCTAGAGCTCCCCGCAACCTATCAGTGATAGTGATTGGGTGTAGAAGTGAGCGACGATAAGTATCCTTCTCTGGTGAGATCTGCGACGTAACTTCATCGTGCAGCAGCTCCTCCGATGAGCTGCTTGAGCTCGTGTTGCTACCGACCCTCGAGCGACGATCAGAGACTCCCCTTCGAGCCTCCAATACCAGGTATCTTCCTCCATTTCCCCCGATCTTCTTCATCTTTTCATTCTATTTTCTCCCAATTTTCTCATCTTCCTCGCTCTACATCACTCCCTGCTGACCATCGCCTAAGCTCCGCCTTGGTGCTGCCATCTTCGTGCACCCCTTCATTCGCCCCTACGATGCGTCGGGCCCCCTCCGACCACAGCTTTGCCTTCCCGGCGGAGGAGCACATCGGCCCGATAACCACTTCACCCCACAGGTCTCAAGCACTGCCTGCACTCATGCGAGCCCATACACCTCTTTTTTGGCAGTCAGTAACACTGCAGGTACATCCTTCGTCACTGACCGGAGTCGTCGTTGGAGCTACTTCGAGCTTCATCGCCTCCGGCCTACAGACCACCTCAGCTACTTCCATACGCTTCGGTCGCTCCGCGAAGCTCCCACGATCGTTCCCAGCTTCTTAGGAGCCCCCGGAGATTAGCATCGAGCGAGAACCATGGCGGCGAAGCCAGGAGGGCTTCGTCGGAGACCAGCCAAGTCCGCTGCAGGAGGCAGCGGCCTGGAGGAAGAAGACGCACATCCACCGTTCGATCGTCTTGTTTAGATGACCATCATCGGTCCTGGTCGCCATCGCTAGCAGCTCCAGATACCGTTAGATCAATCTCGATCTAACGTTGCCCGCTTCAGGAGTCCTCTCCGTCGTTAGATCTATCATGATCTGACAAATCCAAGGCGTTCTACATCCTCCACATCAGCAACCATTAGATCCATCTTGATCTAATGGCCTACATCATGCCAAGTCTCAGGCTACGAGCCGCTTCCCCGACCTTTAGGTTGGAGCACCCAAGCCAACTCTGAAGCTACGTCCGAGCCTCCAGAGCACCCGAGCGAACGTTCGAGCCTTCGAAGCTTCCCGAGCCTAGTACCTCACGTGTTCGTCACATGTGGTTTGGGAATATTGCACTGAGGCCCCTGCAAGTTTCTAATATTGTACTTCAGTCCCTACCAGGTGCATCACGTGAGGCGCACATGTTCCCATGGAAATTTTGCATGCATAACTTCAGCATTATAGGTGATTGCATTTTAGTCCCTGTACGCATGTTTTGATTTAATCAATTTTAATTCTTGTTTTCATTTTAGTTCCTGTGTTTGCATGTTCATTTAGGCATTCATTTAGCATTAATTTTAAATTCCAAAAATTGCATGTTGTAGAGAAACTTGTGCTTTATCATAGTGGAAAATTGACATAGTTTGCTTACTGTGTGCTTTAAATTCCATATTAAATTATTTTTAGTCTAAAAATCACCAAAAAATCACAATAGTTCTAGTTCAAGTAGCTCTAATTCGAGCCCGAAAATCACATCATATGTATGTATCTCGAGAACTGAATAAATTAAATAGTATTTTGCTTAATTCATTTTTAATAGGTCCAAAATTAATCATTTTTTAGATTTAATAATTTTCCCTGGATTCATCTCATATAGTAATATCTAGGATAATTTTTTTATCTGAAAATGATATGTTTTGGTACTTATTAAAATTAATTTTGCAAAATTCACCCTACATTCATATTTAAATCATATTTAATTCATTTAGAGTCTAAAAATTCCAAAAAAAATTACAGTAGCTTAGTTTGATTATATTTCATATTCTGGCCAAGTTTCATCATTTTTGGACTTAATTTGGCTATAATTTGTGATTTAACTTCAGACTTAGCTCGAATTGCATCACACTTTTTCTTAATTGCATAACAAAGACCAAAAATATTCTCCTGAAAATCTAACATCGAAATTGACTTCAAATTAACCTAACGAGAAAGCTGCCTCCCTGAGTTTGACCTTGGGCTTGCCCAAGTAAAATAAAAACAAATTGCTGCTTGTGTTTAATTAGATTAGTATAAGTGGTTTTTGATCAGTCTCGATTTACCCGACTACAACAAATGGCACATTTAATTCGATCATTAATCAAGTTGAATTAGGTAGGGTAGGCGAGGCTCTTCAACCTCACAACCATGAAAATAGTCATACTTGCGCAAGTTGAGGCAAAGCCCATCAATTTTCATCATAAGGAGCAGGTAGACCTTAGTGCCACACTACTAATGAATCTCCATTTCATCACCTTTATTATTTCATTTTGGCCATTAAACCAATTCCGAATGCATGTAAATAACATTACTTTGCATAAATTAACATCTATTATTTATTGTGTAAATATTGCATAAAATACTGTATTTAAAGCAAAAATAAAATAATAAATAACAGAAAAGAAAAAGAAATAAAATACCAAAGGTATTTTATGACCCTAAACCCTAAGACCTAGGAATCATGATGGTTGGGTCAAAAGGAATAAAGTAGGGAGAGATAAGGGATAAAATACAATAAACCCTATTTATTTATTCTTCAATAATGCATTCTTGGGACCTATTTTATTCTTTATTATTTATACCTCAAAATAAAAAAACTTTGTACATGAAAGTTCCAGATAAAAATACATAGAAAAATACAAAATTTATTTCACACAAAAATAATACAAATTGTACATTCTATACTCAGAATAAAAAGCCAAAATTTAAACTTCATTGACCAATATATTCTCCATATGAACTTAAAATGCATCAAACTCACTTTAGTTGTATTTAAATTTTTATTAGATATTTAATGAAGGTGGTTTCACTTATTTTGTAGTCAAGATGAAAAAGTTATGTTTCCGACCACTATTGTACAATATACCTGAATAAAATGTTCATTTTATTTATTATTTAAATTTTCACCATTTTATATTTATGTAATTTTATAAATATTCTTTAAATATATTTGCATAATTAGAATGCAATAAAACCATAAAAATGCACTAAATAAATAAGTCTATTTCTATACAAAGATGAATGCACTATACATACACATATATATAAAATACATATATTTATATACATGCACAAATAACTTCAAAAAAATACCATAAAAATATATCTATGTGTCTTTAAGTAAGTTATAAATATATAAAATAAGTGTATATAATATACAAATAAAAAATACAAAATTAAAATAAAATATAAAATATATAAGTAAATATACCAATAATTATACATGTAAATATCCACTCATAATAAATAACTCCATTAAAATAAATAAAAATAGGAATTAAATACTACATAAAATACGAAACATCCATTTCTTATAATTCATTTACTAATTATTATTTGTTTTAGAAGGCATTTTTCCTTTCATTTATTTGGTTGCTCCACGTGGACTACCCAGATCGCTTAGTTTATTGACCCTAGTCAACTTGACCTTTGGCGCCTCTGACTCGTCTGACATCTTGAGCTTCCCACTTCACTCCATTTCACCTAATGGCGTAATGATCAAATTGCATTAGGCATTGAAGAAAGATTTTCGATGGGATATCTTTGATTCATGCCTGGTATTCAAATCCCATCGATCTACTTTGTATCATTCTTGAATCGATTCGCATCACCCAACCATTTTCTATCTATAAATAAGCTCCTTTGCCGACCATTCAATTTTTGACCCCTCTTTGAGCCCTGAATCCCCTTTCCTTGTGTGTATGTGTTCCCGGTGACAGAGAAAGCATCTCAAATCCCGAGGAGGAGCAAGGAGGAGAGGAGGAGGTCCAAGGCATCGCTCTGGTGAGGCCTCCGATCCTTGACACGTGTACCAAATTCGAGCTGTGTTTCTTTGATTTCTAGATAGATTTACATATCGTCATTTATTTTTGCTTTTTTATTTCATGCTTTAATTGTGTGTAGCAGCTTAGGAGTAGGATTTAAGTTTCACAGGAGCTCTTGAGCTCTAGCCTCTATTCTTCATTGTCATGTAACTGTTCTGCCTCGTTTTTCACCCCCATCTTCTTTCTACTCTTTTGCTCCACATCCTTAAACCATCAAACCAACTGAATCTCCCTAGATTTAGTCCACCTGTGCTTCTCCTCTGACCATCGTTGGAGTACCTTTTTCTCACCTTCATATTCGACTTTTTCGCCAAATAGCAATGATAGTATCTTCGTCCGAGCTTCCTCTTTCTAACCACACAGGTCTTCGATGAAATTGGGGTCCATCCGTGGCCTATTTGAATCCAAGTTGAGCCTCCACGTCCTTTGTCAAACTGTCGAGCTCCAGGGTTCTATCAGTGATCCATAGACATTTTCGAGGCATATGGAAGATACGAGATGTCAACCTGAACGAAGAGAGCCATTCAACGACATTATAGGAGGTCGGAGAAGCGATATTCATCAGATCAAAACTCGCCCAAGGCGGGTTCATCACCTGTTCTACCAGTGACCCCCAGACAATTTTGTGGATCTGGAAGCTGCGGGACATCATCCTAAATGAAGAGAGCCAATCAACGGCATTGTAGGAGGATGAAGAAGCGAGCTTCATCAGATCGAAACTCACCCAAGGAGTGTTCATTGCTTGTTCTTCCTTACCCCTCTACGTTGTTCGATCAAGAGTAGAGTCCCAGATTGTATAGTAGACGTCAGGTCAGTGTGAGCCTCAACCGTAGGATCTCATATGAGATCTAATCTCAGACGTCAACCAGCGAAGCGTCATCACGCGACAATGTGCTAGCACACGTCAAGTGATTCGTCCTCAGTTGTCCAATCCGTCAGCCTTTTTATAGGGTAGATTACATAACCTAACCCCGTCATTTATTTTATTTTTCTTCGATCTTATAAATATTTAAACCAGTATTATTCTTTATGTAATTTTTGAGAGTAGACCCCTCCACTTTGTTGATATTACATCTAGGTCCTTGCTAGGTCACCTCATATCGATCCCCATTTGACGGGACATTTTGCATGTACACCCTTGTGGGTTTTTGAAATTGTAATTTAATAATTAAATTTAAAATTCAATTTTAAAGTTTAGGGAAATTTGCATGGAAGACACTGTTCTATATAATAATTGCAAATATACCCTTTCTAGTTTAAACATTTTAGTACATGTTTTTCTAATTTATATAAATGTCATCCGAGCTCCAAAAATTATGGAAAAACAGGATAAGGTACCAGGATGCATGCTTTTTCATTCTACATAATTAGTTTGAAATTTTATGCACTTTGCCTAGTTATTAAAAATAAAAGGAGAACATTTTATCCTTGATAGCTTTAAAAATAAAAAAATATATAAAATAAGATCTAAAAATTTCATAAAAATTGGTATTTATTTATTGTTGTATTTTGTCTTTCAAGACCAAAATTTCCTAAAAAAATAGAAAATGATAGAAAATTAAAAAGCTCCAAAATCCTTATAAAAAAATAAAAACTCTTCAAAAATCCCAAAAATATTTATTTTTATCTCTAAACTATTCTTTATATTATATATTCTTTAGTAAAAATTCTTTTGGAAAATTTTGACTTTATTGAGTATTTTGAAATTCCAAAATAATTCAACTTATTTAAAAGTATATGATTTTGTATATTTATGACTTTAAACATACAGAAAGTTAGCAACAAATTCTTGAAGATATTAGAAAATATAAAAAAATACAAAAAATATTTAATTTCTGATTTTGTACTATTTTTACTTATATTTATCTATATCATATCATATTAATCCTATATATACTTATATAGTATTATATATCTACTATAAATATTATAATAATTTAAAAAACTTATAAATATTTTAAGATTTTTAAAAATAAAAAAGGATTGTTCTCGTAGTTATTTTCTAATTTTTCTATATTATATGTTATATATTATATATATATTTGTACCTATTATACATATTACTTATATGCAGTTATACATATATACCTTTCCTATATAATAAAATGAAAACGAAATTAAAAACCAGAAAATAAAAAAATTTGGAAGTATAAAAGTAGAAATAAAATAAAAAATTGTTAAACCAAAAACCCACACAAAAAGACTAAGCAAACACTTGTGTACATAATTTACTTTGGTTAGAAATAATCTTTAGGCTACCATGTTTGCTCTCAGTGGTTCGACCTGTACATGTTTACACATTATACACCTTTGTTTGTAAAGTAAAATAAATTATACTTCACATTTTTATTATTCATTGATTATTCATATGTTATGGGTACTTGTTGTTTGAATCAGGATTTCTTGTTGGTCAGTGATGGATCTTCAATTCAAAACCTTTATTCTATCATTTTGGCCTTAAAAACCCTAGCTAATGCATGCAAATATCACTAATTTGTACACACAAACATTCATTCTTTGTTTTAAAAATACTGTATAAATACTATTTTAATGCCAAAATTATAGAATAAAGAAAAGAGAAGAAAAAGAGTAAATTACCAAAGGTATTTTATGACCCTAAACACTGAGTCTCGGACATCTTGATGATTATATCATAGAGGAATAAAGTAGGGGGAGATAAGGGTCAAAAAACAGAATAATTTCCATTATTTAATTAATCATTTATTCATTTTTGGGACCTATTTTATTTTCTATATTTTATATCTAAAATAAAGAAACTTTGTACATAAAATTGTAGATAATGATATATAGAAAAATACAAAATTGACTTTATATAAACATAATACACAGTGTACAAGTTATACTCTAAATAAGATTCCAAAATCCCATATTCACAGTGAAGGATATCGTTAGATCCTTAAGCGCATCACAAAAGCGTGAGCGTCGTATCGAATACGACGAGGAATGACTAGTCACTCTAGTTGTTCTATGTAGCGGAAATAAAAAAAATATTTTCATGCGATGAAACCACATGATCCAAGAACACTTCTCAAATCATTTCATCTAAACCACAAACAAGTAATAGGATTACCTCTTGAAGCGTGGTTAAGATCGAGTCTCTAAACGAAGAGACCTCCCGTCTCAAGTCCGATCCGACGGAGGAGATGCTTGCGAGCGCGGGGATGAATCACGTGCTTCTCACAATCCATGTTGATGATCCAAGCGTCGGATCTACTGATCTCGACACACGAGATCCGACGTCTTCTTCACGAGCGAGGCGCACCAAAGGAGACGGAGATTCACAAGTAAACGATCGGGCAGCATAACGACGACACTACAGCGATAGAGAACTTCTCTAGGGAATCCATGGTGGACGATCATGAGAGAAGAAGACAGAGGGCTGACGTGTAGAGAGAAAAGAGAGAGAAGGAGAGACTTAGGTTCTCTTCTGTGTAAAGAAGAACAAAGGGGTGCCTCTCCTTTTATAATATTTTGGGATCCATGGATCTCAATCCATGGGCAACACAAATCCAATGGCTCTCATTGATTTGTGTTTCTTTTAATGGCTAAGATTTGTGTTGGTAAAAACCAACAACAATTAATTTAATTTAGATTAAATCTATATTGATAAATCAATATAAATCAATCCCAAATTAAATCAAGCAATCATGGAGATTATTGGAATGAAGATTGCCTCCTTCCATAATATGGGATTTGGTGGCAATCTCATGTAATCTCATGATATCTCATGAGATTACACTATTACATGGAAATCTCCAAGATTTACAAAAACACTTGTTGTAAATTATTCAATAAAAATAATTCATAATTATTTTGTGAATATTGCAATCTTGCCATTGGAAAATCGTGAATCACATTCACAACCAAAAATAAAATGTAGATTACATTTTCAATATAATGTCCAATGTGAATCCAATTCATATCAACATTTAATTAACAAATGTAAATTACAAATAGCTCTCTCTTATATATTATAAATCACATTTATAATATATATGATTAATATAGATAGTGCTACCCACATTATTCATATCCATGATAATTAAATCACATTTAATCATCTTGGATCTATATTCTCATGTTACCAAATAAAATGAATAACATTCATATTATTCACATCTTTGATAATCAAATCACATTTAATTATCTAACATAACTCTCTTTATAATATGAATCAAATTCATATTAATCATGATAATTAGATTACATTTAATTACCAATTTAGTCAGTGCTTGGATACATATATCAACAATTAAATTATCCCGAACTCATTCAAGGATAATGAGATTTCTCCGCGAATACTTGGAGGTAAGGACATGGAGATTGTATTGTTCCACGTATAGTGACTTGGATATTGAGATCACATCTCAAATCCAGATCTCGGGCCTCCCATAGATGCTTGATTAAATCAAGACCGCAAATCTAATCTTCTCATTGCATCTGAATCACATTCAGATCAATATCCAACATTTGGACTAACATTTGATTACTTCTCTACTGAGAGGAGTCACTAAAATCCAGACCCGTTTCATCACTCCCTAGGAATGGAAGCGTCATGGTTATACAACCATTTATGATCACATCACCCTAAGGTATTCCCAATACATGTTCATCCTGCATACTGGAAGACCAAGAATAATCCCGAAGTATAAGATCAATTTTACATTGTCTACTTCAAGGATTTATCGTTAACTTTCTCATTCGATCATTGGGAGTTGGTATCGATCATATACTTTCTAAAAGCATATATCATACCCGGGTGTTGATCATATACTTTACAAAAGTATATATCAAACCTACAAATTCAGTCAAGCTTCCAAAGCGAGACGATCGTGCTCAGAATTTGATCTTCCCAACATCTCATGAGTGAGCTCATGTCTTTCGGTTCAGTAATGAACCTGTATGATCCCTTTAAGAGAACATATTAGTCATTTGCCCTTATATACACACCAGCGCACCGGTGTATAGACCTCGATTAGGTCATCAACCTATTGGTTTGCCTAATGTACATAATCAGACATATAGTAACACATCTGTCTCCGGTCAGAGGATGTGTGCCTATATCATGACATCATATGACATAGGACTTTGGTTCTCTCGATCTCGTTAAATCAACTCTTTGACCTAACTTATCTAACACCTCCGAATCTCTATTCCTATGTAGACGACCTGCATCAAGAGGTCAGTTAGATATCATCCTAAATGAGAAAGTATTGCCATCTCCTACTCAGGCTGGAGATCATCTCTTAATAATCATTTGACGGTGCTTGATGAGTCCTCAATCTAACTCTTTAGATATTCATCCAAGCACCAGCCTCTATGATTCAATAATTTAATCAACAGTTGTATGATCATCAAGATGGCCATGGTATATAACCCTAATTGTACTAAGGGACCTATTATGCAAATTATTGTTTTTTCTTTTCAGATCAGGGAATGATATTCGCAATAACATTTATTACATAATGGCTCACCGTGGGCTTGCATGTCCAACAATCTCCCACTAGCCCAAAGAGCCATTAATGGGCTAATCATTTAAACCTACACTCATGTGACAATCATAAGCTATTTAGAAAATAGCTAGGTAAGCTGATCAGTCACTCTGTTCCCAAGAGACTACGCCAAGTCCTTTTACGGTACTTGCACATCCCCTAGTAACAGTGCTCGCATCCATTGCGAATGTTGCATCTTATGCAACCAATACTCAATTTTGTTATAGTGTCCTTGACACTATAGCTCGATAATTATTATAACCAGTATGTCCATAATACTTATCATAATACCTTTATTCGTAGAGATCTCTATCTCCTAAGGTATCTACAATTAAGACCCTTATAAATCACTATCTACAAGGTCTTAAACTTTTGAAGATAAGACTTTGAGATCACTATCTCTAAGTTCATCATCTTTTGAAGATATTGTTATTACTGCAATCAAGTGTTTAATCACCATAGTAGGATCAGCAACCGTTTACTACTCCCACTGCATGGAAGACATCTGGCTTTTGTACACATCTGGCATACACTCGGATTCTCGAAACTAATGCACAAGGGCAAGAAATTTTTAGCATTCACATCCTCAACTCTTTGAGGTGCTATTCCTTTAGATAGGTCGGTACCATATCTTGAGGGAAAGAATCCTTTCTTGGAATATTCCATGGAAATGTCCAAGGTATACCATTAATGTGACGGTCCCAATACCCTCTTTTCTTTGCTTCTGAACAACTTCAGAACTAAGATCTAAGAGGTCTTGAGATCATATCTCAAGGTATGGAACAACTAGATTATAAAACACTTATTATGATCATCCTTAGATCATTCCAAATGATCAGGATATGTACATTTAACACGATTAACACAATGGCACTCCACTAAGATTCATATGGTTTATCAAGATTCTATCTGAAACATAATATTTATGATTTCATCAAATCCAATATTCCAACTACAAGAAGCTTATTTGAGTGTAGCTATGGTTAGCAATATTCTGATGGGTTAAAGCAAGGTCACTGGAGAGCAACTCTCATTGCAAGCGATGTCTTCACTTCGGTGTGCAGCTCATGGCCACGAACCGTGCCTTGAAGGTCTCTACCTTTTCATCAGATTTCCTCTTTCTCTTGAAGATCCATTTACACCTTAATGGGTCTTACCCATATAGGTGGATCCTCAAGGGTCCATATACAACACTTGTATATGAAGTCTACATTAGACTTTTATTGCTAACATCCATCTTTTCATGTCATGATCCTCAGGAGCTTCATCACATGAAGTCATATCATTGTCAGATTCAAATGACACATGGAATCCATCTTCAATCATATTTGAAGTGGTATTAGTGTTTCATCTTTAATTGTCTTTTTAGTTTCTGATTCCAGGAGCCTCATTATCATCTCAAGATTAAATGAGTTCCTTTACTTCATTTTCATCTTGATTCTCAAGAGAGTGATCCTATTAGAATCATATTCTCAAAGATGAGATCTTTTAATAATCTCAAGGTCATAAAGTAGATATCCAATACCATCCTTTATTTTCCTAATAAAGTAGCACTCTCCAGTGCAAGATTCCAGATTACTTGCATTGAAACTTATTAAGGATATATATTGTAGTCTCTACTACATATATACCTTGGAAACTAATAGATAATTATGCTAATATTCATCATTGATCATATCATGTCACACATGATCCAATTGTATCTCCCTACAACTCTTATTGAGTTTAGGTTTATTAGGAGGATTGAGATAGAAATGACATTCATATCTCTATAAGGCATTCCATGAATTCATCTAATAGGTACTGACTACCTAGATTATATCAAATTCATTTATTCTTCCTTACAAACTTTGGTTCTAAATCAAATTTGTGAAATCTTTGAACATTTCAAAGGTTTCTAAGTGAAGAAAAGAAATTTCCTATCACAAATAATCATCAATGGATATCACATATCCATAATGTTTATTCTGATATAGATGATTCACATACATCAATATGTATGAGATTTTGAATACCTTGACATATTACACCATTCCAAGGAAGGGTGTATTGGACATTTTTACTTTTGAATACAATATTCACAAGTATGTAAGATTTGAGCCTTTAGACAATCTAAAGTTTCATCTCTCACTAGTCTTTTGATCATATAAATAGACAACTATCCAAGGCTTGATGCCAGATCATTGTCAAATGATCTTGATTCTCTTATTAATCTTTTAAGGTTTAATTTCAGTATTAGAAATGTTAATGAACCATTCATTAAATTTCTAATTTAGTAGAGTCCACTAGATGTTAGATTACTATCCGAAACATATCCATCATAACTCTTTATGATAAGTTTATTCCAGAATTCATGTTTATTTCCAACATTTAGAAATAAACAATGAGTGTATTGTGATATCTAGGTCATAGAGACATTCTCTAAGACTAAGGGCTCTCCCACTGAAATTATGAAGTCTATCAATCTAATAGAGATTGTTGCAACTATTGCATCAATATCTATGTGGATGACTATTAAACCTTAAAAACAAATTTTATAGTCTTCTACTACATATACAACAAATTTCAAGTGCTATTAGAAGAATAAGATACAACTATTAGACTTTATCTTATCAAATAAGTAAGTCAATTTCAATGATTATATGTAGATTATTCGCATGTACTATATGACTCCTTCTCTAAATATTTTAGATATATTTTATAGTTATACTATCAACACATCATCTTATTGGAATATTGGCATTTATCCAACTCTTTGGATTTCATATGGAAGTCACAGAAGTACAGTCAACTCTTTGACTTTCATTCTCACATGGGTCAGACCCACGCTTCCACTATGCTCCCTTGATCTATAAACAACCATTGCTTTAGACGAAGGATCTATTATGTTGAATTCAAAAGATTTCAATATAAGAGCATTTCAACATTTATACATGCTTCATTCAATTTCATACAATATGAATATTCTGAAGCTTCATGAATGACTAGAGTATTGATAGTAGAATGATGACACTCATCGTATCTACATCCATCTGAACTCTTAAAAACTTAGATTCAGGAGGGTACTCAAACAATTTGAATACATCATCTCTTATAGAGCCGTCATTCTGCATGATGTAGAGAACCATGTCATTCATTATTAAATGTCGAGAGCACATATGTATGCTAGAACATCTTCTTAGATTTTATAAGGATTATTTGACAATTATGATCATCATCGACATGTCACTTTTAAATTTATTCGATGAAAGATCAAGACTATAGAGACATGCAAACACTAGGGTTGTAGTCCTATTATCTATTTAATTGTCATTCCTCATTGTTACGAGGAAACTTGCACATTGCAACCACATACAAATGTGTCCACTTGCAAGTACAATATCTTGATCATGGATCCAATCCATGATATTTTACTGGTTATTATTGAGTATAATATTGAGGGGGTTTAATGAAGTATTATATGAAATAAGAAAATTGCATATATATATATATATACATTTTACTTTGCTTTAGGAATTTTTATATCAAAAGTTGTCTTGCATTGTCAACATTGAAAGTTCATTCCCTTAATCACTTTCAATGTAAGAGATATACTTACCATTATATCTCAAGCAAGATTCGAGATCTCCTTCCTTATCTTTGTTACATCCCAATAATATGAGAATCTACAACTCCGAAAAAAAGCAGGAACATATTCCGCCTTTCAAGTCCAAGTTGCATTCCCAATTCGGTCTTTAACACCCGGGCCCACCACCCATAAGGTGATGTTCACCCGTCGTTAATTGAACCAACCGTAAACAGGATTAGTACTCGCTATGCGCAATCCAATATCGCCCCAATAATAAGAGGATTCGATATTGGGGTCACTACGCATACTGCCTTACTCTTTCGAGAAGAAAAGAGCCCGATCCAGATGCGCTTGCATATAGGAGCTGTCACTTCATACATGCATCTCCTATATGCAATCTCTGGCGACGGAAACCTTCGCCTTGACGGGAGACCATGGATGTCACTTATGTGATCCTCAACTTCATATTCAAATTTTAAATAATTATCATGAATCATATTCATATAATTAATTCTTCCAAGGGAAATACACATCTATTCATAATAGAATGTTTTAATTGGATATAATTAATTCAATCTCATTAAATTAATTATCAATCCAATTCAATCAACAAACTTGATTGTTTTTACGTGAATACATATATGGTATTATCTCAAAATACGTACTAATTCGAATTTTAAAAATTAGAAAAATACATCTTAATTTCTCCGACATTATCGAGTCCCTACCCACTGTCATGGCCAGTACCGACGGAAGTGGGACGGACCGCAACCAGTGCGACCCGCTACCCCAATGCTTCTCGACTAGACACCATATCTACCTCAGGAAAGAATAATGCCAAATAGATCAATATGTACTTGAGACGATCATCGATTCTTCAACTAAAATTATACCATATAGTAATAATGAAAATATTTTTTGATTATAAGGAAATTTGCTAGACAAATTACCAATCTTATTCAAGCAAGTTGTTTGTTGATTGTGTTTCCAATTATGATATATATCAAATCTAATCAATTTATTGGTTGAGGCCAAGTCAATTAAGGAAATAATCATCACTAAATATATCTCAAATATTTTCCATAATTGTTTCATTATATTAACAGTTAATTTAACTAATTGATAATCACTTGGTTCTTGATTAGGAATGTAATTTCAGCAGTGACCCCTACTTAATAAAATTAACATATCTCAATCAATTTAAATCCAAATTAGACAAAATCAGTTTCCAAAGATTGATAATTTGATTTATGATAGAACCTAAGTAATATTTCACGCATTTCTAGGTGTATCAAAGCAGTAATTAACTCATTCATCATGTTAAGTTTCGAAGTTCCCGCAACAGTGAATACTTGTTCATTGAAATAATCATATCTCGAGCAAACGGAATCCAAATTACGTAAACTCAAATCCTTGGTTTCCTTATTTAATGGGGAACAAAATCCATATGATTAATTCGTGTTTAAAAATTTCAAACAGATCCGAAGTTATTCACTAAACAGATGTGCGAAAATCAAATGCGACAAAAAACTTTCGTGACCATAACGAACCCAAGTCATCCTAGGTTTGCGGAACATATCCAAAACCTTCGACCTAAGGCTATGATACCACTTGAAGGATATGGTTAGATCCTTAAGCGCATTACGGAAGCGTGAGCGTCATATCGAATACGACACGGAACGACTAGTCGCACTAGTTATTCTATGCAACGAAAATTAAAAAAAATATTTTCATGCGACGAAACCACATGATCCAAGAACACTTCTCGAATCGTTTCATCTAAATCACAAACAAGTAATAGGATTACTTCTGGAAGTGTGGTTGCGACCGAGTCTCTAAACGAAGAGACCTCCTGTCTCAAGTCTGATCCGACAGAGGAGACGCTTGCGAGCGCGGGGATGAATCGCGTGCTTCTCGCAATCCATATTGATGATCCAAGCGGTGGATCTCCTGATCTCGACACACAAGATCTGACGTCTTCTTCACGAGCGAGGAGCACCGAAGGAGATGGAGATCCACAAGCAAACGATCAGGCAGCATAACGACGACATAGCAGTGATAGAGAACTTCTCTAGGGCATCCATGGTGGACGACCATGAGAGAAGAGAGAGGGCTGACATGTAGAGAGAAGAGAGAAGGAGAGAGAGAGAGAGAGAGAGAGAGACTTATGTTCTCTTGTGTGTAAAGAAGAGCAAAAGGGTGCCTCTCCTTTTATAATATTTTGCGATCCATGGATCTCAATCCATGGGCAACACAAATCCAATGGCTTTCATTGATTTGTTTTTCTTTTAATGGCTAAGATTTGTGTTGGTAAAAACCAACAACAATTAATTTAATTTAGATTAAATCTATATTGATAAATCAATATAAATCAATCCGAAATTAAATCAATCAATCAAGGAGATTATTGGAATGAAGATTGCCTCCTTCCATAATATGGGATTTGGTGGCAATCTCATGTAATCTCATGATATCTCATGATATCTCATGAGATTACATTATTCCATGGAAATCTACAAGATTTACAACAACATTTGTTGTAAATTATTCAAAAAATAATTCATAATTATTTTGTGAATATTGAAATCTTGCCATTGGAAAATTGTGAATCACATTCACAAGCCAAAATAAAATGTAAATTACATTTTCAATTTAATGTCCAATGTGAATCCAATTCACATCAACATTTAATTAACAAATGTAAATTATAAATAGCTCTCTCTTATATATTATAAATGACATTTATAACATATATGATTAATATGGATAGTGCTATCCGCATTATTCATATCCATGATAATTAAATCACATTTAATCATCTTGGATCTCTATTCTCATGTTCCCAAATAATATGAATCACATTCATATTATTCACATCTTTGTTAATCAAATCACAATTAATTATCTAAGATAACTCTCTTTATAATATGAATTAAATTCATATTAATCATGATAATTAAATCACCTTTAATTACCAATTTACTCAATGCTTGGATACATATATCAGCAATGAAATTATCCCGAACTCTTTCAAGGATAATGCACTTTCTCCGTGTATACTTGGAGATAAGGACAGGGTGATTGTATTGTTCCACGCATAGTGACTTGGATATTGAGATCACATCTCAAATCCAGATCTCGGGCCTCCCATAGATGCTTGATTAAATCAAGACCGCAAATCTAATCTTCTCATTGCATCTGAATCACACTCAGATCAATATCCAACATTTGGACTAAGATTAGATTATTTCTCTACTGAGAGGAGTCACTAAAATCCAGACTTGTTTCATTACTCCCTAGGAATGGAAGCATCATGGTTATACAACCATTTATGATCACATCACCCTAAGGTATTCCCAATACCTGTACATCCTGCATACTGAAAGACCTAGAATAACCCCGAAGTATAAGATCAATTTTACACTGTCTACTACAGGGATTTATCATTAAGTTTCTCATTCGATCATTGGGAGTTGGTATCGATCATATACTTTCTAAAAACATATATCATACCCAGGTGTTGATCATATACTTTCCAAAAGTATATATCAAACCTACAAATTCAGTCAAGCTTCCAAAGTGAGAGTACTGTGCATCGAATTTGATCATCCCAACATCTCATGAGTGAGCTCATGTCTTCCAATTCAGTAATGAACATGTATGATCCCTTTGAGAGATCGTATTAGTCATATGCCCTTATATGCACACCAACGCACCGGTGTATTGACCTTGGTTATGTCATCAACCTATTGGTCTGCCAAATGTACATACTCAGACATATGGTAACACATCTGTCTCTGGTCAGAGGATGTGTGCCTATATCATGACAACATACGACATAGGACTTTGGTTCTCTCGATCTCGTTAAATCAACTCTTTGACCTAACTTATCTAACACCTCCGAATCTATATTCCTATGCAGAGGACCTACATCAATAGGTCGGTTAGATATCATCCTAAATGAGAAAGGATTGCCATCTCCTACTCAGGCTGGAGATCATCTCTTAACAATCATTTGACAGTGCTCGATGAGTCCTCAATTTAACTCTTTAGATATTCATCCAAGCACCAGTCTCTATGATTCAATAATTGAATCAACATCTGTATGATCATCAAGATGGCCATGGTACACAACATAATTGTACTAAGGGGCCTATTATGCAAATTATTTACTCTTCATTTCAGATCGGGGAACGATATTCGCAATAACATTTATTGCATAATGGCTCGCTATGGGCTCGCATGTCCAACACCTAGACCCATATCTCCTAAATAATAAATCAAAATGTATCGAAATCACCTTTAATTGTATATAACATTTAATAAGCTATTTAATAAAGGTAGTTTCATATTTTTTGGAGCTAAGATGTGAAAGTTTTGTTTTGGACCCTATTGTACAATACACCCAAATAAAATAATCATTTTATTTATTCTTTATTATTTTTATAACTTTATAATTTTATAATTTTTTAAATATTATTTATAATATACGTACATGTTAAACAAAAATAAAACCATAAATAAAACATTAAATAAAATATGTATTCTATATACATAGATGAATATACAATAACTATACGTGTATATTGTATACACCTATTTATCGTAGTGTATATGTTACATCATAGAAATACAACAAAAATATATTTAGGAATATAAAAATAAGTTATAATTTTATAAAATGAGAGAATAAAATAATAAAACAAATTATACAAAATAAAAATAAAAGACCTAAAACATCGATGAATATACTTATAATATACCCCTAAAAAATAACTTGTAATAAACGACCTTGAAGAAATAAAAAAATAAAAATAAAATACAACGAAAAATAATAAACATTTTTTATTGTATAACTTAAAATTTATAAAATCATTTATTAATTAATTTCGATTTTATAAAGAATTGTTGGTTGGTTTTTCCTAGTTTGTCCATGTAGACCAACCCAGTGGCTTTGCTAGTTGACCTCCGTCAATTAGTTGGCCTACACCTACAACTTTGTCAAACCTATATTTGACTGCATCTTCTCCTTTCTTCTCTGATCAATGTGATCATTGATCAGGGATGATTTCTTTGCATCCTTTCTTCCTCGATCCTTGCTGATTCATGCTAGGATGTTTCCTTGGTCTTCGCATCACCGAATCTCTCTAGACATTGATCTTTGGAGCCGCTCCATCACATGTATATAATATCTCCTCCATCCAAACTTTGAATTTGATCCTTCTTCCAACCCTTGAACCCTAACTCTAAGTGTCAAACCTTGCTTCTTGTGACAGCATGGACGAGATCCACTCGTCAAGGGTGAGCGAGGACATCGAATCGAAGTGATTCGAGTCTGCCAACAACTTTGCCGGAGCTCCAGCTCCAGGTCATTTCTCATCGGTAAACTCTATTTCCTTCCATCACTTTGATTCTCTAGGATAACAATATCTTAGTGTAGTCTGTTATTTCATAGTTAGTCCCGTAGATTTCCAAATTTTCCCAGTTTCTTCGATCGGCGGAGCTCCAGCTCCACTGCTCCTTTCCGTCCGACTTAGAACCTCTCCACTCTGCACAACACTTTCATTACGTTCCTCATCGTCGGATGACCATCTCTGGCACCTTTGTTCCTCTCGTTCTTGCACATAACGAGCTACCTACACTGCCTCTCTGTTGTTCGCCAGAGAGTGCCACATCCTCTACCCTACACTCCCTCTGACCATCTGGAGCTAGACCTAGTTCCGCCTTTTTGTTGAGAGTCATCTCCTACATGAAAAAATAGAGAAGGAGGCCTCTTTGAGGCTCATCAAACCGAGAAGAAGGCTCCAGGTCAAGGCACTCCGTTGGACGACATTGAACCTTTTCGTTCTATTTTTGGAGTTCCCCACCATTGAGGAAGAATCTCAGGAGGCTTTGGGTACCATTAATGGCAGGAGAGGGGCTGATCATCTTGAGTTCTGGTCGATCGAAGATCATCCAGAATTATTTCATCGCGTGTTCTTCCTTCAAGCCTTGGAGCCATTCGATCGGGTTGCGCTCTCCCAAGCGAGCAACGAGAGTCAGATCACTCCAGGCTATCACCGTTGGATCCCCTCCTAAGGTCTAATCTGGGACACTCATCCTTGAACCATCATCATTTTGCAAGAGGATGCCACATGTACAAGTGAAGCCGATCGAATCGTTCATCCGCGCATCGTGTTGGTTATTTTATAAACTTTATCCAATGTAATTTTTGTATTTAAATATCAGTACTTAATATTTCATTTGTCATTATTATATTTCTATGTAATTTGCATAAAAACCCTCACACTATTTGTATTTCCATTATAGTTTGTGCCAACTCACCTCACATATACACACACATGAGGTGGGCATTTTGTGTCTAAGCCCTTGAAAGTTTCAGCATTTTACTTTAATCTAGGAAAATTAAATTCCATTGTTATGTTTTTGGAAAAATGGCATTTTCATCCTTGAACTTTATTTTAATTGCATATATGCCACTACTAGTTACGTGATTTTTATGTATTTTATATATTTATTAAATGAATCTATTGTGATCCAAAAATCATCAAAAAATACATGTAGACTCCTGATTGCATAACGTTCATGCCACATTTTTGTAGTCTAATTTTAGGCTTTTTACTATTTTATATAAATAAAAAATATCCCAAATATTCCTTATGTTCAGTATAAAATACCAAAAAAATATAAAAACATTTCAAAAATTTCCTTAAAAAATATATTATGCTTATTTAATTATTTAGACTAAAAATCCATAATTATAGAACGACTGAGTCCTCACCTTTTGAGGCTCATTTTAGACATCTCGATTTTTGCATTCATAAGTCTTCATGTCGACTTTGTCTTCGCCTTGTGAGGACATACTAGACCCGCAGAAAACCTCTGTTTCAACAAATGTTGCATTGTCGGAGAGCAACATGTTGTAGCCTAAGTTGTACATAGTTGTCTTTTCTTTTATTTTCTTGTACGTATTTTCCTACTTTTTTCTAACTTGTACATATTTCAACTTTTTTTTCTTTGATCACATTATTTGATTATCCTTTATAATACATCTCTTTGTTATGTTTGATGCAAGTGCCTGCCATGCGAGGATGACTTTTTCAGAGGTCGATGTAGCCAAGCTTGGTGGAGACTGGCCTTCATGCCCAGGCCAGTAGGAGAGGCAACAAGAATACCAAGGATAGTACTTAGCATAGATCTCAGCTTTGGATTTTATTTTTTCGGTGAGAGTGTTATTATTCATTATTATTTGTAATAATACATGGACATGGACATTAGACTCTAGGACCTACTTTACCAAGTGTCTATTCACTTGGGGGTCCTCGTGGTTTTCTTCGAGTTTTCTTCACCTTCACACTTTATTTCTGCCAATTTTTGTCTTTATTATCATTTATTATCTGATGTTTTGAGTTTTCCACCTTTTTTTATTTGTTTTGATAGCATGAAGCCCCTAGGTTTTAGGACAGCATGTTTCGGTACTTAGGTCCAAACCCTAATAAGAATCGTGTTGTTATAGTCTTTTACATTTGGATATAGTCAAATTAATAATTGTTATCTATATATACTTGAACCCACGTGTTAAGAGAGACACGATATAACGCTTGCAGGATCTATTGTGGCAGCCACCGAAGTGTCTCTAAGTTCGAACTCTCAGGTTCATTTCTGAATAATTGTCATTTGTTTCTTCACAACTAATAGTTGTTCATGCTTAGGGAAATTTTTAAGATTAATGACCAACATGTAGCTAGGTTTAAAAATTCTATTTTGCATACCCATAAATAGAGCTGGGAAGTACTGTAAGTCCTATAACTCTGCATGCATCATTAGATTTATGGTGAGATTTCCATCATTGAATCGACTTGCACAAATTTTTAGCAATCTCCCTTTGATTTTAAGAACCTAGGACATAAACAAAAATTCACAAAAACATTAGGTGCTTGTATGCAAAATATCCAAAAAAGTGAAAACTTAAAAACTAAACAAAGGGACTGCTAAATAAAATTTAACCTTAATTAAAATATGTAATGGATTGCATTGTTTGGGGTTCATCAAGCCCTCATTGTCTTCAGATACCATAGGAGGGGACCAAATCCCCCCCTGAGCAAGTCCTGGCCCACTAAGGATTTGAGCCCAAAACCTAGTTTGTAACGACCTTGTGTATCGCCTGGATTTCTAAAGTATTGATGCTTCTATCGTACTTGGACGAGTAAGACCTGGTCAATGATGATGTTCTCTCCTTGTGTAGAACGTCGACTTTTTCTGAACTATTGAGCTTAGGACATGCCCTCACGGGTGTGTCTATCTCATCATCTCGCATCTGAGTAGCCCTTGCACACTCATAGGTGATTCCGTTGGGAGCATGGTCCAAAGTACTGGTTTCGCGTATTGGCTTCCTCACTCTCATTCTTTGGCTAAGTAGGGATCCAGGAAGGGTTACAAGGACCTCAAAAAGTGCAGACTACTTGTTGCAAATGAGAGGACAAGTACAAGATACTTTTCCAACAATACTCTCGCTCCTATAGGGTTAGTGTCTAAGGACTTGCTAAAATATGTACCTGAAATTACAACTCTAAAAATGAAAAGATAAAAATAGTTGATCCCTTACAACTTCACATGTGTAGAGTTGTTGAACCCAATTTTGTATTGTGTATTATATGGATCTAAATTAAGGTTCAAATATCAAGTCGTGCGCACTTGCACAATTTTTTTGTCTTATGTGTTTCCTCTTTGACCCCATGCTCAATTCAAGCCTTTCTGCTATCTTACATTCCTTTTATCCCTAATTGACCATAGTATCCTTCCTCCTGCATCGATCCTACTTTTTCTTCATGATGTCGATCCATGGAGGGTCCAGTTGGGACTTCACCGACACCTACATTGATTCCATGGGCTCGACATCGTTAATAATTTGAGACGATTTCTGAAAACGCGGTTCAGACTCTGCAAATCGATCTCTAAACTCCTCGTCTTCTTTCCAATCTCTTTCTATTTCTTAAAAATTGGGACCACTCTTGTCCCATTTCTACCTGTTGCGAATGGAGGTCGATTTCAGTCTACATCTTTTACTCCATTCACAATTGTCTGGTATTGACCTTAATCTTAGATTCATCACTTTAGCATGTATTCAGTTTCATAGTTGGTTTGATTGGGATGCCTCTTGCATTTTAGATAGAAGTCAGACTTAGATCCCAATCCAGTGTTCATTTCATTAGACTCAGACCCAGAGAAGGCTCCTCAAGGAAAAGGAAAAGGATCATGAAAACATCCTCCACAGATGAAGCAGGGCCCAACACCAGATCAGAATCAAGTGAATGCTCAATTGCTCACATTCATCCAAGACATACAACATCAACCAACTTAGCAAGCAATGGACTAAACTGCATTTCAAGATATGCTGAATGATTTGAGGAACATACCAAGAGGAGAAGGAGAGAATGAAGTACCCAAGGACGACCGAGAGGAAGATGAAGAAGTACATGAGGTTCCAAAGCCTACGCTAAACAACCAGATGACTGCGTGGATTCACATTCCACCGGTGTATGCTCACTTCGATCTCAAGCCTCAGCTCCCTCCCCTTCTTCCCAACTTTCATGGAAACACCAATGAGGAACCCTACATTCACCTACAACAGTTTTCCTGCATCTGTGGAACCATGCACTACCCTAACATTTTGTTAGGCATAGTCAAGATGACTGTGTTTTCTTTCACTCTCCAATTAAGTCCCTATAATAGGTCAACCATCTAGGGAAGGTCTTGATGACTTGGGAGGATCTTAAGTCTGCATTCCTCAACAAGTTTAACCCACTCAGTCGACTCAACCAGATGCGAGCCAAGATTAGCAGCTTCTCCCTGGCTACACATGAACTTTTCATGAAGCATGGAAGCGATTCAAAGATGTGCAAGAAAAATGCCCCCGCCATGATATATCGAAGACCAAGTTGGTACAATACTTCTTCGGGGGCTGACTATAGAGAGTCAGAGGCTAGTAGATGTTGCCGGTGGTGGATCCCATTTTAACTAGGATGAAGATATTGTCTGGCAGATATTTGAGGAAAACAGTCGAAGGATAGGGCACCCTCTCTTCATATAGAGCATATTAGAAACATCCCCATATCCTCCACATGCTTGCCCATATGGAAGCATCTCAGGAAGCAGACATATATGAAATCTCCAACCTCAACATCATGGGGGGCATCTGTTCAAGGTGGACATCATTGAAAAATGACCACAGTATCTCGAGCAATTAGCAGTGATCGAGCAAAGAACTCAACATCTGGACAAGTTGGATTGGATCAGAAAAAACAACTAGAGTTATTGGTGAGTACCATCAATGCTTACCAATCGGTGACACCATCGACAGAGATTCCTTCTAAGAAGAAATATGAGCCATTATCGCTACAACAGTCTCAGACCAGTCCACAACAACTAACGATCTAGCATGTGTATTAAACAGCAAACACATGGTGCTCTATCATCCAGACTACCAAACATCTTTTGATCCAGTATTCCCGCCCCTACCCCCCATCTAAGAAGTAAACAAAATATGGAACAATAATTCATAACTGACTCGTCCTGGTGGACAACCACATGGTCAGTCTTCTGCCATTTTTCCATACCACCACCCTCAGAATGATAGAATTGTATAGCCCCACCAACAGCCCTTGCACCACCAGTCTCTGCAATGTCAGAATAATTGGAGACAAGACCAGCATTACCAGCAGTAGTAGTGCCTCTAGCACCAACCGTATCATTCGTACGCGACTACACCTCAATAGTAGTATCCCCCTTCTCATTACCAATAGTATCATATTCCTCCACCTCAACATCATTATCTGTTCAATGACCAACACCCTCAGCATAATCAACCACAGCAAGGTCAGTACACTGAGCCATCTAAGGCAGTTATTGTGAACCCGAGCCTCGATATCTTGGCCTAGTTGGTAAAGGGTTTAACATAGATGACACACAAGATGGATGACATGATAACCACCAAACTCCAATTCCAACCCATGTAAAAGCCAACCCTAATAATTTTAAGTGAAAAGAGCGGATAGAATGTGATGTATTGTATGTGCCTGGAGAGTCAGATAATTGTGATTTTGTTTTGTCTAATGCTATTAATTTCAGAAGAGGTAGGACCTTGCCTCCGTCTTCCACTATCAGAGGGAAGAATAATGCTTCATCGGGTTAATCATCATCTTTTGCATCAGTCGTGCCACCCACATGTTTAGGTGAGGAAGAAGAAGGATGAGGAGTCGCACCATCTACTAGTCACAACCAACCCCCAAAAGAATAAAAAAATCAGAAATATGAAAAAGATTAAAAAAATGAGTGTAGATGAAGTGAAGCCACACCAGCCATAGAGGAGCCTGCTCTAGCAGCCGATCTAGATGGAACAAACACCAAAGTTTTTGGGTGTCCTCCCCATGCTCCAAATTGTTTAACTTTTGGCAGTCTGGTTGTACAAGATGTTGTAGACATAAATGTTAATGTAAATACGACTAGTACTTTTGAATTCAGTTCTTTACATATTGATTTTCCTGATGCAATTGAAAATTCCAAAAAATTTGCAAAACAAAAAAATGCATTATCTGATCTAGGTTTTGTGGAAATCATTTAAAACTTGGCTTTGGAATTACCTTTGATGAAATCCATGGAATATATGCTCGTTGTGAAAAAGGGCTTGAAGGAATCATGTACGAACAATTGTCAGTTGAACCACAATAACAGACACCACCTAGTTGAAAAGCATGTCCTAACCATTGCTATCGCTACAACAATAAGCAATCTTCTAAAAAAAGAAGCTAGACAAAGGAGCACCTCTAATCAGAGGCGAGATTTTTCACCAGATCTTCGAGTGAACTCTGCTTGATAGCGACTCTTCACTCAACCACCTGCCCTCATTATAAATTCAGGAACTCGGGTTGGGTCCATTGAAACTTACAAAGATGATCCTTCAGTTCGCTAATCAATCAATCACGCGACCATGAGGTCTGTTGGAGGACGTTGTCGAACGATGTAGGACATGCAGTTTCTTGTTAATTTTGTAGTCTTTGATATGAAATCTTCTGCACCATTACTCCTTACCCTAATTATACTTGGTCAGCCATTCCTGTGAACTACATGGGTCGTGGTTGACTATGGGTTTGGGAAGAGCACATTTCACCGGAGCAGCAAAAGCGTAACAATGGATATGGTCAGTGAGCTGAAAGACGTATCTGATGAAGGCCGAGAAGAACTGCCTATAATAGACTGTGAAATTATTGCAGAAATAAGAGATATAAAATTGTCTTTAAATGACACATGGACCCTGGAAATCCTCTCCCTAGGAGGACTAAGAAAGCACAGTCGACACATGCTTCGATGTCAACTGGGGGACAATTCCAATTCGCTGATGCAATTTTTTGATTCAGAAGATTCATGCGAGTCTGAACATGATGAATTCATTGATAATTTGTTCGACACATTGTCTGTTCATCCACGAATGACTAGGGTGAGCAACACCTCAAAAATCATGGTAGATTGAATACCAACTGGCACTATTTCCGAAGTGTTTGAGAAGCAAGTTCGAGAAGAACCTGAATTAATGTAGCTTCTGGTAGTATTAAAGTATGCTTTCCTTGTGGGCGAAGAGAAGACGTATCCTTTTATCATCAACAACAGGCTGAACCTGGATCAGGAATCTTGATTGCTTGAGATTCCAGAAAAAAACTGCAAGGCACTTGGTTAGAATGTATTAGACCTCTGCGGGATCAATCTTGCTCTGTGTTTATACCTCATCTATTTTGAAGATGATGCCAAATCGTCCCGAGATTTTCAAAGAAGACTGAACCCTAATTTGCAGGATGTAGTCATGAAAGAAATCATGAAATTGTGTGACACATGCTTCATTTATCCCTTCTCTAACTCCAAGTGGGCAAGTCCCCTGCATGTAGTTCTAAAGAAGTCAACACTCACCATGGTTACAAATGAAAGAGGAGGGGAGATTTCAACTTTGGTACCAAGATCATGGCATGTGTGTGTGGATTACCACCGTCTAAATGCCGCAACGAAGAAGGACCACTTCCCTGTGCCATTTATTGATCAAGTTCTGAAAAGATTGGATGGCAAGGAGTTCTTTTACTTTTTGGATGGGTACTCCAGGTACAACTAGCTGGCAATTGCCCCATAGGACCAAGAGAAGACTACCTTCAGTTGCCCGTTTGACACCTACGCTTTCAAGAGAATGCCTTTTGGTCTGTGTAATGCACCTGCCACATTCCATAGGTGCATGCTTGCAGTTTTTGCCGATATGGTTAGATGTTTTCTCTAGATGTTTATGGACAACTTCTTGGTCTATGGTGACATCTTAAATTCTTGTCTTGAGCACCGAGACTGTATGCTTCAGAAATGCCATGACGTAAATCTTGTGCTATCATGGGAAAAGTGCCACTTCATGGTCACCGAAGTAATATTGTTGGGCCATGTAATTTTCAAGCATGGCATGGAAGCATGGCATGCCATTCACAAAGTGAATGTCATTGACACTCTCAAGCCACCTCAGATTGTTAGAAATGTGAGGTCATTCCTTGGGTATGTGGGTTTCTACAGATGATTCATCAAAGATTTTAGCCGCATCGCCCGACCTCTAACTGAATTACTGTTCTACGAGATCAAGTTTAATGTTGATCAATAGGTTCTCATATATTGTAGTCAGCTGAAGGAGCCATTCAGTAAAGCTCCCATCCTATAGTGGTCGGATTGGTCTCTACCCTTTGAGATCATGACTGATGGGTCAGACTTTACAGTTGAGTTTTGTTAGGACAGAGGAAAGACACAAGTGCCCTATGGCATTCACTACGCCAACAAGACATTAGATGAAGCACATAGAAATTATACTATTACAGAGAAATAGTTGATGGCTGTGGTTTTCTCCCTTGAGAAGTTCGGATGCTATCTTCTTAGATCTAAGACCACTATTTATACTGACCACTCTGCTATCCGGTATCTACAACAGAAGAAGGATGCAAAGCCCAGATTAATCAGACGGATCCTTCTCCTCCAGGAGTTCAAATTTGAAATTAAGGACAAGCCTGGAGTTCAAAATGTGGTTGCATATCACCTCTCTAGAATTTAAAATCATGAACCTCCACTGAGTAGTGCACTTATCATAGACACCTTTCCAGATGAGTCAATTCTTGTAGTGGATTCCCTTCCTTACTAAGTCGATGTCTGATGAACCTTGGTCCAAGGATCAGGAAAGCGGTATGTGTATCTGTTCGGACAAGTCACTGAATAGCGCTAAAGATGTATGCGGGGGCATATGCGGGGTATATGCTGTTCTACGTGGTTTCCTAATTTTTTATTTAAAAATAAATAAATATATATAAAAGTGAGTACAAGAGACTAAATTTATTTATAATTGTGGTCTAAAATAAGATCTAAGAAAAATAACTTTCATATAGAGTTCAAAACAATCTTTATCAATCAAATATCAATACTTCAATAGAACGATTAGCACACAAAATAATTGACAACAATCAACAAAATAAAAAAGCTAGCACACAAAATGCCTCTATTGTTGAATAAAATTTCATTTATCTCTGTCGTTATATTTATAATTGATCCTCCATGAAAAGTACCAAACTTTACATATAATATATTGCATTCATAATAACTATTGGTTGACTAAATTAGTTTTCTAAATTATTGGTACATTATTCTTTTTCTTCCCCATGTGTTTACTCCAGTCTTGCAGTACAACTACTTTGACGATGGATTTAAATGGTCATGGATGCTTGATTGGCATACATGCAAAAGCAAGGAAAAACATGGCACAAATATCACAATAAAAACGTGACAAAATTTAAAAAATAAAAAAGTAAAAAAATTTGTATGCTTCCGCACTGGACGCATATGCGGCCGCACGACCCGCATAAGCACACATGGCATATAATGGGGGGCTTCATGAAAGCGGTGCGCTAAAGGAGCTACATATGCGTAGCGAACACTGCCTTAGTCTCATCATGTTAATTTTACTAATTTAATCCGCTTTCTTAAATTGGCGTCAATAAAAACCAGATTAATTGTTGTACATAGCTTGGTCTTAGAATAACTTAAAAATACAAAAAAATGACAAAACATGGCCTCCTCCTCTTTCTTCTTTGATTTTTTTCATCTGAATAATCTGGTTGGGGCACATGGCTCCTTCTGGCTGAGCCACGTGGCCCGCTTCCCCTAGCGCCAGACACTCATCCTTTCTGCGTCGTCCGATCGCTGTAAGGCACTCCCATCTCAGCCGCATGTTCCTTCTTCAAACCTCCACCCTTTGATCGACTCCAGATCAAATCTTGCATGTCTATGCCTGCTAGTTCCTCGGTTGTTAGATCATTAGATCCAACAACCAAACACGCTTTCACCTCCAGCTGTTGGATACGTCCTGATCGATTAGATTAGGACCGCTCTCTCATGCCCTCCTCTAGATTGTTGGATCTCAAGATTCAGTTGAAGAGACCTCGTCTTCTGCCTCCGTCCGCCTTCTCTCTCCCACGTTCTCCTCGCCAGACCGTCACTCCATTTCCTTTTTCCCAATCTCGATGACCACCTCCTCCACTAGCCGAGCACATCTACTCCAAGTCCTTACTCCCATCGTCCTCGCGCATTATCTAACAATAGACCTCCCATCTTCTCCTCGTCTGCACGAACCCACGAAGTCACATCATCCACCACCTGTACTACGGACTTCTTCCTTCAAATAATCCATCACCAACCATTTTCAACACCGTCCACCTTTACGCGAGCCAAAGCCTAGCATCTCTCTGCCTTCCCGTAATAGGGGGAGGTTAATTCGATGATGCGACCACCGCCGTTAATCCCGGTGTCGACCCATGGCTATGGTAGGCCTTGTCTCCGATCATCGAATGCCAGCAAGCTGCTCCCCATGGCTGGGGAGTCCAGCGATGAACTGAGCGCCACCCGGCACTCAACCCAAGCCTCCCCCTTCATTGTGATCTCGAGGTAGTCCTCTGGTCTTTTTCTTGTAATTTCTAGTAATTAATTCGATGCATTCTCCACCCCTTTTCTTCAATTCATCATACCCTTAGCTTCCCCACAACTTGCTCACCTTCACAACACGTCCCACTCGCTTACTCCTCTTCTCCATCACCTCACCACCACCACACCAGCTCCTCTCCAGTTCGTCGGAGATGGAGCTCTGGTTCCTCCCCTTCTTTGCTTGCAGGGAACCGCCCTCCACTCAGTTTGCCCCCACACACGTATGCTTCTGCTTTGGACTAATGATTGCAGGTACTTCTTGATTGGTCAGAGCCCTCTCTAGGGCTATTTTCCAGAGCTTCATCTCCGACAATCTAACATCGTCACTACAATCCAGGCCACCCTGACGGCTCTCCGATATTTGATCTTCATCGCTAACACTTCCATAGACTCTGCCAAGCTTCGGACATCAGACCATGGCAGGGCGAAGCTATGTGGCAATCCCTAGAGCCCAACCAATTCCTCCGCAGGAGGAGGCGACATGGAGGAACATAGTGTACAGTTGTCGTCCGATACTCACGATTAGACAGTCCACAGGAGGCCATGTCACCGCCCAAGCCGCTACTTCAAGCCTCCAGGTTCGGAGCACTGGAGCCAGACCAGAGCACCATCTATTGCCACGTGACCCAAGCCTCTGCTCCAAGCCTACGCCTCCATCCGAGCCTAGCCTCACGTGCCTGGGTCATGTGAGGTCTGGGTAATTTGTAGGGGGCCCACAGACTCCTCCAAATTACAAATAGGTCCGCCGAGCATGTGCCTGTCATGCGCTCCTGAGGTTAATTGCAACTGACCTCCTGAGATTTAATAATTGCAACTAAGTCCCCACGTGCATGGGTAATTATAGGAAAGGCCCCACGACTTTTCATAATTTCATGTAAGTCCTCCCTAGGACATGTTTGTAATATTTTCCTATTTATTTTTTATGTTTTCTTTACGGTTATGCCTCTGGACCCTAATGTGAATATCTTGAGCATCTGAGCTCTGTTTTAGTTGATTTCAATTTTGTTTCGAAGCTTATTTACTTCTATATATAATGGCATGATATGTTTCCTGATTTGGTACTTGAATTTCTGATGGTTAATCATATTAATCTAGTGTCTCTTGTTTAAATATCTGTCATGCCTTTCATTTTACAAATTAAATTGGCTTCATAATATGATCATGAAATTGACTTCTTTTTCATTTCCCAATGGTTTCAGCTAGGTAGGGCATATTTGCAAATATTTATACTATCATCTCGTTGCATTATAAAAAATCAAAAAGAAAATGTGTCTTTATGCATATGTATCATGTGTGTCTTTCTGTGTGTTGACTTGTTAGTTATTAATTCATCAGTTGATCTGATTATTAGCACTCTATATAATAACTTAAGAAGCTCATGTCCCTGAGTTTGACCTTGGGCTTTCCCAAGTAAAATAAATTTGTCCGCTTGCATTTAATTGATAAATCAATCATAGTGGTTTTTGATGCAACTGATTTCGCCCGACTGCAACAAGAATCAAGTGTTAATCCGACACTTTTAAAGGGCTTTATTTTGCGATCATCAAATGGAATTGTTGCCAGGGACACGACTCATATTTCATTTTACTTAGATTTTTATTATGTGATTAAGTGGTATTTTTTAACCTTTAGGTCGAGTCAATTGCGTTTCTTGCATTGTATTGATAATTCTTAAATATCTATCTAATGTTTACTTTTTGTGGTAGGGTCCTTTGGTGATCACGGAGGCAACGAGCAGGAGCTCCCTCTACGAGGAGTCGCTGAAGCAACCATTAGAGAAATTGAAGAGAATTAATGTCTCTTACATTTTTCATGCATTTCATGTAAATAATCGTCTCTACAACAGTCTTCGTTTGAATACTCACGATTGTAAATGAATGATGGCAATTGTGGTTGTGTGGGGCTCGACCCACTTGAGTATCGACATTGGATTAGGCACGCAGCTCTCCGAGCTATTTTCATTGTTTATCGTATGTGTTTGATCGTAGGTAGGACACTAATTTGAGATGCGCATAGACATCGCTTCACTAAGCCAAAATTAAATATGTTCTTCCCCCGCTAATAGAAGAATGCTAGGTGCGGCTTTCATCAACATGCAAACATTGAGCATTCTGATTTTAAATTCAGTCTTGTTTTCAAAGAGAAAGTTAAAGGCACTGCAATTTTTCTTCTATAGCATAGATCATGATTTTTTTCGCATCAGCTTTTTGCCGATTTCTATTCCTTGACTTATCACCTAGGATTAAATGGAATTTGGGAATGAGCGGTAGATGATGTTTGATTGATCTGTGCTCTCATTAAATCAGTGATAACCTTAAAGCTAAAAATTGGGCTGATAATGCAAGTTGACTAATAAAATGGAGTAAAATCATGTTTTGGGAGAGCAACACCCTTTTTACATAGGATATTTTTGATTTGAAAAATCATTAATCCTTGCGTAAATTGGAATGAATTTGCTTCTATCACCAATAAAAATGACAAGATAAATAACCTACATTTGTTGGTTTCATGTGTGAGTTGGTGAATCAAGGGGGTTATTTGATTGATTGAGTCATGCTTGTCAACTTCCGATACCCTCCCATCGACCCTATGTACTCCATCCATCTACATAGATTCATTCCTTCACGTATAGATCCATCCTAACCACTTTGTTCTCCTCCGGTCTCCCCAACTTCACTTATCCATCTCTTTACTTAGGATATTATCAGCCTATGTATTGGGGGGACCCGAGTCCCCATGAATTCCTGACCCATTTATACTTCTCTCTGGTACTTAGGTTATTCTTAACATAAGTATAGGGGGTGTCGTCCTCAGTTCCAGTATCCTTTCCTATATCTTAACTAGAGCTATGGCTTTGTATCCATTAGTGCTATGAGGACATAACAAAAGTTGAGTATATGGGGGTATACCGTATATATAGTATATATGTACTTTAGCCATAGCTCTATTTTGAAAATTTTGAAAAATTTAAAACTTTTTTGGCTAAAGTATACATTTTCTTGAATTGAGTTAGATAAAAGGTTTTTAAAGTTTGAAAAAATATCTCTGCTATGTTGCATTATTTTGAAGAAAATATTTTGAAAATGATTTGAAAAATAGGTTTTACTTATTTTGAAAATTGTTTGAAAAATGTTTGAAAAATCTTTATATATGTGACAATGTTTTGAACATCTTTTCAAAAATCTTTTCAAAAAGAGGGTTTAAATGAGACTAACTTGTGTTTTAAATATTCTTTTCAATAATAATAATTATTATAATAAATGAAGAAAATTGATGAAGGAGTTGGTTTAATCCCTGGCACTTCCACATTCACACAAGATTAGTGATGTTCAAGAACACTTGGTTTGAGAGGTCTTGAGATTTTAAGTTAACAAGCCTTAGTCATCAGGATCTTTGACTTAATTATCCACATTTCCCTAGTTTGAAAGATTTATGTGCTATATCGCATGCTTAGTCTCTAGCCTTAAAGAATATGACTAGCACTTCACATGCACGACTGCAGTTGTGATGAGATGAGTTGGAATTTCACTTGAGGGATTAGAGTTTGGACTCGATTTAATGATGCTCGAGGATGGGATAAAGTAATTGAAGGCTTCATGAAACCTGAGTATCATCATCTTTTAGCCAGTATGAGAACATGGTTCTTGTACTATCACTTGACATTTACCTATGCGCCAGGGTGTGATAAAAAAATGTTGATTAGTGTGCGCCAACTCTTGGTAAAGGCAATGGAGATAGCCAAAGCAAAAAAAAGAAAATAAACAAAGAAAGGCTCTCACCATATAAAGTCAAATATCAAAGAGCTTTCACCAACGGCGAGCGCTCCCACCCATTTCAAAGTGTCCACTTGGACCACCGCAATTAGGACCGGGAGTCGGGCATGCACCCGGGCTCTGCATCGTAAAGTCTGCAAGTCTGGGTGTAGAAGGTATATTAGATACTCAAAAAAGGCACACCCCTGTATACTCCCAGGAAAACAAGTGCATACGACTCCAACTTCTCTTGACGAATGCACTCATCAACAACAAAAAATGTGTTGAGTTAGTAAGGCACTTGAGCGGATCTTTGTTCCAATGAGAGGGAGAGAAGAAATGACACAATCTTATACACTCCATAAAACTGGCCCTCCATCTATACTTCTATGTCTGACAAATAAAGAGACTGTAGATTGGTTGCAAAATTTGATTTATTCCCTAGTGCTGAGGATTGGGCCCTTAGGAGAATTTCTTGGACTGGAACCTTAGGTGACATTGCGACTCTACTCATGTTACTGTAGTCAATTAATATCCTTATTTTATATGTATATAGAGAGAGTCTGATAAATTAGAGAAATTGGATATCTCTTGATTAGAGCTTGGTTCAGTTTTGAAATTTTGGATCTCTAAAACTGAGAATTCTTGAACAAATCAGGTCTTGTATTCACATGCAATCAAGAAGTAAATCCAACTCATTAATGCTTGAGAAGCTTGAGGACGAGCATAATTTAAGCATAGGGGGTGATGAATCTTGGTCCCATCAAGTTAATTTTCCTATTTTAATCCCCTTGCTTAAATTAGCATAAATAAAAATCAGATTAATTGTTGTACATAGCTTGGTCTTAAAATAACTTAAAAATAAAAAAAGAAGACAAAACGAAAGCTGTATTTCTTTTATATCTATAAAAATGCTCACAAAAATACTTCTCCCTTTTTTGTCCTCTTTTGCATTTTAGTAAACATGAAACGTGTAGATCTCATCGAGATCTAAAACTTTCATGTTTTGAGTTTTTTCCAAATTCGGTCTCCTTCTCTTTCTTGTTCGATTTTTTCTTCTGAATAATCTGGTTGTGCCACACGGCTCCTTCTGGTTGGGCCATGGGGCCCGCTTCCCCTCGCACCATGCTCTCATCCTTTCTACGCCATCCTAAGCTGTAAGGCGCTCCCATTTCAAACGCACGTTCCTTCTTCAAACCTTCACCCTCCGATCACCTCCAGATCACATCTCGCACGTCCACGCCTACTCAATCCTCGACAATTGGATCAGTAGATCCTATTGGGAAAAGTCTGTAATCTATTATTCAAGGGAACCCTAGGCTCTCTTATATAGGGAGAGATCTTAAGGGTAAAATACATAGTAGTCTAGATAGAATATAAAAATAATGAACGGGTACAAAGCATACAACAATTTCTCTCTCTACGCTCCCCCTCAAGGTGGAGCATAGATGTCTATAATGCTCAGCTTGGAAGAACATCTCTGAAAAGGTCCTCTGAGAAACGACTTGGTGAGTATGTCAACAGTCTGATCTCCTGAGCTCACGTGAGTTGTAGATATCAATACTCTCTGGATAAAGTCTCTAGTGTAATGGCAGTCAATTTCAATATGCTTGGTTCTTTCATGAAAAGCTGGATTGTTGGCAATGAACAAGGCTTCCTGATTGTCACACTGAAGCTGCATGGGTAGAGGTACGGCTACATGTAGATCCTCTAGTACAGATCGAACCCACATCATCTCCGTGCTTGCTTGCGCCATGACCCTATATTCGGATTCAGCACTAGATCTTGCCACAACAGTTTGTTTCTTACATTTCCAAGAAACCAGAGAGCTTCCAAAAAAAACTGCGAATCTTGAGGTTGATTTTCTATCCTTAGGGCATCCCGCATAATCGGCATCTGCACATGCTGAGATAGACAAATCTGTGCCCTTTCGAAAAAGCAACCTTGAACCTGGAGAAGACTTCAGATACCTCAGTATCATGTATATAGCATCCATGTGAACTTTTCTTGGCTGCTCCATAAATTGACTCACCCTGCTCACTGCAAAAGCAATATCGGGTCGAGTTATGGTAATATAAAGGAGCTTACCCACCATTTCTCTATATCTCCTCTTGTCCACCTCAGCAGTGCCATCATCATATAGCTTCATGCTTGGATCCATGGGAATACTTGATGGTTTGCATCAAACCATGCATGTTTCAGTCAAGAGATCTGTAATGTACTTCCTTTGGGTCATCACCAAACCCTCTGCATTCCTGGCAAATTCCAACCCCAGAAAGTATCTTAGGGTTCCAAGATCCTTCGTGACAAACTGACAGCCTAGGAATGCTTTCGCCCTTTCTATGCCCTGAATATCATCTCCTGTAACCAGAATATCATCAGCATAGACCATGATAACAACCGTACCTGCCGATGACTTCTGAACAAACAACGAGTGGTCTACATTCATCCATTTGAATCCCTGCTATTCAATTAGATTGGAAAGCTTCGAGAACCACACTCTTGGACTTTGTTTGAGGCCATAAATTTCCTTGTGAAGTCTACACACCATATGCTTCTCCCCCTCAGCAGTAAACCCTTGTGACTGCTGCATGTAGACTTCCTCCTGCAGATCTCCATGCAAGAAGGCATTCTTGACATCTAGTTGAGATATACTCCAGTCACGTACCATAGCCACTAATAAGAGAATGTGAAGGGTAGAATGACGAGCCACTGGAGAAAATATGTCCATATAGTCCACGCCATATGTTTGCATAAAACCTCGCGTGACCAACAATGCTTTGTACCGATCTAGACTGCCATCAGCATTGTATTTAACTGTGAATACCCACTTACAGCTCACAATAGATGCATCAGGAGGAGCAATAACTAAAGTCCATGTGCCACGAGACTATAATGCACGCATCTTATCTTCCAAAGCCATTCTCCAGGAATCAATCTTCATAGCCACCTGGTAGGTCCGTGGTATGTCCACGGAAGACAGAGCTGTAACAAATCTCTGAAAATCACCAGTGAGATGATGAAACGACACCTGTGAAGCAAAGGGATATGATGCACACGTCTGCTTCTACTTCTGGAAAGCAATAGGAATATCAAGATCGTCTTTTGCTGTACTGGATGGCGTAGTCTCCTCCTGCAATGAAGAATCATGCACATGTACCATATCCGACCTGTCAGTAGTATGAACATACCTGAGGCGTGATAGATGTCTGACGTATAGCCTGAGCAGGACCTGACCGACGCGTATGAAATTTTGGTAGAGGTGGAATGTGACGTTGTGGAAGAGGTGGAGGTGGAGGTGGTGGTGGTGAAGACGACATAGAGGTAGGAACAGGAGTAGACTCAGGTGAACTCCAAGTAGGAGGTGGAGGGACATAAACAACATCGTTGGTAGTGGATGGTACCAGTCTGTCACCTGCACGGGAAAAATACATAACAGACTCAAAGAACGTGACATCAGCACTAACAAATTATTTCTTGTTTATGGGATTGTAACACCGATAGCCCTTCTGAGTCCGAGAATAACCAACAAAGACACACTTGACAGCTCTAGGAGAGAGTTTGTCAAGTCCAGGCGTCAAGAGATGAACAAAAGCCACAGTACCAAAGACACGAGGAGTAAGTGAGAATAATTCCTTGTCAGGAAAAATAATAGAGAGAGGAATTTTCTCACCAAGAACTGAAGATGGCATACGATTTACCAGGTAGCAGGTGGTAAGAACCGCATCCCCCCAGAAAGAAATAGGAGCACAACTCTGAATCAGTAGGGTTCGAGTAATGTCAAGAAGGTGGTGATGCTTTATTTCTGCCACACCATTCTGCTGAGACGTGTAAGCAAAAGTAGTTTGGTGAATAATGCCCTTTGACGAAAGAAACTAAGTGAGGGACCATGTGCAAAATTCTAGAGCATTATCTGTACAAACATATTTGACAGTAGATGAAAACACATTTTTCACTTCATTAATCAAATTCTTAATCAAATCGCTTGCTTCAGATTTTTTCTTTAAAAGGAAGACTCAAGATACACGAGAAAAATCATCCACTACCACTACATAAAATATGTGTCCCTGACGATCTGGTACACGACTTGGACCCCATATATCTATATGAAACAACTCGAATGGGGAGCTACTGCTCCAACTCTGATGACTAGGAATGCTCGACCGATGATGCTTCCCCAACTGACACGCTTCACAGCGAAAGGAAGAATTGGGAGAGATATAAGGCAGAAGATGTCGCATTTTCTGGAGCGGAAGATGACCAAAACGAAGATGCCAGATGTACGGAGAAACTGGTCCGGCAGAATGAGAGGAAACACCAGCATAAGAATTCCGGACCAGCCGATATAGACCATTCTGCTCAGAGCCACAACCAATCACCCTACCCATTAGTATGTCCTGAAAAATAAGAGAAGACGGGTCAAATATAGCACGACAGTGCAAATCCTTCGTAATCTGACTAATAGACAACAGATTCATCGAGAACTCAGGAGCATGTAGGACATTATGTAGATGCATAGTAGAAGATAGTAAGACCTCCCCTTGTCCAACCGAGGGGAATGAGTACCATCTGTGATCTGCACTAAGCGACCTTGAGGAATGTCCCTGTAGGACTCAAGTCTATCTCGATATCGGCAGAGATGATGTGTGGCACCTGAATCTATAATCCAACTAGAGATATCATGAGAAGATGTAAATGCGGTAGCTCTACATGAGGTACTAGCAACAACAGAGGAACTGGCAGATGCTGTAGCAGCAACATCTGAATGTCCACCAGAAGAATCACCGGATGATTTTGGCATAATATCACGTTGATGTGCCACAAGTTCCTCGAAACAATTGTCTGCAATAGATGCCAAATGGGGATGAGAGTGCTCTGCTACATGTGCCGATGCTGGGAGCCCATGCTTAGAGTAGCATGTCTCCTCCAAGTGGCCTGTGTGGTGACGGTATGAACATGGTTGACTAAAGCGACCACCCCGACCCTGGGGTCCATGTCCACATCCACGTCCACGTCCACGGCCAGAAGACTGACCACCTCTCCCTCGCATACTGCCATCGCCGATGGGGGTGGAGTAGATGAGCTGGAAGAAACTGATATGCGACTGAGTCTCATGTAAACATCCTCCACTGGAGGAATAACTGCATCGGCCAAAATCTGAGAACGAGCGGCGTCATATTCAGGATCTAGGTCCGCAAGTAGAACGCCCACCATGGTGGCATTCTGAAATGTCTTCTGCTGTTTAGGAGTCGCTGTGAGTAGAATAGTACTGTAAAACTTCTCAAACATCCCCCTCAGGGATGTGTATAAGGAGTGAAGAGGTCTGCCATTCTGCTTCATCGTGAATATATCATGATGAAGCTATAACATCTTGGTCTCATTTCGCACATGGGAATATGTAGCATCCAGAATATCCCACATCGCCTTGGCAGTGAGCTGATGGAGGACATCATTGGCAATCTCCATCGACAATGTACTTGACAACTAGACCTTTGCATATGAGTCATCAGCCTCCCACGAGGCATATATCCCTGTCTTCTCTGCTGGCTCATCCTTAGTAAGAATGTGCTTCTTACGGTTTGACTTCATGAGACTCATGAACTGCATTGCCCAAAGCTCATAATTCGACCTGTCCATCTTCACTATTGGTGCAGGACCTTTGAATGCGCCTATTGAGGGCATATCAACCTTCGATTTTGACATATTGCCGATGGAGAAGAACTAGGGTTTGTAGACAAAGTGACAGATGTCTACAAAAACTGCATAGGATTTGAGTGTGTATGTAGACGTTACGCACCCAAATCCATACACCTTGAAAAAAAGACGACTAGGCTCAAGGCGTCAGGAGGAACCACCCTAGCGGTGCCGCTAGAGCAATGAAGGGCGACGGGCTAGAACACGCCGAGGCTGGAGACCGGCGGGGCTGGGTGCCGGCTGGGCTGGGAGTCGGTTGGGCTGGGAGCCGGCGGGGCTGGGTGCCGGCTTGGGCTGGGGGCCGGCGGTGATGGGGAGGGCCGGCGTCATTGGGGGCCTACAGCGGAGACTAGAGTCCACGGAGAGAAGCGAGGGGGGAAGGGGCCAAGAGGAGCGGCGACGGCGGGAGAGGAGGTCGGTGAGGTGACGGCGGCGGAGGAGAGAGACGAGGAGGTGGGCGGAGGGTGGGGATGGGTGGCGGGTGGGGAGCCCTAGATCTTGGGCTCTGATACCATGTTGGGAAAAGTCTGGATTATATTATTCATGGGAACCCTAGGCTCTCTTATATAGGGAGAGACATTAAGGGTAAAATACATAGTAGTCCAGATAGAATATAAAAAGAACGAACGGGTACAAAGCATACAATAATTTCTATCTCTACATATCCAATGGCAAAACGCTCTTTTATCCCCAACCCTTGGATGCGACCTGATCGATTAGATCAGGATCGCTCTCTCGTAACCTCCTCTCGGCCGTTGGATCGTAAGTTCCAAAGGATGAGACCACATCTTCCAACTCCATCCGCCTTCTCTCTCCCACATTCTCCTCGCCAGACCGTCACCCCTTTCCTTTTTCTCAACCTCGATGGCCACCTCCTCACGCACATTACCTAACAACAGACCTCCCATCTTCTCCTTGTCTGCATGAACCCACGAAGTTACGTCATCCACCACCTGTACTCCAAGCTTCTTCCTTCAAATAAGCAATCACCAGCCAATTTCGACACCGTCTGCCTCTACACAGGCCACGACCTAGCGTCTCTCCTCTGCCCCGTTATAGGGGGAGGTCAGATCGATGATGCGACGACTGTCATTGGTCCCGGTGTTGACCCTGGGCCATGGTAGGACTTGTCTCCGGCCATAGAGCGCCGACAAGCTGCTCCCCGTGGCTGGGGGAGTCCAGCAATGACCAAAGCGCCACCCGGCACTCAGCCCAATCCTCCTCCTTCATCGTGATCTCCAGGTGAGTCCTCTTGTCTTTTTCTTGTAATTTCTACTAATTAATTTGACACATTCTCTATCTGTTTCCTTCAATTCATCATAACCTAAGCTTCCCCACACCACGATCACCTTCGTGACACGTCCCACTCTCTTACTCCTCTTCTCCAGCACCTGACCACCGCCGCACCACCTTCTCTCCAGTTCGTTATAGATGGAGCTTCGATTCCTCCCCTCCTTTGCTCGTTGGGAACCCTACTCCACTCACTTTGCCCTCATGCACCCATGCTTCGTATTTGGACTAACGATATTAGGTCCTTCTTGATTGGTCAGAGCCTTCGTCTTGATATTTCCAGATCTTCATATCTGGCGATCCCATGTCATCTCTTCAATCCAGACCGCCTTGGCGGTTCTTAGACATCTCATTTTCATCGCCAATACTTCCATAGTCTCCTCTAAGTTCCAGACGTCAAACCATGGCCGGGCAGAGCTATGAGGCCATTGTCGGAGACCAGCCAAGTCCACCACATGAGGGTACGATGAGGAGGAACACAACATACAGTTGCTGATTGATCCTCACGATCGGACGGTCCACAGGAGGCCGCGTCACTGCCCCGAGCCGCCACTTTGAGTGTCTAGGATCGGGGCACCCGAGCCAAACCAGAGCACCACCTATCGCCACGTGGCCTGCGCCTCTTTCCCGAGCCAGCTCCTCCATCCAAGTCTATCCCCACGTGCCTGGGTCACGTGAGGTCTGGGCAATTTGCAGGGGGGCTCGCTGACTGCCCCAAATTACAAATAGGTCCTCCAAGCACGTGCCTGACATGCACGCTTGGTGTTAATTGCAACCGACCCTCTCTATGATTTAATAATTGCAATTTAGGCCCCGCGTATATGGGTAAATTTACAGGGAGGGCCCTACGACTTTTCATAATTACATTTAGGTCCTTGTAGGGATTGTTTGTAATGTTTTCCTATTTATTTTTTATCTTTTCTTTGTAGTTATGACGCTGGATTCTTCTTTGAATATCTTGAGCATCCGACGTCCGTTTTAGTTGATTTCAGTTTTATTTCGAAGATTTTTTCTCTCTATCTAATGGAATTATTTGTTCCATGATTTGACATCTGAAATTCTTATGATTAATTTTATTAACATAGTGTCTCTTGTTTAATTATCTATCATGCCTTTCATTTTACAAATTAAATTGGCTTCATGAAATGATTCTGGAATTGACTTCATTTTCATTTCTCAATGATTTCAGCTAGGTAGAGCATATTTGCATATATTTATCATTACATCTCATTGCATTATAAAACAATCAAAAAGAAAATGTATCTCCATGTATCTGTATCATGTGCGTCTTTCTGTGTATTGACCTGTTAGTTATTAATTCATCGCTTGATCTAATTATTAGGAGTCAAGAAAATAACTTAAGAGGCTCATGTCCCTGAGTTCAGCCTTGGGCTTACCGAAGTAAAATAACTTCGACTGCTTGCATTTAATTGATGAATCAATCATAGTGGTTTTTGATGGAACTGATTTCGCCCGACTTCAACGAGATTCGAGTGTTAATCCAACACTTTTCATGGGATTAATTTCAGTATCATCAATGTCATGAACTACCTCATCTCGGGTGCAGTCCCACAAGATCAGATGAAGATCAAGAAGGATAAGTTCTTGTCCTCCCTTCATTTTGATCAGTGGGAAGATCCATACTTATTAAGGGAAGGAGTATATTGTATTTGGCATCAGTGTATCCCTCGGGAGTAGCACAATAGTGTCCTCGACCATTATCATTCACTCGAATCTGGTGGACACCACTCTTGAGACAGAATGGCAAGGAAAGTGTGGCCTCTGGTGGCCCACAGTGTTCAAGATGTCGCAACATATGTCAAAGGCTGCACTGACAGTTAGAAAATGGGAGGAACCCTCACAACTGAAGATTCGATGCCCTATTTTATTCAAATTTCTGATGTGTTCGATACTTGGGGCATTTATTTCATGGGACTCTTTCTTAACAGTCAAGGATTTGAATATATCCTTCTTGCTATTGATTGTATGAGTCGCTGGATAGAAGTTTTTTCGCCCAAGATGTTGATAGCTGTACAGTTTGTCCGTTTCTGAAAGAAAACACCATTTTACAGTTTAAGATACCAAAGAGTCTGATATCAAATGAGGAAATCACTTCATCAATAAAGTGGTCATGAAATTAACGAAGGAGTATGACATCAAGTGCCGACTCGCATCTCCTTATCATCTCGGGACCAATGGCTTGGCCAAGCTTTCAAATAGAGAAATCAAGACCATCGTACAGAAACTTGTGCTGCTAAATTGAAAGAACCGGTCCCAACACTTGGACTCGATGTTATGGGCATACAAGACTTCCTACAAGTCTCCCTTGGGCATGTCGCCCTATCGTCTTGTATATGGAAATCCTTGCCATTTGGCCGTTGAATTAATTCACAAGTCATTGTGAGAAGTGAACATTTGCAACCTAGACTCACAGAAAGGTGGTCAACAAAGAAAAGTCGATCTAAACAAGCTCTTGGAATTCTGAGATTACGCGTATAATAACAACTTGATGTATAAGGAGAAGGTTAAACGGTGGCTTGATCATCACATCAGATGAAAGACCTTCGAGATTGTGTAGAAAGTGTGGTTATTCGACGCAAAGTTGAAGATATTCCCTAGAAAATTAAAGAGTAAATGGACAAGGCCATTCATGGTAAAAGAAGTATGTGACAACAGAAGCATCTTAATATCAGACTTGTCGCCTGATGCACATCCTTTTGTTGTCAATGGTAAGCTATTGAAGGCATACCTTGAGCATGATACTTTTTTGGCCATTGTCGATGCATTTCTAGTGATCAGTAATGGAAACTCCTCCACAACCATGGCAATAGCAGAAGATTCAAATAATGTTCCTCTAAACTTTTTCTTTAGTTTTCTTCTTTTATTATTTTCTTATGTTCATTTTCTTTTGCTTCTTTCTTTCATTCTTCTCAATCATCACTGCTATACTTAGGATATGCTTCATCCTAAGTATAGAGCGATGAGTGGGTCTCGCTGTTCATTATTTGATCCCTCACCTCTCTCCTCTCTTGTTGATATTCCTATCTATACTTAGGGATATTTTACCCTAAGTATAGGGGGAGATAGGACAAGTCGATGATCTTTTCATTCCCCCCCTTGACCCTCCCTGTATGAAGACTACATTCTGCTATACTTAGGATTAATTGATCCTATGTATAGGGGGACGATTGACTTCTCATTGATTCATTATTTATTCTTTAGTCATTGTAGTATAGACTCTTTTATACCTAGTACATGTTTTATCTTCTCTTTTCTCTTTGATCTATGAGGACATAGCTCACGCTAAGTACAGGGAGCCGTATATACGTTGTATATAATTTATCCATAGCTCGTACTTTCATATTTTCATTAAATATGGCTAAAATACAATGAATTAATTGTAAAGAAACACATTGTATAAAATTTATCATATTTCCTTGTATATACTTATTAATAAATCAGGTAAAAATGCTTTACGAAATGCTTGAAAAATGATTGGAAAATTTCTTTGAAAAATATTTTGAAACTATTTGGAAAATGTTTTATAAAATAATTTTCAATCTTTGTAAAATGTTTAGTTTATAAAAATTCCTTTTCCTTGTTTAAGTAAAAATATTTTGAAAATCTATTTTGAAATAGTTATGAAAATGATTGCAAAAATATTTTAAAAAATATATACATAGTGTTTGAAAAATCTTTGGAAAATGATTTTCAAATAGTGTAAATATTTTTTTATCAAATTAGTTTGCAAAATAAAGTTTTCAAACTCTTTACAAAAATCATTTCAAATTGTTTTGAGAACATTGTACATATTACAAGAAAATAAAAATCTTTTACAAATTTATCACATTAACCTGTAGATAATAATTAAATCCCTGTAAATACATAGTGTAAATTCTCTACCTAATTCTTGTAAATACCAAGAAGAACTCCGATGTAAATCTCTGCACCTCCTCTTCTTGAGCTTGTTGTACTTGAACTTAGAAGGGAATACCCCGCTTTCGAGGAAAGAGTTGTTGTATTTGGGAATTAGGGTCACCGTGTTAGAGAAGACTGACTTTTATCTCTTTAGCTGAGGAGAGTTGCATATCACTCACACTGTACAAGATAACATGATAGTCATAAGAGTTTGCGTATGTCGTCAACTTGTTCCGACTTGGCTATTGAGGAGATTTGGGCAGAGTCTTGGGGGTCTTAGAGGATGTTGTGTTTCTAATCCAATTCCCAATAACGTTCCGACCAAACTTAATCTTCAAAAGGTCTAACCAAGATCCAACTTTGATTTTGCGAAGACAAGTTTAGGAATTAAAAGCAATCTAAGTTTATTTCTTTTTCTTTTCTTTATATTCTTTATCTGCACTTATAGGCATAAGTGTTTGCTAGGGACTAGCAAAGGCAAGTATAGAGGGGTGATGAATCTCCATGTCATCACCTTTATGCTTTCATTTTGCCTTTAAACCTTAGCTAAATGCATGTAAATAACCATACTTTGAATAAATTAACATATATTATTTATTATGCAAATATTAAATAAAATATTGTATTTAAAGCCAAAATAAAGAATAAAGAAAAGACAAAGAAATAAAATACCAAAATGATTTTATGACCCTAAACCCCAAGACCTAGGCATCATGATGACTGGGTCAACAAGGAATAAATTAGGGGGAGATAAAGGCCAAGAATGCAATAAAACACCCTATTTATTTATTCTTCAATAATGCATTCTTGGGATCTATTTTATTCTTTATTAATTATGCATCAAATAAATAAACTTTGTACATGAAAGTTGTAGATAAAAATACTTAGAAAAATAAAAAAAATAATTCACACAAAAAGAATATAAATTTTACATTCTACACTCAGAATAAAAAGCCAAAACCCAAACTTCCCAGACCCTTATCTTCTCCATATGAACTCAAAATACATCAAAATCACCTTTAATTCCATATAACTTTTTATTAGATATTTAATGAAGGCGGTTTCATTTAATTCAGAGTTAGATGCAAAGTTAGGTTTTGGACCCATATTGTACAATATACATGAATAAACTATTCATTTTATTTATTCTTTATATTTTGACTATTTTATATTTTTTTCTAATTTTGTAAATATTCTTTGTAATATATGTAAATATCTAGAATAGAATAAAACCATAAAAAATACACTAAAATAAATAAGTTTATATCTATACATAGATGAATATGCTATACATACACCAATATAATAAATATGTATATTTATTTAAGTACACAAATAACTTCAAAAAATACCAAAAATTATATCTAAGTGTATTTAAATGAGTTATAAATGTAAAAAATATGTGTATAAAATAATCAAATACAAAATACAAAATAAAAATAAAATATACAATATATAGGTAAATATACATATGATTATACCTGTAAATATTAACTAATGATAAATAAATACATAAAATAAATAAAAATATGAATAAATAATACATAACATAAAAACATTTCTTATTTGATAAACTAAAATTAACTAATTAATTTACTAATTATTATTCATTTTAAAAGTCATTTTTGCCTTGCATTTATCTGGTTGGTCCACATGACCAACTAGATGGTATCGTTAGTTGGCCCAAGTCAACTTGCCCTGTGATGCCTCTCGCTCGTCTGACATCTCGAGCCTCCCACTTTACTCCATTTTCCTTAATGATCTAATGATCAAATCACATTGAGCATTAAACAAAGATTTCCGATGGGATCTCCGTGATTCATGCTTGATATTCAAATCTTGTCGATATACTTTGTATCGTCCTCGAATCAATTCGCATCGCCCAACCATTTTTTGTTTATAAATAAGCTCCTCTATCGACCATTCAATTTTTGATCCCTCTTCCCTTAATCCCTTTGCCTTGTGTGTATGTGTTCCCGGTAAGAGAGAGGGCAAGGTCTGAGGTAGAGCAAGGAGGAGAGGAGGAGGTCCAAGGCGTCTATCTCGAGAGGCCTCTGCTCCTTGGCATGCATGCCAAGTTCGAGCTACGCTTCTTCGATTTCTAGATAGATTTACTTATCGACGTTTATTTCTGCATTTTATTTCATGATTTTATTATTTGTAGTAGCTTAGGAGTAGGATTTATGTTTCGTCTTTGCTCTTGAGCTCCAGCCTCTGTTCTTCACCATCACTCAGTTATTCTACCTTGCATTTCACACTTATATTCTTCTTGATATGTTGCCCCACCTCCTCAAATAATCAAACCACCTGAATCTCCATAGATTTAGTCCACCCGTGCCCCTCCTCCGCCAATCAACGGAGTATTTCCTCCTTGCCTCCATTTTCAACCTTTTCGCCAAATAACAACCTGAGGACCTTTACCCGAGCTTCCTCTTTCTAACCATACATGTCCTCGGTGGAATAGGGGAAATCCATGTCCTGTTCGAATCCAGATTGAATGTTCAGGTCCTTAATAAACAATCGAGCTCCAGGGGTCTACTAATGGCCCCCAGATATATTCGAGGCATCTGTAAGTTACGACACGTCAACCAGAACGAAGAGAGACATTCAACAGTGTTATAGGAGGCTGGAGAAGCGAGATTCATTAGATCAAAACTCTCCCAAGGTATGTTCATTACATGATCTACTGGTGACCCACAAACATTTTCGAGGCATCTGGAAGCTGTGGGACGTTAGCCTAAATGAAAAGGGCTATTCGACGGCACAACAAGAGGCTGGAGAAGCGATAGATCGAAACTCTCCCAAGGTGAGTTCATCACCTATTCTTCCTAACCACCTATGCATTGCTCAATCAAGATTTGAGTCCCAGATTGTACAACAGACATCAGATCAGCGTGAGCCTCAGCGGATCACATCTAAGATCTAATCTTAGACATCATCCAGTGAAGCGTCATCATGCGATAAGGTGCTTCCACATGTTAGGTGATTCATCCTCAGTTGTCCTATCTAAGAGCCTTTTGTGGGGTTAAATTACAAATCCAAACCCTGCTACTTAGTTTTTCTTCTGTCTTGTAAATATTTAACCAAACTTATATTTTGTATAATTTTTGCAAGTAGACCCCTTCACTTTGTTGATATTACACTAGGTCATTGGTTTATGCAATTTTCCTATTTATTAAAAATAAAAAATAGCACATTTGGTCCCAATTGTATTTAAAAAAATCGAAAAATTATAAAATAGCATTTAAAAATTCCACAAAAATTAATATTTGTTTCCTTTTGTATTTTGTACCTCCAGACCAAAAGTCCTTAAAAATAGAAAAAGAACATAACAACAACAAAGACTTTTCCCTCAATTAAGTAGGGTCAGCTACACGGTTTTTTTGAAGAGTTTTTATATTTTTATAAGGATTTTGGAGATTTTTATTTTTTATCATGTTCTTTTTCTATTTTAAAAATAGAAAAGGAAATGAAAAAAAATTAAAAAGCTCTAAAATCCTTATAAAAATATAAAAAATCTTTAAAAATCCCAAAAATATTATTTATTTCTCTGAATTTTTCTTTATTTTATATACTATTTTCTAAAAATAGTTTTAGAAAATTTTTTACTATATCTAGAATTTTTAAATTCCAAAACAATCCATCTTTTTTAAACTTCTTTGATTTTGTGTATTTATGACTTTAATAAACCTAAAAAATAGCAAAAATTCTAGAAAAAAAATAAAAACATTAGAAAAACATCATAAACACAAAAATATTTTGTTTTCTAACTTTTAATCATTTTTACTTTTATTTATCTCTATTATCTCCTAACCAGCCTACATATGCATACATAGTATTACATATCTAATATAATTTTGTAATAAATACAAAAACCTTATAAGTATTTCAAAATATTTAAAAAATAAAAAGGACTATTCTTGTAGTCATTTTCTGATTTTTTTATATTTATTATAATATATTTTATTTATTTATTAATTACCTATATAATACATATTACTTATATGTAGTTATATATATATACCTTTCTTATATATTAAAAAGAAAAAGAAATAAAAAATTAGACAATTAAAAATTTTAAAAATAAATAAAAGTAAAAGTCAATTAAAAATTTTTAAAACCAAGAACCAACATAAAAAGACTAAGTAAACACTTGTGTACAAAATTTGCTTTGGTTAGAAATAATCATTAGGCTACCATGTTTGCTCTCAGTGGTTCGACCTCTACATGCTTACACATTATACACCTTGGTTTGTAGTGTAAAACACAATGTACCTTACATTTTTGTTATTCATTGATTATTCATATGTTGTGGGTACTCGTTATTTTTATCAAAAATTCTTATGGGTCACCACAACGAATTTGTCTTCACCTTTTGAGGACATACTAGACCAAAAAATACCCCTATTTCAACAACTACCCCCGAGTCAGGTATAAATTCTTTTATGTAATGTAATGTAGTAAAAATCAGGAGTAGTAGAACACTACAGTTGGCTGCCACAACAAAGAAAAAAAACCTTCCATGGGTGAATCTTCATCACCATCAGTTGATCCATCACAGAGCTTAGGGACTGATAGCGAACGAGGAGCAGCACCATCTTAGAAAAAAAAATGATGAAAATAAAAAAAATTGAGCAATAACATCCAAGGCTGTATCGATGCAACCAAGGAGATGCCAACACTAATAGCTGATTTCGTACGAGCTGGCACGATTGAATTTCCTATTTTTACTTTCCTACATGTATTAAATGATTGTATCATGTCTAATCATTCATTTATACAAGATGAGACTTTTATTAACGAAAATATTATTTTTGATAAGACTCGCATTCCATTTCCTGATGCAATGAAATAAAAAATAGTAAAAATTGAAAACAATCCCGTTTGATCCTGACATTGTGGATATCTTACAGAATATTATGCTTGAAATGCCACTTTAAAAATCATGGAATACATTTTAACTATTAAGGAAGGTCTGAAAGATGCATGTACGTTAAAGTGTCACCTCCACAAAATAGATGCAATCGAGATAAGAAGCATGTTTTGGCCATGGAGTCTATTAACGTTGTCAGCAACCTCCCGAGTAACAAGAACGACATATGAGCACCTCTCATCAGATGTGAGATGCTCAACCAAGAGTTCGAACAAACACTTCATGAAAACAGATCATCCATCAATATGACGAATACATCACTGCTCAAGAAATTTGGGTTAGGACCATTGAAATCAATAAGAATCATTCTGCAATTCATAAACACATCAGTGGAGAAGCCAACATGAATTTTAGAGGATGTCATCGTCACAATTAAAGAAATGAAGTTTACCCTGGACTTCATTTATCAAGATATGGGCACCTCAACAACCTTGCTTCATACCCTGGTTATATTTGGACGTCCATTCCTTCGAACAGTCGAAGAAATGGTTGATCACGAAACCAAAATGATCACCTTTCTCTTAAACAATGATAAGGTCCTGACAAAGACAATTCAAATATCGAATCTCACATAGTCTGCATCATATGTGAGTGAGCATATGTAGAAAGAGACAAAAGACTTTGATTTTCTATTAGAAATAAAAGACATATCATTATTCGTGGATTACTTAGAAACTTAGGAACTCCTCTCCAAGGAAGGGTGCCTGAAAAGCACAGTAGAATTTCCATCAGTCCTCGACGATGAGTTCTTTGACGATGAGCTAACTAAGATATTTGAAATCAATTCATCCCCATCAAAGAAAGATAAATTCCTTTCCGATCTTTCTGATGTCTTGTATTCAATGCCTGAGATAACCAAGGTGGACATCATATAGTCGACATAGCTTACACCGACCATAGTTGCTGAAAATCACCACATAATCGATCCAGATCCTGTCAGAGCTAAAACAATTGCCCTCATCATTGAAGTACACCTTCCTTGCAGGTGAACCAAATATGTTCTCGGTCATTGTCAACTCTCAACTGACCAAGGACCAGGAATTTTGCTTGCTCTAGGTTCTAGAAAGAATCCACAAGGCAATAGGTAGAAGATTACGCATCTCCATGGGATAAACCCATCATTATGTTCGCACCATATATACTTGGAAGAAGAGAATAGGCCTTCCCATGAATTTCAACGTAGGATGAACACTGACCTATGGGAGGTCATGATGAAAGAAATCACAAAGTGTTGCGATGCATGTTTCATCTATTCCATCTCAACTTCGAAATGGGTAAGTCCAATACATGTGGTCCCAAAGAAATCTGGAATCACAATTGTAACAAATGACAAAGGAGAGGAGATTCAAGCAAAGAACCTATATCTTGGTTTGCCTATGTTGATTACTGATGCCTGAACATAGAAACCAAGAAGGATCATTTCACATTGTTGATCATTGATCAAATAGGCAAAAGACTTGTTGTCAAGGAATACTTCTGCTTCTTGGATTTGTACTCTGTATACAATCTTGTTGCAATAGCCCCTAATGACCAAGAGAAAACTACTTTCACCAGTCTATTCGAAACGTATGCTTTCAGACGAATGTCATTTGAATTGTGTAATGCCCCTGCTACATTTTAGGTATGTAAGCTTGTCATATTTGATGACACTGTGGGCAGTTTCCTTGAGGTGTTCATGGATGAATCCTCGATCTAAAAGATAACTTCGATCAATGTTTGATATATATGGACCGAGTACTACAACAATGTTGTGAAGTGAATCCAGTGCTCTCCTATGAGAACAGTGACTTTATGGTGACTAAGGGAATCATGTTGGGCCACGTCATATCCAAACAAGGCACGGAGGTCAATCTGGCCAAGGTGGAAGTGATATCGAAACTTGAGCCACCAATTACATTGAAGCAAGTCACGTCGTTTCCGAGGCATGTCGGTTTTTACCGTAGATTCATTAAAGATTTCAACAAAATTGTCCAACCATTGATTGAGATACGAGGCAAGGACATCGATTTTATAATAGATGACAAAGTGCTCCATGTCTTCAATCAACTTAAAGAAATAATCAATAAACCTTATGTCCTATAGCCATCGGATTGGTCTCTTCCACTTGGTATCATGATGAAAGCTTTTAATTATGCCATTGGGTTTGTTTTAGGGCAAAGATGGGATGGATGGCCTTTTGTTCACTATGCTAGTAGAACATTGGATGAAGCCTGGAGAAATTACACAACCATCGAGAAAGAGTTGCAACCAGTTTTGTTTGCATCGGAGAAGTTCAGATCGCATCAGCCTGGGTCAAAAGTCATTGTGTACACTGACCATTTTGCCATATGATGCATACAAAGCAAGAAGGATGCAAAATAATGATTACTTCATTGTATCCTTCTACTCTAGGAGTTTGACTTAAGCCTGGAATTTAAAATGTGGTTGTAGATCTCCTTTCCAGAATTGTAGAGATAGATACTCTTGAGCAGACCATTTAGCCAATCACTAAAACTTTACCATATGAGGCTATTCTCTCTGTTCCCTCTCGTCCATGGTATGCTAGTATTGTAAACTATCTTGTCTCCAAGGAAGTGAAGCAACACTGGTCGAAGCTAAAAGTGAGCAAGTTATTGTCTGAGATACATTATAGCAATGGGAGGATCCGTTCTTATTTCGCGAGGGTGCGAATTGTACCTAAAGAAGGTGCATTCCTGAGGAAGAGTACACAAGTGTCTTGGAATATTATCACAAGCTAGAATCTGGCGGACACCATTCTGGGAAGTGTTTGACATTGAAAGTGCTTCAATGCGGCCTCTGGTGACCTACTCCTTTCAAGGATGCTAGACATACATCAAAGGCTGTACTTATTGTCAGAATATGGGTGGCACTATCAGCTTTAGAGATACAATGCCTCTCAAATATGCTCTGATATCCAACGTTTTTGATGCTTGGGGCATTTATTGCATGAGACAGTTTCCTAAAAGTCAGGGCTATTAGTACATCCTCCTTGCAATCGATTATGTCGGTCGCTGGGTGGAAGCTATCCCTGCACGATCTGCAGACAACTACACAATTTGTAGCTCTCTGAAATATAACATCATTTCTCCATTCAGGAATCTGGAGATCCACATATCAGACGGAGGTATCCACCTTAGCAACAAAAAAGTCAAGAAGCTGGCAAAGGAGTATGACATTGAACACTGTGTTGCATCTCCTTACCACCCGTTGACTAATGCTTTGGCTGAGTGTTCCCATAGGGAGATCAAGATGATTCTCTGGAAACATATATGTCCTGATAAAAAGAACTAGTCACAATTGCTTAATTCTTTTCTATGGGCTTATCGAACATTGTATAAGTCTCCTTCGGGAATGGCTCCCTATCAATTAGTATATGGTAAGCCATGCCACATGCCCATTGAAATAATATATAAATCATTGTGGGCGATCAATATATACAATATGGATAGAGAAAAAGATGGTCGAAATCGAAAGCTCGATCTGAACAAACTGTTAGAATTCAAAGTCATATGATAACATCCTTATGTACAAAGAAAAAGTTAAGAAATAGCATGATAAGTACATTAGAAGACATAATTTCAAGCCAAATCAGAAGTTGTGGTTGATTGATGCTAAGTTGAAATTGTTTCCAGGCAAATTGAAAAGCAAATGGTAAGGACCATTCATTGGGAAAAATATGTGTGACAATAGTAGCATCATAATATCAGGGTTGTCATCTGAGGCACAACCATTTGTAGTCAATGGGAAGTTACTGAAGCCATATCTTGAGCATGATACTTTTCTGTCCGTTGTCCAATTCATTAGTGTGGCATTAAAAGAAGAGCTCCGAGCAGCCGAGGGATCACACATTTAAAATCCAAAAATATTAGTTCTTGATAATTCTTTCCTATACATAGGGCATCTTTACCCTAAGTATAGGGGGATACAAGCCGAGTCGATGATTTCGTGCATTCTAATCCTCGATCATCCCTACCTTGTGTACATCCTGCTATACATAGGATTAGTTAATACTAAGTATAGGGAGGTGATCGACTTCTCCTTCTTTTAGTCAATGTAGTTCAGGTTTTTCTATACATAACACGACTTATGTCTTTCTTTATTCTCTTTTATAACTACGAGGACAAAGTCCGAGCTAACTATAGGGGATTGTTTATATGTATATATATGTTAGCCAAAACTACTAATTTCGTATCTTCAATAAATATGGATGGTACATTGGGTAAGGGTATACAAAAAATAAAGAAGAAACTCATATAAAATCTCCACATAACATGCACAAAGAACACTCTGCATAGAATTCTTGTGAATTGGGAATACCACGAATTCATGGACTCTTTTATTTTTTCTAAAAAATTCATCAAAATATAAAAATATTCTAAAAATACTTTAAAATTTGAAAAATGTTTTCAAAACTCTCTAAAATGTGCAAACCTTTTGAAAATCCCATTAAAAGTTCAAAATCAGAAAAGCGTTTCACAAAAATATTTTCTCGCATCGAACAAGTCAAAATTAAATCTAAAGATTGGAGATTAGTCTGGATATTAATACACTTAATTTAAGAGGAACTTGTTAACGACTGGAATTGTGACACTCATGTCACTTTGAGTTAATTCTTTAGGTTCTATGAGACTATGTTCATGAGTCGATTCAATTTGACTAACTAGAACCTTCTGAAGAATCAAATGAAATCTTAATCTTTTTGAGAATTTTTAATAGTATTAGTCTAGGCAAGACTAGCTTTTCCAGCGCAAAAATCAGGCCTCTCTGAGTCGACCTATTCCCCCATGCTAGTTAGTCGGCTATCGTGGGTCATGCAAGAAGCCCCAACTCCTTGATTTGGTTGGGATGCACTGCTTTGGGCACTAGAAGCGAAGGGATTCGGCACCTCGGACCCCCCTCACTCACTTTCTCTTTTTGGACCTCTCACTCTCGTTAGTTCTTCTTTCCATGGACTTTGATGTCGACGTTTGAGGAATCAACTGAGGTTGACCACGCTGTTCATTACTTGTTACATTAGAAGTAGCATTTTCACCCATGAATATCTAGTTGACTCCCCATATTTTCCCATAGTGACTAGTTCAACACCTAACCATGTCAACAGTATGACTCTTGAGACAATGGTTTGACTTGATACCTTGCACATAGCATGTAGCTTAACTAAGATGGGTTTTTGAAAGATCTTGGAGTCTAAAGTGGGACGATACTAGGATGCTTCGTCGAGGGTGGCTCAAGAACCATTCATGGGATTGCAAAATCAGTACTTCAACTCAGTTGTTCTTCTAGTAGCATGGACAACTAAAGAATGGTTAATGGATTGAAATAAAGCTTTTGATGATGAATGGTCTGCTAGCACAAATTTTCAAAGATCCCAAAACATGGACGGAACGCAAGATTCTAATCCTCTAGGGCAAAATAAGAAAGTAGAGCAATGCCTAACGATGAAATACCCAAAAAGAAGCCTATACCAAAAAAATCCAAAAATTTTGATCTTCCAGAAAAGGCATGCTTTGTGGTAAAGACTTGGTCACACTAACCGATCTTCACTAGGAAATGTGACTACACTTGTCCATTTCCATTTCTTTCCTCTTTCTTCTAGCTTCTCCCTCTTTTGTTGTGCACTATCACACACCTGAACTCATATGTAAATATCCATCTCCCCGAAAACGAGTTAGTAGAGGAGGAAACCACTTGGTTCAACTATTCATCTCGGATGAGCAAACACAATTCGCACACATGGTTCCTATAATTTCAAGGAAATGAGAGTATACATCTAAAGAGATGGTTCATACTAGGCTATTGAGTTGAACTAAATAGAAAAACATGGAACAAAAGTGTTATTGAGTCAAAATTCCTAACCTGAATATGATTCCGAACCCATTAACAATCCAAAAGTCTTAACTAAGCTACAAACTTCGATTTTGTGAAGTCAAGTTTAAAAGTCATACTCATTTTACTCTCTTTATTTTACTTTTCTTTATTTCTCTTTGCATCACTTATTCTCCTTATAAGTGTTTGCAAGGGACTAGCAAATGAAACAGAGGGGGGTTATGAATACCCATTCATTCACCTTTATTCCTGTATTTTATCTTTAAAATCCCTCGATAAATACATGTAAATATATCATACTTGCACAAATAAACATATTTACTATTTCCTATAAATAGTACATAAATACATGTTGTTAAATACAAAAGAAATGAATAAAAAAAGAAAAATAAAGGAAGTATTGTAAATGCTAACTAACCATAAACCCTGAGACTAAGTCATTAAGGACTTGGTCAACAAGGAATAAAGCAGAGGAGACAAAGGCAAAGAAATATAGACAAAATAGCACATACACCTTGAAACCCTAGGTGCTCAACACACTACACATAACCATTCTAACATTATTTTATTATTCATTTTATACAACTCAAATAAATAAATAATCAACATGAAACTTGTACATAAAAATACAAAGAAAATACAAAAATAATGTACAGTGCAACTTAGACACACAGATGAAAAGGCCTCAAATATAGCTTCAGTGATCAAGATATCCTGCATTCGAGACTCAAAATTCACCGTACCCACTTTTATTGTTCTTAAAAGTAAATTATCTATCTAATGAAGGTGGTTTCATTAAAATTAGAGTTAATATACAAAAGTTGGCTTATTCTCATTTACTATCTATTACACTATCTACCTATAAATTTTACACATTTATCTTATTCTTTATATTTATTTCTTTTTATATTTTTAAATACTTGTAAATATTATGTAAAGCATATTAAATTTATAAATATAAAATAATATCATTACAAATATATTAAAATAAATAATACATTAAAATATATAGGTATAATAAACCTATAATGTATAGACTCATAATTATTTAAGTATATAAATAAAGTCATCAAAATAGAATAACAATTTTTAAGTAAACATAAATATATATATAATTATATAATAAATAAATTATTAAATAAATATTAAAATACAAAATAAAAAATATAAAACACAAGTTTAAATAACTATAATTAAACTTGTAAAAATTAATCGATAATATTTAAGTTGATAAAAATAAATAGAAATCACCTAAAATAGTACGTAAAATACGAAACAACTTTCATGTTTTGAGATTTATTTAATAAAACCATCTAGTTATTTTTTTTTCAATTTTGTTCTATTTTCTATTCTGATTTGTCCTCTTATGTCATTGATGAATCTCCGCTTCATCACCTTTATTCTTTCATTTTGGCATTTAAAACCTAGCTAAATGCATGTAAATAACATCATTTGTACAAAATAACATCATTATTTACAATATAAATATCATATTAAATATTTTATTTAAAGCTAAAATATAAAAATACGAAAAAGAAAAGAAAAAGAAATGAAATACCAGAGGTATTGAATAACCATAAACCCCAAGACCTAGGCATCATAATGACTGGGTCGATAAGGAATAAAGTAGGGGCAGATATGAGCAAATAAATACAATAAAAACCCTAATTTTAATTCTTCAATAACTCATTTCTGGGCCTATTTATTCTTTATTATTTATATCTCAAATAAATAACATTGTACAAGAAAGTTGCAGAACACAATACATTGAAAAATACAAAATCTTATTTCACTTAAAAATAATGCTCAACGTGCCTTCTACACAAAAAATAAAAATCCAAAATCCTAACTTCAGGGACTTGTATCTTCTCCACTTGAACTCAAATTTCACTAAAATCACCTTTAACTGTATATAACATTTAGTTAGCAATATAATAAAGGTGGTTCCATTTAATTTGGAGTTAAGATGAAAAAGTTGGGTTTTAGACCCCTATTGTACATTATACCTGAATAAATAATCAATTTATTTATTCTTTATATTTCTTATTATTTCATATTTTTATGATTTTTTAAATAATATATGAAATCCATACATATTTAAAATAAAAGAAGACAATTAAAAATACAATAAAATAAATAATTGAATTAACACATATAAATGAATTATACATATACATACCTATATAATAAATATACATACTTATTTAAGTGTAGAAATTACTTCAGAAAAATAAAATAAAAATATTTTTATACGTATTTAAATATGTGAAACCTCTTTCACGGGGGCATTATTCCTTTTGTGAATATGTTCCTTGTTCAAACCTCTTTCACACGGGCATGATTACTCATTCAATGGAGCCTCGGTGTGGGAGCTATCAGTGGTCAAAGCTCGCCCTGTATATAACATCTTCTCCGCCTCCCTTCCCATTTTTATCCCTCTTCGACCATCCAAACCATAACCTTAGGCATGGACGAGGATCCCGGTGACAATAGGAACATCCCCAAGGGTTCAATGAGCAAGTAAGGGCAAGAATCTAGCTGATCCTTCACCACCAGTCATCTCCACCGCGAGCTTCTGATCCCAGCCGTCCTAGATCAGGTGAGCTTTTATTTCTTGCATTTTTAGATTCTAAGATTAGTTAGTAGTTTATCTTCTCACATTATTTCATTTAATTCCATTTCGATACACATAAAATAAAAAAATACCATTCATCAAAGCTCAACCTTCAACCCTTCATTCCACCGTACACGACCCTATTCCAACCTCACCAACATCGCCATATCTCTCACCTTTGCTTCACAATTTCCCTAGGCACTCCCACTCAACCTGATCCTCCTTGGATCAGGAGATTGATTCTCCTCCTTCGTCGTTCATCGGAGAATCTCCACACGACCCCATCTGCACTCATTTTTCCTTGAAACAGGCCCCCCGACCTTGCCTTTTGGATGTGGAAGCTAACCATGCAGTCCCGATGGAGTATGAGCCTCTGTTGGGGTGATTTTTGCCAAAGAAGAGGCATTTGGAATCTCAGAACTCCTCTGACCTTCCAGGACTACTCCGGTGGTCCTCAGACCCATCTAAGGTATCCAACAACTGAAGACCTTCCATAGGAATGATTTGCACTTGACAAACAAGGTAGAATCCTGGAGGACATGGGTACATCATATCAAAGCTCGGTGAGGCAGGGGTTTTTCCCTGTTCTTCCAAACACACTCTCTTCCATCCGATCAAGAACAAAGCCCCAAGAGTAGCAGCTAGCCTCCAATCACGATAGAACTGGAACGGTGGATCTCATTTGGGATCTAATCAAATATGTACACAACGAAGGGGTATCAGACAAGGAGAGAGAGAGACGCTTGTCCAAGTGAGCCATCCAGACCATCCACCTACGTGCGTGAGGGGTATTTTCTAATTTATTCCCCATATTTTTGTTTCTTATTATTTAGTCCAAGAAATTTTGTTCGTAGGTATAAATTTTCTATAAAATTTGAAAGTAATCCCACAAACTGCTATGATTTACACTTAGATCTCTTGCCATGTCACTTCATGTGCCTGTGCGTGTGAGGGGGCAGGCATTTTGCAAAGGACCCCTTGTTTTTTTTGTATCTCAAGTTATACCTGTAATTTTAAATTTCAGTATTAAAGTTTTTGGTAAAATTACTATGTAACCACCTGAACTACTGTATAATTGCATGTATGCCATGCGGGAGTATTTAATTGAGGATATTTGTGATTTTTGTACTTTTGTCCCTGAAATTTTGTTTATCGTTCGGGAATAACCCAGACTTTTATTATATTCTAAAAATACCCATGTTAGGTTGTATTTGCTTTTTGTTGATTTTTTTTATAAATAGCTAGGATGCTCCAAAAATTCGTAGAAAATTACAGTAAATACCTAATATATTTATCTAACACATATATTTTTATTTAGGTAGTTACTTTATATTTTCCATTTATTAAGAATAAAAAAAAGAGTATTGTGTCACTGTATAGCCTTAAACATACATAAAAAAATAAAAACATTATAAAAAATTCTGAAAAATTAGACAAGCTAATTATTATATTTTGTAGCCCCAAACTAAAAAATCCTAAAAATAACAAAAGAAAAACACTGAAAATTAAAAAGCTCCAATGTCATTTTAAAAATTAGAAAAAAATCTCTAAAAATCCAAAAAATTAAATTCTTCTTTTAAATTTTGTTTAGTATATCTGTTATATATTAAAATTAGTTTTGGGAACTTTTGGGACTCTTAGCTATTTTTGAAATCCAAAACAATTCATTCTATTAATTCAAGTGACTATTTTCCAATTTTTATTCAATTAAAAATAAAAACTAGCAAAAATTCTGAGAATAAATGTCAAAATTAAGAAAAAAATATTTTATTATCTTATTTTTTAAGTATCTGTAGATATTTTATAATAATAAAACATTGCATCTACTTATATCGCTATATTTGCTTTAAATTGGTATAAATAATAATATTATTATTAGCAATACCAAAACCATATTTTAAAGGCTTTAAAAATATAAAAAGTATTGTACCTTGGTATTTTCTTGAGATCATAATTATTTTGTATTTATATTATTTGTTATTATCTATATTATATCTATATATTATATATACTTATGTTATATCTAAAAAAATAGAAAAGGAAATTAAAAATAAAATATAAAAATATAAAAAATAAAAATAAAAAATAAAAAATATATAAAGTAAAAATTCCAAAAAAAGGAAAATTAAAAACTGCTAAAAATAAAAAAAATCTTCATAGAAACACCAAATACAATTATGGTCTTTTCTGCCAATTTTTGTTGTCTATTCCCTTTTCTCAATGTGTTCGATCTCTACATACTAGCACTATACACATTTTGTAGAGTTATATTAAATTTCAACTCCACATCTTATTTTATGTTATTTGATCTAATTTATGGGTTAATTGTTATATGAATCTCCTTTAGTGAGCGGCCACCACATCAACAATATCTTCGCCTTGCGAGGATATATTAGACCCTTGCCAAAAGTGTTACAAAAAATGTTGTTGTTTTTTCGGGAGCAACATGTAGAATAGATTTTGGGTGTTATTTTTGCTTCATTATTTTTCTTGTTTTATTTTCTCCCCATTTGATATAATTGCTCAAATGTACCTCGAGGCAACAACGATCACTTAGGTGGTTGGAGCACCCAAGATACGAGGAGTTGTGTAGCTCTTATTCTTGTGAGCTACTTAGAGAGAGCAAGGAGGAAAGAGAGAGGTAGTTCATTTTATTTTTGGTGAGAGAGTGTAAGTTTTATTTTGCGTCATTAATTTATAATAATATAGGTAGACTAGACTCGAGACATTCATGCCAAATTTCCAAGTGTTTGTACAGTTGGGGACTCACTGTGTTTTTGCATTTTATCGCCTTTATTTTCTTTGTTTTCCGTGTTTTGTGATTTCTGCCTTATTTTCATTTGTTTTGTGGAATGAGCCCTTAGAATTTTAGGAATGCTTAATCGAGTAAATTAAGGCCAAACACCTAATATACCACATGTACCTATAGTATTTACATTAGGACTTAACTCAAATTAATTATTTAATACATAGACTTGATACCACGCGCTGCAAGATGTCTCCTTACAACGCTTGCATGACCCGTTGTGGTGGGCACTGAGGAGTCTCCACGATCGAACTCTTAGGTTACTTTTCTTGGTATTCAGCATTTGGTTATTCATAATAATAACAATTCTAATGTAGGGAGATTTCCTTGTTTGCATATCATACATATAGATTAGGTTTATAAATTTTGCCTTGCATCCCGCATGGAGAGAGCTAAGAAGCGTTGTAAGTCTTCTAATTGAGCATTCATCATTTAGGATCAAGGGTGAGAATTCTATCTTTGATCCAACCTGCATCACTTTGTCACTTTCTCCCTCTGATTTCGAACAAAACAAACATTCAAAAAAATCTTCGGTACTTTGCATTGAAAATACTAAAAAAATGTCAATAAAAATTAAAATAAGGGGACTGCTAATTGAATTTTTACCTAATTTTAAATTGTAATGGGCATCACTATTTAGGGTTTATAAATCCCTCATCGTATTCACGTACACTCCAGACAAAGCGAGGCACGACCCATAAGGAATATAGCCAAAAACTTGATTCGTGGCTACCTCAATTGCCTCCTTGGATCGACGAAGTATTGGTGCTTCTATCGTACATGATCGAGTAGGATCTTGTCGAGCATGGTGTTCCTTCCTTGTTTAGAGCATCTGACATGGTTTGAAGTACATAGCCGAAGCCACCCTCACGGGTGTGTCTGTCTCATTGGTTTACGTCCGAATACCTCGCTTGCAAGGGAAACAATGGTTTTGCTTATTGGCTTTCTCTCTTTTTTATTTGGACGAGTAGCTCCCCAGGATCGGTATTGAGGACCTCAAAAAGTGCATATCACAAGATACAAAGGAGGTGGAACAATTGCGAGGATACTTTCCTAGCAGTACACGCTCTCCTCTAGGGTTAGCCGATAATGACTCGTGATAATTTTTGCCTGAATCACAACTCTAAAATTGAAAGATAAAAGAAACTGAACTCTGATGGCTTCACATGTGTTGAGTTGGCGAACCCAATTTTTCTTGGTGTTTGTTTGATTTAGACATTAGGTCCAAAGATCAAAGTCCTGCTCATTTGCATATTTTTGTCATTCTTCTTTTCTCACTTTCTCTTTGACCCTCACTCATTGTGAGCCTTCTACTGTTTTACATTCCCTTTATTTCTTGTTCAACGACATATCCTTCATCCAAAATGATCTTCTCTTCCTCTCGAGATGTCGACTCTAGGATACATTAGTCAAGACTCCGCTGACACCCATATTGACTCCTCAAGTTTAACATTTCCAATACTCAAGGTGATTCCTATACACATGGTTCGGATTCCATGAACTGTCCTTAGGACTCCTCGCTTTTTCTTCCTCGAGAAAACTCTCTTCCCGAGTTCTGTCCCTTTTGGATGGAGGCTGATTTTATTCTATATACTTCTCCATCCCTAATAAGATTCAAAATTGACCCTTATTCTGAATTATTCTCTACATCTGGTGCATGCATGTAGACTAATCAGGTTATAATTTATAGAACTTGACCACGATCTGGAGCTCGTTCCTTCACAGATAGATTTAGAGATGGAAGCTACAGGCAGAGGAAAGGGACCACTGCTCCCCAGCACTGAGCAGAATACGGAGCTGGATACAAACTAGAATGAGGTTAACAATAAGCTCTTGGCCTCTATCCAAGCCATCCAACAGTAGTTGGTTGATCAAGCTCTCACCCAGGTTGCCTTTCAAGAGATGTTAAATGAGCTATGGAGATGGTCAGAGGGAAGAGAAGGAAACCAAGGAGGAGGTGCACATAATCTCCATGGTGATGATAATGGCAATCACTCGATAGATGGACCTCGTGGAGGTAAGGGAGAAGTAAGGAGAGGCCGACCCAATCCCAACTTGAAGCGAACATACAACCCAGGGGACAACGACATCAATGAGTTATCTGGATCCCACCATTCCAAGAACACTTCTAACTAAAACCACACCTCCTTTCGCTCCTACCCAGTTTCTTCTGGAATTCTAATGAGGGGCCCTATATCCATCTACAATAGTCTGATCGCATCTGCAGTACCACACACTACCCCAGCATCCCATTGGGCATAGTTAAGATGACTGTCTTACTGTTCAGTCTTCAGGGCAAAGCATTGTACTGGATCAACCATCTATTGAAGGTGGCGACGACTTGGGAGAATATGAAGTTTGCATTCCTACACAAGTAATCCTCTCTCTATCGTTTCAATCTCATGTGGTCTAAGATTGCTAGCATATTTAAGGGGCCTCAAGAATCATTTTGTAATATCTAGCAGATGTTTAGCTATTGATTGAGAAATGCTCCCACCATGATATACTGAGGACCACCTTTTTCTAGCATTTCTTTGGGGGTCTGACAAAGTCTAGTCAATGTCTAGCTGACACCGCCTGTGAAGGATCCCATTTAAACAAGGACAAGGACACATTATGGTAGAACTTCGAGGAGATAGACAAAGGAGAGGCCACATTATCCTCATCCCTTTCCTTCCAGATTCAGTTGCCACCACAGGTCCTCAGCAAGAATGTAAACATGGTGGATACCCAAGAAGTTGACAAGTGTGACAACTCCAATTTAAGCATCACAGGAACTACCTTTCGCAAGGGCCTAGACAAGCTCGACATTATCACCAAGCAGCTGGGGCTGCTGGTGAATAGTGCTTGTAATGTAGTGATCTCCACAACTGAGCCTTTAGCTAAGAAGAAGGAGAAGAAACAACCACAACTGTCTCATCTGAGTCCCAGTCAACCTCCGGTCCAGCATGTGTACTACGTGCGTGCCCCAAAGCTGCTGCTGCCACATCGCAGACATAGATTGTTGTCTAGCAACCATCTGAATTCCAGCCACAATATCTCAAGCCTTGTTCTCCACCTCCCCCACTCACTCAAGAGGATAATGATGTCTAATGCAATGATTAGCAGCTGAAATGTCTTCAGGGACAACCACAAGGTCACAAGTGTGGCAGTCGAACATACCATTAGCAGTAGGGAGAGCGGATGTACCAATCCAACCTGGCCCTTCACCACTAGCCTCCCCCGTAAGGATACACTTGGAGGCAGAACAACCATCAACAACAGTCTGGATACCACAACCTGCAGTACCAGCAGCCGACTGCCCAACATCACCACCAGTATTCCTCCCCTTAGTATTAGCAATACCATTCTTTTCTTCCTCCTCATCTTCAATACTCATAAGGTTACCAACAACAACCTCCTTCATACCATCAGAATCAAGTCTCACTAGGTCGAACCTTCTAAGGTTGCCCCGGTTAACCTAGCCCTTGATTGTCTGTCTCAGTTAGTAAAGAATACAGATGAGATAATCCAAAAGATAGACTACCTAACGGCTGCCAAGTCTATTGAAAACTCAATTTTTGCGAGGGTCTAATATGGTCTACACAAGGCGAGACCTACACTATCGCTGAAGCGATCACTCGTGAAAGATGAATATTCAATAATTAACCCACAAATTAATCAAACAAAGTGAAGCAAAATGTGGAGTTGTGATTTATTATAACTATACAGAAGACATGTATAAGGCAAGTAATGTTGAGGTTGAATACAGATAGCATGGGGAATAGACAACAAAAATTGGAAAAAAGTCAACAATTTTTTTGGTGTTTTTGTGAAGATTTTTTCGTTTTTAGTGAATTTTAAATTATTTTATTTTTTTTTCAAATTCTGTTTTTCAATTTTTATGTGTTTTTAAATTTATTTTTTTATTTCTTCTTATATTTTGTGATTTTTATTTTGCTTTTCTTTTTATTTTGTTATAATATAAGAATACATAATATGTGCAGATAATATAGATAATATAGATAATAAAAATTAAATAAAAAATCTATAAAATACTCTAAAGTACAGTTCTTTTTATTTTTAAAGTTTTAAATAATATTTTAGGTATTTTTAATAATAATTATTTTTAAAATAATAAGATAAATAAATATAGCTATATATTTGGCCTTTATATTTATAGATGTTGTAATAAATATTCAAAAAATCTCAAAAGAAAATGTTTTTGTAGTTTTTTCTCTATTTTGATATTTTTCTTATAATTTTTATTTTTTTTGGATTTTCAATTGTATTAAAAAATCAAAATAGTGATTTATGTTAATAAGTCAAATTATTTTGGACTTCAAAAATAGCTAAATAGCTCGAAATTTTTTAAAATGAATTTTAATATATAGTAAATATAATACATCAAATACAAAGATATAAATAAATATTTCTGGATTTTAGAAGTTTTTTATAAGTTTTATAAGGATTTTGGAGCTTTTAAATTTTTAATATTTTTCTTCTTCTATTTTAATTGGTCCTAGGTGCAAAATACAATAATACAGAACATATATTTTTTTTGGAATTTTCAAAATGTTTTTCTACTTTTTTTATATTTATAAAATCATACATGGTTAAATGCACTATTTTGGATTTTTCAATGAAGAAATTAATTTAAGTAGCCCACGCAAATTATATGTGATTTATAGCACCATTGGATATATAAATAATTATCCTATACTTTTTAGATGCAAGTTAGTATTTTTTAAACAAAATATGATAAATAAAAATGCAGAACCGGGATGGACTAATGTGCGAATAAAATTTAATAAAAATGCAATCAAGGATTGATAACCAAAGTATAAGGGCCTCTACGATATTTTCCCGTAAATATTTAACTCATTTAATATAGGTAGGGACATATATGCAATTTACGAAACTCGATACGATACACATGCAATTATACCAAAAAGTTTTAATTGGAATCCAAAATTACATGACCAAATGATAACAAAAAAGTACAAAGAGGGCCCAACAAAAACCCACCACCTCACATGTATAGGAACGTGAGGTGACGTGGTAGGGGTCCTAAGTAAAAATAAACCAAGATGAGGGGGTTATGCAAATATTACAAAATGTTTTAAACTGTTTTTCAAAGTTTATGGAGTAAACTATAAAAAGAAACACTGGAGGGGTAGCTAGCAAAATTACCCCTAAAGCGTGCTGGAAGACAGCAGGATGCTTCTCACTTATCCATGTGGCGTGTACATGACGGTTGATACCCTTTTGCTGATGAGAGGCCTATATTAGATCTGGGTTGCTGGATCTACAGTCGAGGATGGTAGCTGTGAAACCCCAAAAGCCGAGCAGGGAATTATATGCAAAATCCAGCTGCATCTGGGTTAATTGCAAATATGCTTTTGTTACAGTGTCTAAATTTTTTTTTGAATAGTCCATTGTGTAGATCTCGTCGATAGCTTTCCAACGAGTCCAAGAATGCAAAAATCCGACTTCGGAAGACCGAGTTATGGCCATTTTAGCGGAAGGAGGTCCAGGCCATAGTCGGACTCGAACCCGGATCCGAATCCGGGTCCCAACCCATATAGCCAACCCGACCCTCGTCCAAAATGCCCTAACTCCTTCCCCTTCGTCCAGAAGCCTTCCCTCCTCCATTCCTCCTCTCTCTCCCTCACCGGAGCATCACCGGAACGCGGGGAATCGACGATTATCACGTAGGGAAGGTCCAAGTCAACCTGTGTGCGGTTCTCGTCATCGAACGGAGCGTCGACCGCGACGTTCTTCACGGGAGGAGATTACGAGGTGACACATAAACTCGAGGTACGATGTCCCCTTCCTCTTTCTACGGTTCCACACGAGTTTTCATTCTATTTTGGAGCATCATTAGAGCCTTGACGTGTTTGCACTACGGAAATTTTGGGTGATGCTGCATACATCCAAATCCTGTAGCATCTTGTTTTAAAGTATATAAAAAAAATTCCCTGTGCAAGAAAGCCCAGTGATAGTATACAAGAAAGCCTAGTCGTAGGTTCATTATGGTAGATCTCTGCCCTTTAATGTTATTGCAATCATTTGTTTGAGATCATTGGGGTATGGTTTCTTGTTCTGTTGAGGCATAAATCGAGGCCTCGTCAAGGTGTGATAAAACCCTTAAGTTGCTTGTAACTTAGTAGCTTTGTCATGTATCTCTATACTATTTTTTTTGATAGATGGAATGACCTGATTCTTTAAAAGAAGTTGAAGCCCTTCAGTTGGGAAGAGCCTGTAGAACCTGAACAAGAACTCCCCTGAGTAATGTGACAACATGAATGATGTAGTGACCATCGAAACTGACACATCTTGGAAGGAGACGATATCCAATGGTGGCAGGGGGTAGTTCAATGATTTTAACCGCCCAGGTCTTTCTGTCCCATGTAAATATATGTTGTATATGTAGATTCCAGCATTGTATCCTAAGCAACAAGTGCCTATTTTGATCAAGAAGTCTGAGACATGCCATTATTCCAACAGATGAGACCTTAAAATATTGAGTTTGATAATATATACTGACAATTATTGATGATCATTGTTGAAAGGTACTGAGAAGTTGTTCATTGCAGGAAAAAAGAAAAGAGGACTAAACATACAAACATTTAAGATGATTCCTGTAATGTCTAATGATATTTCCTACTCTACATTTCCACTGGAAGTTGTAAGTTCAAGCACAATTAAGAAGGGATATAAAGATACACGGATAAGAATCCTTGTGGGCATTTGATTAAAAAAATATCATCGTACTACATTTTAGAGTTGATGAGTAATGTTAAATGGATATTTCCATTTTGCAGGTTCACCAGAAGACCCCAGTTCCAAGTACATTTGATAGGGCACATACATAGATGTAAATACGTGGAAACACAATGTTATATAATCATACAAAATACTTTATGGCATTTTATGAACATACTAGCAGTATAGAGAGCTGCAAACATGAAACACAATAAGACGGATCGGTATTCGTTATAAATCATAGTATAAGGTTTTCGACATTTACATTTTAGTCATCATAATTGGCATGTTCAGTATTTATATAACTAGCCAGTGACATCATTGGCACGATGAACTCGTACAATGAACGCATTCAGAACTTCAAGGAAAATAGAGGTGAACTATGACTGATTTAAGAAGTAATGTTGTTGTCATTAGGTAATTGAGGGTCGGCAGTTGAGCAGCAAAAAGTTGAGAAGGTGAACAGTAACATTCTTTAGAAATGAAGAAAAAGGGGGAAGAAAGTTGGGTAAGGTAACAAGGCCCATTTTGTACAAGTGCACAGAAAGTCATAGCATGCCTCTGTTTTCCCGATGAATTGCTTTCTAGGACATAAACCTTTTTACTAGAAATGTGTTATGGTTGACATGTGAAATATACATCTCTAAGTATGACATAATATTGCTTGTTTCAGTCAGCATGTGCCCCTGGATATTACTTCAAAAAAGAAAAAAGAGAAGAACATCAAGAGTTGGTTGCAAAAGGTTCTGCACACCCCTTTATCATGGTGATGGATATTGACTATCAATTTGATAGACTTAGTTGATTTGTCAACTTCCTATACCAGGAACATATATAAAATATAAAATCAAGTGTATTTTTGCTATGCAACTGAATTTATCATCAGCTTCTCCTTAGGTTGTTTATTCATAATTTGATATAATACTTTTGCATAATCTATTAAGTACTCTTCCAAGATCTCTTATGAGTAAATTACACATATGTTCAACGGATGCTTTTCCTGCTGGGCTCTTGTTCATGTCGCGGTGATTTGATCTTAAGTGGCATGTGGGTAGTGGAGTAGTGCAACCGAGGGAGGGGCATGCATCCTTGGGGCCTCGGGTAGAAGCCTAGATGACCGCGATCCCAACTGCTATTGTAGCTGCGATGGTTGGAGGACATGTTCCTTGGCACACCGAGGTGCTGATCTGACGGTGTTGGCCTCGGCACTTGCATGCTTTAGCCCGGTGCTCGAGCGCGAGCCAAGTAGTCATGGTTGGTCGGCTAGTGTTTCGCTTGTCACTTAGAGTTAACACTCGTGTACGGGTCAATGTAGGACACATTGGTCGGTATTCCGAGTGGGAGCGCTAAGAGGGGAGTTCCGAGAAATGTGGTTATTGAAGTTGAGAATGAGACATGAATCTCCTGTGCATAAGGAGGATTGGATTGTTGCGAGGATTCGCGGGTTGGAATCTAAATTTGTGAATCAGAAGTACAATTGCGAAGTGGAGTTAAGTGGACGTGTTGGGAACTTAGTTAGGATGCTTTGTACTCCACCGCATGTCTACGGAGGCACCCCAACCCTAAGGTATTTTCTTTTACCTTAGAGTCATAGTGTGAGGTCTCATCTAGACCAAGACCACAGACTATCCACGAAGCTTGGTTACTCATATCCATATCCAGATCAAATAATAATAATAAAGATGTAATTCTTGTGAGATCAGTTATCCAATTCCCTTCTATTTTGCATACATTTAAATTATATGTTGCTTGTTATTGTATAGTTGTTTAAATCGTATTGAGCAACTTTGCTCATAACGTACCTACGTGTGGATCCGCAGGTTCGCAGCAGTGACTAGTTGGAGGCACCATCCTTTTGTGCAACTTCACGATACTTTTTGCAGTACAGTTGTTGGTAGTAGTTTTACTATCCCTCTTCACTTGTAGTATTTTGTTGAGAAACATGGCATGTAATGTATAATGGTGAACACCTATTTAAGCTTACATGTATTTTTTTGTGGACATGGAAATGATCAATGGAATGTAATGGAATTGGTATATGCAATGAATGGAATATTGAAGGTGAACAGGTTGAATGAGAAGCAAAATTTTAAATCCATGTGCATGTTGCTATTTTCTCCTGTTGTTACGTATGTCAAGTATTCGAATGTGGAATTGTGTATGCGTGGAATTGGTTTGCCGAGTACCCGGATCCTAGGGGTGTTACAGATTGGTATCAGAGCAGTAGTACTCCATTCCATTTCACGCATATCATTCCTCATTGGTATTCGAATATTGGATAGTGTGAAAGTCTTCTGACCCAACACGAGTCCACAGGAGAATAACATGTTTATATCCATGTCCATATATCTCTCTCTTAAGTCAAGCAACACATCTGATGATGGGATCGAGTGCATCCCCGCCTTGAGGGCACACCAATTTCTTAGTTTAGGTTGTGTAGGCTACCTTGCCTATGTAGTAGACTCAGTGGCATATGACTAGATGGTAGAGGATGTTCTAGTTGTGCATGAGCTTTCTGATGTGTTTCTAGATGAATTACCCGGATTACCACCTGCACGAAAGATAGAGTTCAAGATCATACTACTCAGCCAATATCTTTCCCTCCATACAGATTGACACCAGTTGAGCTCAAAGAACTTAAAGTACAGTTGCAGGAGCTGTTGGAGAAGGGATTCATCCGCCCTGGTACACCACCATGGGGAGAACCAGTCTTTTGTGAAAAAAAGGATGAATCCTTGAGGTTATGCGTAGATTACACACAGTCGAACAAGAGAACAATCAAGAACCGTTACCCACTCCTATGGATTGATGATCTCTTTGATCAGTTGCAGGGCGCAGCGGTGTTCTTCGAGATTGACCTATGGTCTGGATATCATCAATTGAGAATCAAGGAGGAAGATGTGATGATGCCCGCATTTCGCACTAGATATGATCACTATGAGTTTTTGGTAATGCTTTTTGGACTTACAAATGCACCTGCCACATTCATGGATTTGATTAATAGAGTCTTCCGCCCGCATTTGGGCAGATTCATGATTGTATTCATCGATAATGTTCTAGTCTACTCCCACGATGAATATGAGCATGAGTCTCATCTCCGCACCGTGTTAGACACTTCAAGAGCACCAGTTGTATGTTAAATACAACAAGTGCGAGTTCTGGCTTTCTGAATTGGCATTTCTGGGTCATGTGGATACAGGGGCGAGGATGTCAGTTGTCCCCACCAAGATAGAGGCAGTGTTGTCTGGTGAGCGATCCAAGATGGCTATTTAGATTCACGGTTTCCTTGGCCTCGTCGGGTACTACAGGGGATTTGTTAGAGGGTTCTCCTAGTTGGCCCTACCCCTCACCCGGCTCACGTAGAAGGACATGTCATTGATCTGGAGTGACAAATGTGAGTGGAGCTTTCGTACGCTCAAAGAGCGGTTGACTTCCACACCCATCCTTACCCTTCCTTCAAATACCTTGGACTTCTCAGTTTACATCAATGCTTCCAAGGAAGGTAGGGTGTCGTGTTGATGCAACGAGGATAGGTTATAGCATACACGCCACGACAATTAAAAAAACCAGGAATGCAACTACCCGACTCATGACTTGGAGTGGGAGGTCATAGTCTTTTCACTAAAGATATGGCACCACTATTTGTATGGGGTGACATTTGAAATTTTCACTTATCACAAGATCCTTAAATAAATAACTGATGACAAGGAGCTGAATATGAAGCAAAGGCAATGGATGGAGTTACTAAAGGACTATGATGGTACCATCTCCTACCATTCTGGTAAGGGGAATGTGGTGGCAGGCACCTTGAGCGGGCGACCACACACTGAGGGCTCAACAGCTTGGTTACAAACATGGGAAGTACTCATTACACTTAGTGAGTGACATCCATTTGAGAGCACATCCGATGCGGTAACAGTGCTAGCCAAGTATAGTAGCTTATAAGACATGATTGTTCAGGGCCAACCGACAGATCCAAGGATCCAGGAACGAGTATCACAGGTACTTGAAGGACGAATTGGACAGATTCGAGTCAGTGAATCCATCATATGGAATGGGGATCGTATGTGTGTCATAGAGAATGAGGAGCTGAGGAGAGAGATCTTGGATGAGGTGCATAACTCGATACTTTCCATACATCCATGTTGCACCAAGATGTACAATGACCTCTACCAACACTTTTGGATGGAAGGAATGAGGAAGGACATAGCCGAACATGTTGGCAGATGTCTTACTTGCCAGATGGTGAAGGCAGAGCACTAGAGGCCTCCTAATTTACTGCAGCCTCTTCCCATCCCAGTAGGAAAACGGGAGAGCATCTTCATGGATTTTGTCGCATCATTGCCGCGCACCCCTAGAAGGCATGTTGTGATCTGGGTCATTGTTGACCGGTTGACCAAGCCAACCTATTTCATCTCGGTCAACATGACATATACACCAGTACAACTAGCCAAGTCATACATTCAACACATCATTCGGTTGCATGAGATACCAAAGGAAGTAGTGTCAGACAGAGATTCCCATTTCTCATTACACTACTATGAAGAATTCATGAGAACCTTGAGGACCGAACTACATATGACTTTAGCATACCATCCACAGACAGATGGGCAATCCAAGTGGATCATTCAGACATTGGCAGACTTGTTGCGGACTTGTATGGTTAAGTGGAAGGGATCCTGGAGGATCAACTTCTACTAGTTGAGTTCACATACAACAAAAGCTACCACGCCAGTATAGACATGGCACCATTTGAGGCATTGTATGGGAGGCGATGCACCACTCATTTGTGTTGGCAGCAGGTGGGTGACAACACCATGTTCACCTCGCAGATCATTGAGGAGACTTTTAGGGTGGTAGAGAGCGCTAGGAGGAAATAGCTAACTGCGCTGTGCCGTTGGAAGAGTTACGCTGACCAGCGACGTAGAGACCTTGAGTTTCAGGTATGTTGTCCTACATTCGTGCCTTAATGGGTATAATTCTTAGCCAATCCTGTGTGGCAAAGCATTTCTCATGATTATAGGTCGGGGACTTCGTGTTCTTACGCATGTCCCCAATGAGGGGCATACATCATTTCGGTGCAAAGGGAAAGCTAGCACCGCGTCTTGTAGGACCATTCGAGATTTTGGCCTGTGTAGGGAATTGGCCTACATGGTGGTCCTTCACCGACACCTCGAGGACATTCACGACGTGTTTCACATGTCGAATTAATGAAATTATATTCGAGATCCCCGACACGTGATCATCACCTACGAGGACTTTGCTGTGGAGCCTAACCTCTCCTTCCCAGAAGACCCGGTGTAGATATTAGATCAAGCAGTTAAGAGGCTGAGGTAAAAGGAGATCTTTTTAGTAAAGTCCTGTGGCGAAGTCAAGATGTCGATGAGGCGATGTGGGAACCAGAGGCAGACTTGAGGGAAAAATACCCTCAATTGTTCACAGGTATGGAATTGAAACCATAGTCGAGTTCTCTTTGAGATTTTATGGGTTTTGCTCTCTTTGAGATTTTTATGGGCTCCGGTTTTGAAATCAACCAGAATGATCTTAAGTCTTGAGGACGAGACTTCCTTTGAGATTTTTATGATGTGAAACCCCAAAAGCCGAGCAGGGAATTATCTGCAAAATCCAGCTGCATCTGGGTTAATTGCAAATCTGCTTTTATTACAGTGTCTAATTTTTTTTTGAATAGTCCATTGTGTAGATCTCGTCGATAGCTTTCCAACAAGTCCAAGAATGCAAAAATCCGACTTCGGGAGCCCGAGTTATGGCCATTTTAGCGGAAGGAGGTCCAGGCCATATTCGGACTCGAACCCGGATCCGAATCCGGGTCCCAACCCATATAGCCAACCCGACCCTCGTCCAAAATGCCCTAACTCCTTTCCCTTCGTCCAGAAGCCTTGCCTCCTCCATTCCTCCTCTCTCTCCCTCACCGGAGCATCACCGGAACGCGGGGAATCGACGATCCAGGGCCGCAATCACGTAGGGAAGGTCCAAGTCAACCTGTGTGCGGTTCTCGTCATCGAACGGAGCGTCGACCGCGACGTTCTTCACGGGAGGAGATTACGAGGTGACACATAAACTTGAGGTACGATGTCCCCTTCCTCTTGCTACGGTTCCACACGAGTTTTCATTCTATTTTGGAGCATCATTCTATTTTGCACTACGGAAAATTTGGGTGATGCTGCATACATCCAAATCCTGTAGCATCTTGTTTTAAAGTATATAAAAAAAATCCCTGTGCAAGAAAGCCCAGTGATAGTATACAAGAAAGCCTAGTCGTAGGTTCATTATGGTAGATCTCTGCCCTTTAATGTTATTGCAATCATTTGTTTGAGATCATTGGGGTATGGTTTCTTGTTCTGTTGAGGCATAAATCGAGGCCTCGTCAAGGGGTGATAAAACCCTTAAGTTGTTTGTAACTTAGTAGCTCTGTCATGTATCTCTATACTATTTTTTTTGATAGATGGAATGACCTGATTCTTTAAAAGAAGTTGAAGCCCTTCAGTTGGGAAGAGCCTGTAGAACCTGAACAAGAACTCCCCTGAGTAATGTGACAACATGAATGATGTAGTGACCATCGAAACTGACGCGTCTTGGAAGGAGACGATATCCAATGGTGGCAGGGGGTAGTTCAATGATTTTACCCACCCAGGTCTTTCTGTCCCATGTAAATATATGTTGTATATGTAGATTCCAGCATTATATCCTAAGCAACAAGTGCCTATTTTGATCAAGAAGTCTGAGACATGCCATTATTCCAACAGATGAGACCTTAAAATATTGAGTTTGATAATATATACAGACAATTATTGATGATCATTGTTGAAAGGTACTGAGAAGTTGTTCATTGCAGGAAAAAAGAAAAGAGGACTAAACTGACAAACATTTAAGATGTTTCCTGTAATGTCTAATGATATTTCCTACTCTACATTTCCACTGGAAGTTGCAAGTTCAAGCACAATTAAGAAGGGATATAAAGATACACGGATAAGAATCCTTGTGGGCATTTGATTAAAAAAAATATCATCGTACTACATTTTAGAGTTGATGAGTAATGTTAAATGGATATTTCCATTTTGCAGGTTCACCAGAAGACCCCAGTTCCAAGTACATTTGATAGGGCACATACATAGATGTAAATACGTGGAAACACAATGTTATATAATCATACAAAATACTTTATGGCATTTTATGAACATACTAGCAGTATAGAGAGCTGCAAACATGAAACACAATAAGACGGATCGGTATTCGTTATAAATCATAGTATACGGTTTTCGACATTTACATTTTAGTAATCATAATTGGCATGTTCAGTATTTATATAACAAGCCAGTGACATCATTGGCACGATGAACTCGTACAATGAACGGATTCAGAACTTCAAGGAAAATAGAGGTGAACTATGACTGATTTAAGAAGTAATGTTGTTGTCATTAGGTAATTGAGGGTCGGCAGTTGAGCAACAAAAAGTTGAGAAGGTGAACAGTAGCATTCTTTAGAAATGAAGAAAAAGGGGGAAGAAAGTTGGGTAAGGTAACAAGGCCCATTTTGTACAAGTGCACAGAAAGTCATAGCATGCCTCTGTTTTCACGATGAATTGCTTTCTAGGACATAAACCTTTTTACTAGAAATGTGTTATGGTTGACATGTGAAATATACATCTCTAAGTATGACATAATATTGCTTGTTTCAGTCAGCATGTGCCCCTGGATATTACTTCAAAAAAAAAAAGAGAAGAACATCAAGAGTTGGTTGCAAAAGGTTCTGCACACCCCTTTATCATGGTGATGGATATTGACTATCAATTTGATAGACTTAGTTGATTTGTCAACTTCCTATACCAGGAACATATATAAAATATAAAATCAAGTGTATTTACGCTATGCAACTGAATTTATCATCAGCTTCTCCTTAGGTTGTTTATTCATAATTTGATATAGTACTTTTGCATAATCTATTAAGTACTCTTCCAAGATCTCTTATGAGTAAATTACATATATGTTCAACGGATGCTTTTCCTGCTGGGCTCTTGTTCATGCCGCGGTGATTTGATCTTAAGTGGCATGTGGGTAGTGGAGTAGTGCAACCAAGGGAGGGGCATGCATCCTTGGGGCCTCGGGTAGAAGCCTAGATGACCGCGATCCCAACTGCTATTGTAGCTGCGATGGTTGGAGGACATGTTCCTTGGCACACCGAGGTGCTGATCTGACGGTGTTGGCCTCGGCACTTGCGTGCTTTAGCCTGGTGCTCGAGCACGGGCCAAGTAGTCATGGTTGGTCGGCTAGTATTTCGCTTGTCACTTAGAGTTAACACTCGTGTACGGGTCAATGTAGGCCACATTGGTCGGTATTCCGAGTGGGAGCGCTAAGAGGGGAGTTCCGGGAAATGTGGTTATTGAAGTTGAGAATGAGACATGAATCTCCTGTGCATAAGGAGGATTGGATTGTTGTGAGGATTCGCGGGTTGGAATCTAAATTTGTGAATCAGAAGTACAATTGCGAAGTGGAGTTAAGTGGACGTGTTGGGAACTTAGTTAGGATGCATTGTACTCCACCGCATGTCTACGGAGGCACCCCAACCCTAAGGTATTTTCTTTTACCTTAGAGTCATAGTGTGAGGTCTCATCTAGACCAAGACCACAGACTATCCACGAAGCTTGGTTACTCATATCCATATCCAGATCAAATAATAATAATAAAGATGTAATTCTTGTGAGATCAGTTATCCAATTCCCTTCTCTTTTGCACACATTTAAATTATATGTTGCTTGTTATTGTATAGTTGTTTAAATCGTATTGAGCAACTTTGCTCATAACGTACCTACGTGTGGATCCGCAGGTTCGCAGCAGTGACTAGTTGGAGGCACCATCCTTTTGTGCAACTTCACGATACTTTTTGCAGTACAGTTGTTGGTAGTAGTTTTACTATCCCTCTTCACTTGTAGTATTTTGTTGAGAAACATGGCATGTAATGTATAATGTTGGACACCTATTTAAGCTTACATGTATTTTTTTTGTGGACATGGAAATGATCAATGGAATGTAATGGAATTGGTATATGCAATGAATGGAATATGGAAGGTGAACAGGTTGAATGAGAAGCAAAATTTTAAATCCATGTGCATGTTGATATTTTCTCCTGTTGTTACGTATGTCAAGTATTCGAATGTGGAATTGTGTATGCGTGGAATTGGTTTGCCGAGTACCCGGATCCTAGGGGTGTTATAGTAGCATCCAACGACTCGTAGAAGATCGGGCATGTAGGCACGATGGGACGGTTGATAAGTGGCTTAGAAGAATAGCGAAGAACACCTGTTCTTCTGAGCTTTGACCGGATGTTACTTTGTCCTCCTGGTCTTTGGTGCTGCATAAGGGCCACAGAGCTTTCCAATGGCACCCCGAAACTATTGACAACTTTAGATGGGTACAAGGACTACTGGAGAGGTCCTCAGAGGTCGATGAAGGTTCGGGGCTCCAGGTATCTTGTGCCAAATCAAAATCGACCTACGTGGGGTCTTTGAACCTCCAAATCCTGCAGGAAGGCTTAATACACAAAAATAGAGGACATGGGTCAACCTCCACGTCACGCTTAGAGATGACGTGACCCAACACGATTCCTTCAATAACCATGAGGTGACTCTTCTCCCATAGTAGTACAAGATTCACTTTAGAACATCTTAATACTCGGTCTAAATATCCATTCCATCGACTAAAGCTATCCCCATAGACCAAGAAGTCGTCGATGAACTCTTCGAGAAAACTGCCAACCATATCAGCAAAAATGACTAGCATGAATCTCTGAAAGGTAGTAGGTGCAAAACGTAAACCAAAGGGCATGTTGATGAAGGCCTATGTTCCGAATGGGCTAGTGAATGTAGTATTCTATGGATCCTCTTTTACAATGGCAACTTGATTATACCGAGATTAGCCAATCAAGAAGCAGAAGTATTCCTTCATGACCAGTCTTTCGACTATCTGGTCGATGAAAGACAATAGAAAGTGATCCTTCTTGGTTGCACGATTCAAGGGTCTATAGTATACACAGACATGCCATGAAGTCATCATTCGAGTCGGAATCTCCTCTCCCTTTTCATTGGTGACTATGGTGATCCCATATTTCTTGGGTACTACGTGCAAGGGACTTACCTATTTGCTATTAGAGATGGGATAGATAAATCCCACATCACACCATTAGGTAATTTCTTTCATGACCACCTCCCACATATTTGGATTCAGTCTTCTCTGAATTCACAGGAGGTTTCTCTACCTTCTTCGAGATAGATGTGATGCAAGCACAATGACGGCGGATTTATCCCATGGAGATCCTTAATATTCAAGCCAATTGCCTTATTGTTTCTTTCAAGGACCTCAAACAAATGAGATTCTTGTTCTTCGATCAAATGCGAACTAATGACTTGATTCATATCAGTCTTACCTACAAGGAAGACATACTTCATGTTGGAGGGTAGATGTTTTAACTCTCAGGTAAAGGAGTCGACTTTGTGATGATCCAGAAACTAAGGAAAGTGTCTGCTCTTTCAACTGTATGTTGTCTACAATTGTACACTCAAATTCAGAGTTCAGAATATCACACGTATCGTTAACAATTTCATCCTTCTCAGACGGGGATGGATGTTCAAAAATCTCAGAATGATAATCAACAAACATTTCATTATCGAAGACATTAAGAGATCCGACTACGTTTTCCAGACCTTCCTCAGGAGAGAGGAACACTTGTATATCATTATTTTCCATGAACAGATATGTATCTCATATTTTAGCCTGTTGCCATTTGGAGAAAACACTCTCGTAACCGATGCCACTTCAGCTGGTTTTGGTTCCTGGCATGTCTCAATCAGAACTTTGTTACTTCTAGAGCGAAATGCAATCTCTCCAGTGCCATAGTCTACCACTACCTTGATCTTTTGAAGGAATGGTCCAACCAAGGATAATTGGAGTATGGAGCAGAGGTGCTGAGGTGTCCATATCAAGGACAATGAGATCCATAGGGAACTGCATCCCTTAGACGGTGATGATGACGCCCTTTAACATGCCTTGGGCTACTTGGCAGATCTTTCCATGAACTATATAATCATCTTTGTAGGATTGAGCAGTCCTACTCCAAATTCCTTAAGCAGGGTGGAAGAAAATAGAATGATCGAGGATCCCTGTCGAGCATTGTTCACTCGAACTCTTGGTAAAATATATGGCATCGAACGAGAGGTGCTTCCTTGTCAATTTATTTTACGGGAGATTGTTGATGGCATTTACTATTGCCATGGTGTGAACGTGCATCTCTGGTTTTCTCTTTTTGCGACTCAGATGCTTGGTTGGGCATGCCTCTTTGAGTACTCATTTTACTGCATGCATATACTCAATGGCTTTCAACAATGGCATCTAAAGAATCAAAATTTGAAAATTATAATAGTCTCAGGATCAGACAAATCATTTTTAATTTTTTTATGGTTTTTGCTTTACTTTCTCGAGGAAAAGGAATACGCACATCAGAGGGAATTATATCTTGTAAAAATGTGTCACTATCATTGTGTATAGGTAAATGACGAAAAGAATCAAAATCATACACATTTTATGGACCAAAAATGGTGCAGACTTGGTTCCTTCAACTAGTACAGGTTCAGCTGATGAGGCTAGCTTCTCCATTACGGGGGCGGCTTCACCTTGACTTCTACTTTACGTTTGCATTTTTTATTTTTCTTCATTTTTTTATCTTTTTGATGTGGTTGGTGTTGCTCAATCCAAAAATTCTCTACCCCATTATCTAAATTGTCTAAAGATTAACCATCGTATGCTTTTATCTTTCCCTTCATAGTTGCAGATGTTTTGAGTGTCCTACCGCTCCTGAGAGTTACAATATTAGATAAAACAGTATCATTTCTACCTGATTCGGGTTGAGCACTGCAAACTACATGCTCCTTGCGACGAAAATCATGAGCTGAGATGTGAGTTTTTGCAGTCATCATGTTGTCGATCTTCTATCTCATCGCAACCTTCTTTATGAGATGAGCCAGATAATCTAGAGTAGGGTTGACCAAAGCAGCCTCGGAAGATTTGGTCCGATGAGATCAATGACTTTGCTGATAGTGAGGGAGAGGCTGCTATTTGTAACCCTGAGAATACTAAGGAGGAGGAGGAAGAGAAGGATACTACTATTGATATTGTTGGGAGGAGTAAAGGTGGTGATACGGGGCAAACAACCGCTAACAGTGCTTTTAGCGGTATCCGGAATGCTGTTGGTAGTTCTGTCTCCATGTATACCCTTATTGTGGTGGTTGCTGCTAACCTCGGTTAAGCTGATATGTATGCCCTCCTTGATTATGGTGAAATGGTTGGTTGGCATAGTTCTGACCCTGTGGTTATCCCCGGGGATAGGTCAATTGTTGTTCATAGTTCCAAACACCATTTACCTCCTGGATGAGTGGTGAAGGTGGGGAACTAGGCATGATTTATTGAGGCTGAAACTCAGATGGTTGGTAAATGAACATATGTGTTTGCGCCAATGGCGGCTGTGGCTCGAGGGCCTGCACGTAGTACACATGCTGGACTAGGGGCTGACTGGGGATCGGTTGAGGCAACGGTGGCTGTGTTTGCTCTTTCTTCTAAGTTGGAGACTAATGTGCGATTATGACTACGTTGCAGGCACTGATAATATTCACCAGCATCTCCAACTTCTTGGTGATGATGTCGAACTTGTCGAGGCCCTTCATTCGTTGCTCGATCCCAGAGATCTTGTCTTGGTCCTGTGATGGATAGGTTACTCTTGACAATCCGCAGGTCGGTGTTCTCATACTTATCCACTTCATAAGTATCTGCCATATTCACATTCTTGCAAAGGATCTGTTACTGTGGTGAGAATAGGAAAGAATGAGAGGAGGAAAGTGTGTCCTCTCCTTCAACCATTTCCACATATATCTACCTTATTGTGCCATCGTCCTTTTTAATGTAAGAGCCTCCATAGGCTGAATTAAGAAGATGTTGACTACTTTCAGTGAGACCCCAGAAGAAGTGTTGGACCAGAATGGTCTTCAATATGTCATGATGGGGGTATCTCTCTATCAAATCACTTTATTAGTCATAGGTTTCATGAATGGACTCTTGGGGTCCCTAGGAAATGATTGTAATCTTGGAGCGCATCAGATTGAGGTGGCCGAGAGGATACTACTTCTGCAGAAATGCTAATTTTAGATCCTCCCATGTCATCACTACTTTCCCTAATTGGTTGATCCACTGTAGAGCTTTGCCTTGAATGCTTAAGGGGAAAGCGGTCATCTTTATTACACCCAACAAAATGACGGGGTAATGAGTGGTGGAGCATATGCTTCTGAATTACTGCAGATGGATGTAGGGTTCCTCAGTCGGATTCTTGTGGAATCTAGGGAGTAGAGAAAGGAGCCGAGGTTTAAGCTTGAAATGTCCGTGGATATACGGTATGTGGATCCACTTGGTGATGTAACCAACCCCAGGGTTGTATGTCTACTTCAGGGTGGGCTTAGCCCGACCTCTCATTTCTCCTTCCTTGTCTCTGTGACGTCCATCCACAGAGTGGTAATATTCATCATAAGGAATATCATCATCATCCCCTCTTGGGTTTCCTCCTCTCTCTTCTGATCTTCTCCTCAAATCATTCAACATTTATTGGAAAGCGACATGGGAAAGTGCTTGATCAGTCAGTTATTGTTGGATTGCCTTAAAGGAGGCTAGTAACATACTATTGACTTCATTTTGACTCATGCCCTACTCTTGGTTCTGATCATGGCTTTGATGCTCCGGATTAGGTTGTGAATCTTCATTGGTAAATAGTACCAAATCAATCCTCATAAATGATGGAGCGAGTTTGACTCACGAGTCTGTCTCAAATAAGTGATTTATTGGAGAAAAAAAAGGTGGTAGAAAGAAGGAGTCCGAGACAAGAGACTTCTCAGTTCCTGAAGTAATTAAAAATAAGGGAGTCCAAGAAGAAGTCTGTAGGGTCCATTCTATCTTCTTGGAGATCACCCCTTATTCTAGCAGATCTTGAACCTAAGGAATCGATGTAGTAGTCGACGGAGTCCCGACTAAACCATTCATGGGTTGACATCTTGAATGCAAAATGGAAGATTGATGAAGGATGAAGGATACTGTGATGAATGAGAAATAAAAGGAGTGTATAGTAGTAGAAGGCTCATGATGAGAGAGGGTCAAGAAGGACTATGCAAAAGAGAAGAAATGACAAAATTACGCAAGTACGCAAGACTTTGATCTTCGGACCTAGTTCTAAGCAAACAAACACCAAACAAAATCGGGTTCACCATCTCAACACATGTGAAGCTGTAAAATTTTGGCTACATTTATCTTTTCTTTTTTAGAGTTGTGATTTGGGAAAAAATCGTCACAAGTCCTTAACAGTTATCCCGAAAGGAGAGTGTGTACTGCCAAAAAAGTATCCTCGTACTGTTCAACCACCTTTGTATCATGTGATCTGCACTTTTTAAGGTCCTCAATACCGGTCCTACGTGGCTACTTAGCCAAAGTAAAAGAGAGAAAGCCAATTAGTGAGACCACTACTTCGCTCGAAAACGATGAGACAAATACACCCATGAGGTCGTGGCCTATGCTCAATACTTCAGACCAAGTTCGTTGCTCCATATAAGGTGGGAACACCATAATCGATTGTGCCCTACTCGGTTGTGTATGGTATAAACACCAATACTTCACCGGTCCCAGGTGGTAGTTGAGGCAGCCACATATCATATTTTTGGCTCTATTCTGTAAGTGTCGTGCCTCGTTCTGCCTGGGGTGTATTTGAATACATAGAGGGATTTATGAATTCCAAACAATGATGTTCGTTACGTTAGGTCAAAATTCAATTAGCAGTCCTTATGTTTTAATTTTTGATTTTCTCTGTTTGAGTATTTTTTAATATAAATAGCCTAACGATTTTTTGGATATTCTTTTTTACACTAAGTGCTCAAAATCAGAGGGAGAGAACACAGAGTAATCCAAGGTTACACTAAGGTGAAAATCTCACTTCTGTGCCTAATTGATGAATGCTTTGATGGAAGACTTACGATGCTTCCCAACGCTCTCCATGTAGGATGTAAGGCAAAAATTTATAAACCTAATCTATATGCATGCTTTTGCAAATGAAGAAATCACCCTAAATAGAAATTTTATTATTACGAAGAACCAAATGCTAAATACTAATAAAAGAAACCTAAGAGTCTGGTCTTGGAGGCTCCTCAGTGCCCACTATAGTAGGTCCTACAAGCGTTGTATGGAGACCTCTCACAACACGTGGTTTCAAGTCCAAGTATTCAACAGTTATATTTAATCTAAGTCTAAACATAGTAGTTAAAGGTACATGCAATACATTCGGTGTTTTGCCTTAGTTTACCGAGCAAGCAATCCTAAAATGCTAAGGGCTCATTCCACATAATAAATGAAAATAAGTCAGAAAACACAACATGTAGAAAACAAAAAAAAAACAAAGGTGATAAAATCACAAGAAAATCTGGTGAGCCCCCAAATATTTGGAAATTGGGCCTTAATTTTCAATTCCAAGTCAACCTGTATTATTTCAAATTAATAGAGCAAACAGTCACTCTCTCACAAAAATAAAAAGAAAAAAAGCTATGCTAAATATCTCCCTCTCTCTCTCCTACTCTCTCCTCTTGGTCAATAGGTAGAATGACGAAGTCCTCGTGACTTGGGGGCTTCAACCACCTAAGAGATCGCCTTCGCCTCGAGGCCCCTTGCAAGAAAAATAGAAGAGAAAAGATTAGCACATGTAAGAAATTATAGCAGATAAAGAGAGAAATAATTCAAGAAAATTAATGAAGGAAAAACACACCAAAAATTCTATCCTATGCGTTGCTCCTTAGCAATGACGCCATTTGAAAACTCAACTTTTGCGAGGGTCTAATGTGGTCTACTCAAGGCAAAACCTACACTTTAGCTGAAGCAACCGCTCATAAAAGCTGAAAATTTAATAATTAACACAGAATTAAATCAACCAAAGCAAAGCAAAATGTGGAGTTAAAATTTATTAAAGTTCTACAAAATATGTGTATAAGGCAAGTAGTGTAGAGCTCTAACACATGGAGCACAGGGAGTAGACAATAAAAATTGGCAAAATGTCAACAATTGTTTTTGGTGTTTTTATTAACATTTCTTATTTTTAGTGGATTTTAAATTTTTTATTTTGAATTTCTATTTTTATAACTATTTTATGTATGTTTAATTTTATAGTTTTGATTTCTTTTTATATTTTTTGATATTTAATTTGTTGTTCTTTTTAATTAGTTATAATATAAGATATATAATATATGTAGATAATATAGATAATTTAGATAATGAAAGTATAAAATAAAGGTAAAAATATAGAAAATACCCTAAGGCGTAATCCTTTTTATTTTTTAAAGGTTTAAAATATATTTTTGATATTTTTATAATAATAATAATTGTAAGATTAGTAAACATAGCTATATATATAGAATATGGCTTTTATATTTATAGATATAACTATAAATACTCAAAAAAATCTCAAAATAAAATGTTTTTCAAAGTTATTCTCTGTTTTTGTTATTTTTCTTATAAGTATTACTATTTTTTGGATTTATAATTGAACTAAAAAATTAAAATAGTGACTTATATTAATACGTTAAATAGTTTTGTATTTTAAAAATATCTAAATTTCTTGAAAATTTCCAAAAATTATTTTAATATATAGTAAATATAATAAAGAAAATATAGAGATAGAAATAAATGTTTTTGGATTTTATAAGATTTTTCAATTTTTATAATGATTTTGGAGCTTTTTAATTTTTTGGTGTTTTTCTTTTTTCATTCGTAATGATTTTTGGTTTATAGGTGCAAAATGCAATAATACACAACATATACTTTTTTTAGAGTTTTTAAAAATGGTTATATAATGTTATTGTATTTATAACAAACATGGATCAAATGCACTATTTTTGGATTTCTAAATATAGAAAAATTAACTTAAATAGCCCACGAAAAATATAAGTGATTTATAACACCATTTGGTATTCCAAATAATTATCCTATAATTTTAGAAGCATGTTGGTATTTTTAATAAACATAATACACTAAATAAAAATGTAGAACTAGTAGAGACTAATATGCAAATAAAATTTAATAAAAATGCAATCCAAAAAATAATCAAAGTGTAGGAGCCTCTGTAATATTTTCCTGCAAATATTCAACTCATTTATAACATGCATGATTATATATACAATTTACGAAACTCGTTAGGGAACGCATGCAATTATACCAAAAAGTTTGAACTGGAATCCAAAATTACAAGACCAAATGATAACACGAAAGTACAAGGGTGACCTAGTAGATAACCCACCTCCTCACGTGTATATGCATGTAAGGTAACATCGTAGGGGTCCTAAGTGAAAATAAAATAATGTTGAGGGGGTTCTGTGAATATATTTTTTTTTCAAATGTGATTTGAAGTTTATGGACTAAACTATAAAATACAAAACCAGAGGGGTAGTTAGGAAAATTACCCCTAAAGCACGATGGCAGACTGTTGGATGCTCCTCATTAATCCACGTGGCATGCGCTCAACGGGTAATACCCCTTCTTCGATGAGTGACACAGATTGGATCTGCACCATTGGATCTATGGTCGATGACGGTAGCATCTAACTTCTCCTGTTAGACCTAGCATGCGGGCACGATCATGCGATTGAGAAGTAGCTTGGAAGAATAAGGAAAAATGCTTGTTCTTATGAGCTTCGATCGAATGTAGCTTTGTCCTCCAATGGTCTCCGGTGCTGCAAAAGGGCCACAAAAGCTTCTTGAATGTGGTGGCAGATCATCCTTCCCAGATAATATACGCAGAGCCTCCTGAGCAAAATTCCATTCCAATCACATAGACCTTTCCAGATGAGGCAGACTTATCTATTTCCTCTCTCCCCTGGTTTTCTAGATATCAACAACTATATTGTCTCCAAGAGACTCTGCCAAACCTCCCAAATATTAAACCTGATCAATTCTTGGTTGGCACTCACTTCTACAAGTTGGAAAATCCATATGTATTCCGAGAGGGTGCTGATTGCATCAAGAGGAGGTGTATACCACATGAGGAGGTAATGGGTGTCCTAGACCACTATCACATGAATGAAGCATGCAGACACTGCTACGGAAAGAGGACGATAACAAAAGTGCTTAAATCTGGCCTTTGGTTGCCAACTCTATTCAAGGATGAAGATATTTACGTGAGGAAATGTACTAACTGTTAGTGAATGGCCAGAAACATCAACATGCATGGCACAATGCCTCTAACGTACATTCAGATATCCGACATCTTCGACGCTTGGGGAAGTGACTTCATGGGGCCATCCCTAATGGCCAAGGATTTAAATACATCCCGTTTATCGTCGACAAAGTTAATAGATGGGTGGATTCAATCCCCGATCGAACCACAGACAGCGCACAGTCTGTCGCTTCCTAAAGAATAACATCATATCGTGGTTTGGGATCCCCAAGATTCTAATTACTAATGGGGGAGCCATTTCATGATCAAAGAGGTAAAGAAGTTGACCAATGAATACAACAGAGAACATCGTGTTGCAGCGTCGTACCACCCTCAATCAAATCGCTTGGCAAAATACTCCAAAAAGGAGATCAAAACCATATTGTAGAAGCTTGTATGCCTATATAGGAAGAATTGGTCACATCTACTTGATTCAGTTCTTTGGGCATATAGAACAACATACAAGACTCCTCCTGGCATGTCTCCCTACGCATAGTATATGGCAAGCCATGCCACATGCATGTGGAACTAATTCAAAAATCTATATGGGCATAGAACATTTGCAGCCTCGATTCCAATATGGTAGGAAAGAATAAAAAAGTTGATCTAAACATATTTCTTGAATTTAGAGACTACGCATACGATAACAGCCTTATGTATAAAGAGAAAGTCAAGCGATGGAATGACAAACACATCCGTAGGAAGACTATCGAACCTGGACAGAAGGTGTGGCTATTTGATGTGAAGTTGAAGATTTTCCCAATCAAACTAAAAAGAAAATGGACTAGGCCATTCATAGTAAAAATTCTGCGTGACAACGAAAGCCTTCTCATATCAGAGTTGCTGCGTGACACACAACCATTCATGGTCAACGAACAATTGTTGAAGCCATATCTAGAGCATGAAACATTCTTGTTTGTTGTTGATTTAATTGAAGTCATGTTTCAAGATAAGCTCAAAGAATCAGAGGGATCAGACATTTAAGCAGAATAATCACAAAAAGGTTTTTGTTTTCGTTTTTTCCTTTTCATTTTTCTAATTCATCTGAAAATGTGTTCACCCCTTTCATCACTGCTATACCTAGGACATACTTTGTCCTAAGTATAGGGGGTGAGCACCCCTAGTTATTCATTTATGTGATCCCTCACTTGTCCCCTCAACTCTTGATATCCTATCTATACTTAGAGATATTTTACACTAAGTATAGGGGGACATGTCGAGATGACGAGTTCATATTTTCCCACCCTTGACCCTCCCTACCTTGTGTATAGTCTGCTATACTTATGATTATTTCAACCTAAGTATGGGGGGATTGTCAACTTCTCATTTCTTGATTCTTTAGTTATTGTAGTACAGATAGTTCTATGCTTAGTACGAGTTATATCTTCCTTTTTGCTCTGATCTATGAGGGCATAGAACATGCTAAGTATAGGAGGGCCGTATATAGTATATACTTTACGAATCGCTGAATTACCCTTTTAATAACATCGAATTAATGATTAAAAGATGTTCGTTTGTTGCAGTTGGATAATCATGAATTAATCAAAAACCACTTAATTAATTTCTCAATTAAACGCAAGCAGTCAAATTTTCTAACTTGGGCAAGCCCAAGGTCGAACTCAGGGAGGCCACTATCTCCTTAGGTGTACTTAAAGTTGATCTGAAGATTAGGTTTTCAAAGGAATATTTTTTGGTATCTTTAAGTGCAATTAAAAATGCAATGCTATTTCAGGCTAGTTTAAGTGTTAAAATACAAAATTCGGTCATTCAATTCCAAAAATTCTCAATCTAGGCCAATATGTGGAATGTCATGAAATTAGACTTCTATAAATTATTTGTAATTTTTGGATGCAAAATGAAGTAGCTATGAATAAAATATGCAGACTAGGTGATTTTGAGTTAACTAATGTTAATAAATACCAAATCTGAATATTTTCCAGAAATTAAATTATTGTAGATAGGCCTATATGAGAGGAATCCAAAACAAATTTTAGTTCCTAAAAAGACTAATTGAGGAATTAACTAAAAATCAATTACTAAATCCACCCTATATTTATTTTGACCTCGATATGTGTGTAAATTGGATAATTTTTGGGCTTAGTCTAAAACAACCTAAAATCTAGCAATTGCGAATTCTTGATAATTTTTCAAGCAACGAATAATTTAATATGAATTAAATAGCATGTAGTATGTAAAATATATAATTTTCCACCAAAATAATGATATTAAATAAAAACATAGCTCACAAATATATATTTAGTTTCCACAATGATGGAGAATATGTTGTTCTACAATGTGCAGTTTTTAGAATAAAGAAAAAATGATGAATAAGAGTTCAAATTACATGCAAACATAGGGAACTGTATGCAAATACATGAATAAAATTGATAAAAGATGTTGAAAAGGACTTTTATGCGATTACCAAGACTTTAACAGAGCTGAATGCAGTTTGCCCAGTGGAAGGCATCCGTTGCACGTTCCCGTGGAGCAGGGGGTCAATGTAATAATCTGAATGCACGGGAGAAATTTTGCAATTTTCCCAAATACATGTGTGCCTCATGTGCTATCGGAGGCAAGGGCGTGTTTGCAACTTTTTTAAGGGTACCACATGTCATGCACGTGAGTACTGGCTATCAGAAATGCTAATTTGGGCAAATGCTTGGGTGTCGTTCTTTAAAAAATCCAAAGGGTGGTGCCCTGCTCGTGAGGGTTGTGCCCTCTTCCTTGTTTTGACGATAGATCTAGAGGGGAGGTAGAGGGCGTGGGATCTGGCAGTTGGGTAGGTGGAGGTAGCTAGTTCAGGCGATAACGTGGTCGGAGTGGGTCGTGCTTCATGGCTCGACCGACACATGACCGAGTGGTGGAGAAGGGCAGTGGGATGGCAGGGGAGAGCGGCTACTCAGAGATACGATCCAAGGGGAGGCAATGCGGAGTCTGCGTAGGAGGCTGATGCGGGTGTGGTTGTTCTGCTCGAGGAGGCAGAGGGTCGATGCAGGAGCTCCCCGTAGTGTTCCTGTGCGAGGCTCTCAAGCATGTCCGGCTGTGGTTCTACTTCTATTAGAGTGCAGCTGAATGGGATAGGCCGAACCTTCGGCTGAAGCGGTGATGGGAGATGATCGATTCACCAAAGACCTTCACGTTAAGAACCTGTTTCTTGAGCTCGAAAGCTCATCTTGGAAGATATTGGGTAGAGAATCGTGATGTGTTTAGCTCCTGTGTGTAAGTGATGGAGTAAGGAGCATGTTTCTCTGACCATGATTTAGTCGTAGATGAAAGGTATGGAAGAGAGAGAAGGGGAAGTGGTGAGATTGAAAAGGCGAGGGTGTGTGATGGTGGAAGTTGGGTACGATGTTGTGAGTCATGAAAGGAGAAGAAGAAGCAAGAACATGGGAAGAAAGAAAGGGAGGTCGCATGGGGTGGAGCAACGGTACATAAATCTTATCATGGCCTCAATCGACGTGGCGGACGTCGTCGAGAAGCTGGGCGAGCTTCGCATGAAGGCTCGTAGCAGCAGATCTCTCTGCTGGGTCTTGCCAAGGATTGGATTACACCATCGTCACCTTCAAATCGGGACTCTGTACTATCATCACGGAGGGGACAAAGCTGGTGACTCTCTCCTCTAATTTGGCGGATAGTTTTTCGATGGGAGGTAGAGGCGCGATCTTTAAAGGTGGTTGGCATTGGACACGAGATATGGAGGAGGTGGGCTACACACGTAATGCGGGGGAGCAGTTGCAGAGAGAGATGCGGCGGTGCCTGGGTCATGCGCAGGAGGCGCGTGAGATTGTTGAGGGAGGCATGTAGTACGCGGGCTCGCACGATTGGCGAAGGGCGCATGCCTAGCGGAAGATGAGGCCCTAGGAGGCGAATAGGGGAACGTGCACAGGGAAAGAGGAAGGAAGGGTGAAGGCGCCACATGGCACGTGAGGGAACGACCACGTGACATGTAGTTTTTTTTATTTTTATTATTTTTTCTTTAAATAAATAATAATATATTAAATAATAAAATATTAATAAAATAAAATATAAATAATAGAATAATAATAATTAGTAAATAATTAAAATAACTAAATAAAGGGAAAGTAAAAAATAAATAATAATTAAAATAAATAAATAAAGTAATAAATAAAGATATAGTAAATAAGTAAGTAGATTATATTTAAAATAAAAAATAAAAAATAAAATAAAATAGATGGGGGTGACACGTAGGGATTCTAGGAGCTGCCACATGTCACTCCCTAAAAAATCAAAATTAAATATAAAGAATAATTAAAAGAAATAACAAAAGTGGCTAACATGAAAGTTGCTCATCTCGACGCGATTTACAACTTTCGTGAAGGATTGAAAATCAAAAGAAGTCATCTATGAAAATAGTATTTTTGGGGGTACCTTATTGATATAAAATACCTTATTTTTATCTTTTGTTGATTTTTATATCATTTTAAATAAGAGAAAAATCAAAATAAAAATGTAGAAAATATGAAAGAAATATTTACAACTTAATCTAATTTTTATATTTTTAATAATTAACTAAAATAAAAAGATATAATAATTGTATTTTAGTCAATATGTACAATATAAAATAGGGGCCCAAAAACCAAGTTTCACATATGAACTTCAATCACATAAAATAATTAAATTACGTAATTCGGAATAATTAAATTAAATTAAATTAATCAATTAAAAATTAATTAGCCACCTAAATGGTGGCTATTTAAGGTATGGAATAAAATCTATAATACAAGGCAAGTTTTTAAACCAAATAAATGAATTTAATAATAAAATACAAATACAAAATTCGTAATTAAATTAAGTTAATTAATTAATGTTTGATATTTATTTTTTTTATTTTTAAACAGGGAAGTTAGTTTTATACAAATATTATGTACATATAATACAATATACATATGTACAAATAAGGAAACAATGTGTATATTTATATATATATTTAAATTTTTTATTCACATTATTTATTTGTAATTAAAATAATATTTAAAATTATGTACATTATAAAAAATAAATATTAATAAATATGTACAACAAATATTGGTGAAACTCTACAAAACACCCCAGAAAACTGACTTTTTAATCGTAACTCCAGAAATTATGAAACCACAACCAATTGAAAGATAATTTAATTTAAAGTATAATGGAATGCGTTTGCTTCAATTTGAGCTCGTATAGAGCCGAAATTGGCGTTCAATTATCGCTTTGCGGCTTTTTTTGAGTGTACTTATTTGTAATATGTACATTTTTTTATTTTGCAATTATTTTTATAATTTACAACATATTTTTATTTACAACTTTTGTTTTCAAAAATAATTGATTTGAAGTCAATTTATGTACAAATAAAATAATGTATGGGTTTTACAAATATACATGAAAAATATTTACAAAATATTTTTGGATTTTCAAATTGCAGACCCTATCTCCCCCTACATTATTCTTGGTCGATTAGGTCAAGTCTTGACCTTCTCTCGGGGTTCAGATCGGTCTGCATTTATTGCATAAACTCATTCTTTATTTTTATTTTCTTTTTATTTTCTTCTTTATTCTTTTATGTACAAAAAGTTTTAAAAATGCATATTTAACAAATGCACACAAATAGGTAAATTCATGGAATTAGTGGGTATTTAAAGGTGTTAGACTACGTAAATGAAGCTAAAATAAAAGAATAATGGTGATGAATCGTGGATTCATCATTCCCCTATACTTTACCTTTTCTAGTCCCTTAGCAAACACTTATTTGGAAAATAAGTGAAAACAAAAATAAATAAAAGAAAAAGGAAAGAAGTTAGAACAACATTGACTTCGAAACTTATATTCATAAAAATGTAGTATGGAGCTCTATCGGACCTTCAGATTATTAGTATGTCGGAACCTTAATGGGAAAGGGATTAAAAACCTAACAACCTCTAAGTTCCATAAGACTCCTATTCAGGTCCCCTGAGAGTCAGATCAGAATAAGTCTACATACACAAATTCCTATGAATATGAATTCTTACTTGTACGGTGTAAGTGAAATATAGCTACTCATCTCAAAATTAGCAAAGAAACAACCGCTCTCAACAAGGTAACTCTAATCCCACGGTCTGGAAACTCTTTCCTTGAGGAGCAGGGATATTCCCTTCTAAGTTCAAGTACAACCAGCTCAAGAAGAGGTGATGGAGAAGAGAATGGACGGTAACCAGTGTCGCTACCTATCCTTGGATGCATGACTAGTGTAGCCATGTCACCCCCTGCAATCGTACAAATATTTGACTTTGAAGCGCTTATTCTTTTTTTCACTTGTATATACACTCCGGCAGGCATTTTATTTTTTTATCAGGCCTGTCCACTTTTGGAGATTTCACATTTTTTCCGTTTTTTTAAAATATATACAAGGTGCAACATGTACATAAGGAGTTTTTCCTCTTGAGACAAAAGACTATCCCCATTTTGAAGCATTATTGCATCCCCACAACATCCTGTTTTAGACCTCAACATCGCCAAACCAAGCTGAGATGCACTTCCCTCCCTAAAGGAGGACGAGAGGTTCTGCCTAGATGTACTACCCTCGTATGCTACCCCAAGTCAAAAGATTCTGCCCCCTCACTACCTTCTCCATGAAGAGCTATGTGTAGAGTGCATTGTCCAAGGTAAGTCATGTCTGAAAGAATCATGCATGTGTTGTCTAATATTCTACTTAGACTTATTAAGATGACATGTGAACATAGTCTTATGGACTCAAAGAATTAAGTCACTTGGACCTGAAAAGTCTTAACTCCAATTCTTATAAGGTTTCTCTGAAATTAAGTGGATTAAGGTCCAACTAAGCTCCATTCTTAAAATTTATTCCAGACTTAGTTTAAATGTCAATACTATCCTGAAAAATGCACACACCAATGCAAGAAATATGTACAATTAAGGAAAAGAAAGCAAAATCTTTTTTTGAAATAATTTCAAATTTTGAACTTTTTATGGATTTTTAAAAAAATGATGCACATGCAAAAAGTTTTTTTATGCAAATAGTTAGTAATATATACAAGTATATAAACAATTTTTTTTAAAAGTTAGGGATGAGATACACATTTACGCAAGGGTGAGTTAATTATTTATAAGAATAAGATGAAAGGATTTAGAACTTGAGTAATAGGTATATACATATAGTTGGATTTTTCATTTTGTGATCTTTTTTTTGTTTTGTATGATGCATATATTCCTCAAACTTATTTAAAAATAATTTCACAAATAGTTTTGAAAACTATAGTCCAAAATACTTTTCCAACAATTTTACATTTACCCACATTTGAAAACTACTTTGTAAGCATTTTTAAAACAATATATAAAGATTTTCAAAATAATTTTTCAACCATTTTCAAAACATTTGCAAATAGTTTTTACAAAATCATTTTATTTTACACAAGAAATTTTTTTTACAAACCACAATATCTTTACAAAGATTGAAAATATTTTTCAAACATTTTCTCAAATAGTTTTCAAAAGATTTTTCAAATAGGTTTTCAAACTATTTTTCAAAATATTTTAACTTGGCTTAGTAATCAGTATATACAAAAAGAATTTTGAGGAAATATCTGCATCTTTTATTAGTTTTTTTTGTATTTACACAGTATTTTAGCCATATTAAAAATATGAAAGTACGAGTTATGGCTAAAGTATATATACAATATATACGACACCCCCATGCTTAGCTCGAACTATGTCCTCATAGTGATCAAAGAGCTGCAAAGGAAGACAAAACTCGTACTAAGTATTGGGAAGTGAAAAGAATGTCGTGCTACAACGACGAATAAAAGAATGTAATCAATAGGAGTCGGTGATCCCTCTATACCTAGGATCAAGTAATCCTAAGTATAGAAGACTGTACACAAGGGGAAAACCAAGGAGTAGAATGTACAGAGTCTACCTCCCCTATATTTAGGGTGAAATATCCCTAAGTATAGGCAGCAAAATAGAGGTAAAAATAATCAAAAGAATAATCAGAAGTCCGCACCCCCTATACATACGGTAAAGTACACCCTAAGTATGGAATGATCATAAGATGGAGATGGGGTGTGAGACAGAAAGAATGTATGATATGGACATCCCGGATCTATACAATGGAACAATGTTGAGGTGCCTCTTAACAAGCGCTGGAGTTTACGACCCTAGCTGGGCGCAGAGCCTATGATAACGATGTATCAAGGTTCATGACGGTATCCGTGAGGCGTATACCATACTATCATCGTTGTCTCGATAGGAGAACAATAACGAACTCAACAGTGTAAATGATAACACCCAGATAAACAATCAGGCCGGTGTTTTCTACCGGGTAACGATATGGGCAGATGAAATCGGGCTCTGATAGACAAAAGAAATCGTCAGCTCAAGATTTGTATGGAGTGAAAGGGCATAACCGAAGAAGTTGAACGTGGAGAAGGAAGGATCTGTCAGGGAATCCTCCACGTCAATCACCATCTTGAATAGATAAGGAAGATCAAGATCAGAAGACTCACTAAAAAGGTTAATATCTGATGCATATAATGTAGACAAATAAGTGAAATCATCGAATACCTCAAAGATCGGGTCATCCTCGCTAGGGTCGTCGAGTAGAGAAACCTCAAACTCATGATCAGAAATATCAAAATACTCGGTCGCGTGATCCGACAGATTGGATTCATTCCCAGAAAGTGAAACCGAGTATACATGGTCCATGGCATCCTCCCATAGATAACCCTCAGGGAGTAATTCCAAATCATCGGGGAACTGGGGATCTATGCTGTCAAATATCATGTCCTCCAAAAATGTATCAACCTCATCAAATGGGATGACACAAGGCTCAAATATGAGACTACCAAGTTCTGTCAAATCAAAAATCGGTCCCTCATCAAGCTCTCTCTACTGAGATGAATCCAAATGTATCTCTGAATCTGAGAAGATCTCCTGAAGAAAAGTCATTGAATCAACTACGTATGGACACTGGAATAACTCAAAGGATGGTTGAGATGTGGGCTCCTCCTCTATTTCTTGGGATACTAGCAGATCTAGAATCCAAGAATCATCAATGAAGAAGTGTGGGACTGGCTCAAAATCTGATTGTAAATCCAATGGAAACTCGACCAATGTCCGGCTCTCGGAACTCACAGTGGTAGTCAACACATCCATCAAATGAGAAGTAGTAGCATCCATACCCTATGATTTTTGTGTGCTGACAAGATCGGCATGATGTGTCATACACTCAACATGTGTCATATCTCCATTGTGTGTCGTCCTGAATAAATCATCTCATGAATATGGGTTGTCTGAAAGTGTATCCAAGATGGTCTCAACTAAATCCAGGTTGGGATAGTGGTGTGAACCACCACACAAGGTAATGACATATGCAATCTGCTCTACGGTCCTCCCCCTCATGGCTATGTGGATAAGATCAGTCATCGAAAATCCATGATCTGGAAATCGCCTCAAAAGATCACGTAACCTCAACCATGAATCTATCAATGACTCCTGGGGGTCAACTGAAAAATCATGAATACAAGATCGCATCATCTCTACTCTACGTTGTGGGTAAAAATTCTGCGAAAACAACGATCGTAAATCTCACCATGTAGCAATTTTCCTTCCCAATCATCTGTGCCAATTCTTGGCTCTACTCTAAAGTGTAAATGGGAAGGTAATAAACATCATGTCCTCAGAAGTGATATCAGAATATGATCGTGATACGCAAATTTCCTCAAACTCATTTATATGCAAATAAGGTTCCTCGTGCACTTCCCCTCAAAATTTTCACAGTAGATCAATGAACTCTAAATCCAGAATGAAGAGACTCAATGTAGAACCTGACTGAGCTCCTAAGTGTGGTTGCTCGTCTCCTAAATAATGTCCAATCATCCCAGAATTGTGAAGTTAAAAACTCGCAACTGTTTCATATGATCTCCTATGGGATGCACTCTCATCTCAACAAGATGATCGCCCGAGTTTTGTATTTGGTCAATCTGGTCTTTTCGGGCAGCACTCACAGCATGTCCCGAATAGGAAAGTGGGTAGGTAGAAGATGGGAAATCGAACGGAGTTCCGACCTTCCAAGAGAGTAGGCGGGAATAATGGGCATGAAATAAAGAAGCCGTATAATCTGGCTGGAATGGAGTATAGCCCATCATGAAGTGAGAAAAGAAGGATGATGAAGGGAGGGAGGGTGGGATAGAAATAGAGTGAAATGAAGGGAGGCAGGGTGGGATAGAGGAGAGAGATAGGAGGTAGAAGGTAACTGCTAATTATGTAGGGAAGATGAACGTAACTAACTCACACCAACACAAAGCAAACCCCCCGTTCTTCAACTCAACACAAATCTGACCGTGAGAGTTCGGTCTTTATCTTTTCAATTTTAAGAGTTAGGTGATCAACAAAAGTTGTACAAACACTTAGGAGGCTTAATGGGATTTGAGCACTACTCCTTAGTGTGTACGCGAGCAATTAAAAACGCCAAAAAAATGAGGGGGTTGCTCTCCCAAAACAACGAGGAATCAATTACGTTTAATTTTAGAGTCAAGTTCAATTAGCAGTCCTAATTTTAGAGTCAAGTTCAATTAGCAGTCCCAATTTTTAATTTTTTGATTTTCTTAATTTTTTTGGAAATTTTCAATAAAACATCTAACAAGATTTCTGGTTTCCTTTATTCCTATATCGACAAAACAGAGGGGGGAAACATAAAAGACAATGCACGAGAAAATATGAATGCAAATGCTAGAGATAGAGGTGTGTACCTGACTCCAGCACTCTTCATGCAATATGATCCACGTAAAAAAATAAAACTAATCTAAATGAATGCAATGCGAGAACTGTCCTAAACAAAAACTTCTATTATTGTGATACATAGATTTATTTGACTAAGTCTAAACGAGTTCTATAGGAACATATATTCTATTAGGGACTTTGGACCTAATGCTACTTGGCTCAATCAAATAGAAACTTATATCTAGGGGCTCAAGCATAAAAAATCCACGAGAAACAAAATAAAAAATAAAAAATAAAAGTGAGAAAATAAAACACGGGAAAAACAATAGTGAGGTCCCCCAAGTGCACCGGCACTTGGCGAAATATACCTCAAAATGTCCAAGTCCACAGTTCTAAATTATTACAATAATGGATTATTCTCTAAAATATGATAACTACCTTCTTATCTTCTTCTGATCCTCCTGCGAGAGTCCTCCAAAAAGAATCCAAAGACACTCCAAGTCATTCTCCAAGGAGTTCCTCATACAAAAATCAAAGCAGATGATGGTTAGAAAATAATTATAATATTATAGAGACAAATAACACAAAACTAAAAAAAGGCTACAAAGTCGTGCTCCCTGGCAACGACGCCATTCTGATGACACGCCTAACAACTCGGGTTAAGTATGAAATAAACAATGGTCGTTGTGACCCCAATCACCAAGTGCGGTCAATAGAAAAAAATGTATTTTTAACCACTTAAAAGATATTCAGTCAATCAAAGTAAATATAAGTGGTTTTTGCTACTCTATTTACCTAGTATAGCGATAGTGTCGAACACAAGGAGCACGAGTTAAAAACTCAGTAGTCAAATTTCAGAATTAATTTTTAGTGGTTTTTAAATTTTTATTTATTTTATTTTCAAGACAAACACAAATGATAAAACACACACACCACACTTTTTTTGCATTTTTTCAGACTAGTCAAAAATGCTTAGAAAATTATAGAGAAAACATTTTTTGTCTTATATGTTTTAAAATGTTTTTGGTATTATTTTAGATTTTCCTGATGTTTTTGTAATTTTATAAAAATCAAAAAGTGAAAAATGTAGAAAATAATGAACAACCAAGAGTATTTTACAACTTAAAAATAATTGAAGTGCCCAATAATCCTGGAAATTATTTTTAAGCTAAAAGCAATCAAATATCTACAATCAGAGATTGAAATTAGATTTTTTTTCTAGAAGTTTCTACATTTTTTTAAGATCTTTAGTTTTTTTATTTTTTTTAAATGATAAATGCACAAAAATTGGATAGAAATTAAAAGACAACAAAATACACCTACAGTAACATTTTTGGAAATTTTAGGCAAATTTTCGAATTTTTATGAATTTTTTAATTTCAAGAAGACAAAAAGACAATATTTTTTATTTTTTAAAAATATTAACCATAAATAAAAATTGTTGAAAAATTTGTACAATGATAAAAACTACCGCAGGAACATACACCATTTTTTTGAGAATTTCTCATAAAATAAAAATATTTATTTCATAAAAAAAGAGCCTGCAAAGTTTATGTCAGAAATGGCAGTGACTTAATCGCAAAGATCTAATGTTTGAGCATCACATTAATAAAAAATAAACAGAGGGGGATCTTACAGTTTACCCAATAAAGGCACGCGTTGCACGTGCTCTAGACTTGAAGTGTTGGGGTGTCTTTGCTATTTTAATACCTTTGAGGGGCTGAAGTATAAATTTTCCAAAGTTTTTTTTAACCCCTAGTTTTCTTCATATCTTCTTCAATCAGCCAAAGGAGAGGAGACTGCCGCCCCTTTCGGATCTGGAGGCGGGCGGAGTCACGGGCATAGACCTCTGGCAGCGAACGACATAGGAGGTCGGGAAGGCGATGGCTGGGTAGTCGGGTCCGCGCGGAGAAGGATGTGCTTGGGGCCACATGCAGGAGAAGTTGACATTGCGGTGGTGTGGGGCGTGGCCGCTGCACGGTTGCTGGCGGGTCCAGTCACTGGAGATGGTGTCGTGCGATGGCATTGAGGAAGGAGGGTCGCGCTGCCGCGAGGCTGAGCGCGGGGTCGACTCGGTGCCGTGGGGGTTGCGTAGGTTGATGGCACGAAGGGGACCAAAGGGCTGTGGGACTCTATCGCCAGACAGGGTACTCATAGCAGCGCAAGGGCGATGGAGGGCCGCCTGCGATGAGGCGCGGCCTGGTGGCGCTTCGAGTGGACGACTGAGCAAAGGACAATGCGGTGGGGCACCCTTCCACGAGAAGATGAAGGAGCATGGGGTTCCAGGAGCAGGCATCGGTGCGTAGTCGCTGATGCGACGCTGGTGCGTGGGAAGGGGCCAAAGGGCTACGCGCCGCCAAGAGGATTGGCGTCGGAGGAGGTGTGCGGGCGTACCGTCGCGGAGGGGACATGGAGGTGCGGGGAGCCGCACCTGCTGGTGGTCGTGGAAGTAGATCGGGGGCGGCCGACGAGTCTGGCGGGTGGAGGCCCCCGCGATGGTGGTGCGCCGCAGCACAAGTCCGCGCGAAGGAGGGCGGTACCAAATAATTGCTGCGGGGGCAGGAGGGGCTCTGTTCTGCTGCTTCTTTTTTTCCTTTTTGTTGTTTTTTATTGTTTTTATTTTTTTTATGTTTATGAAAACTGTAAACAAAAAGACTGTGAATGAATTTTTTTGTAATTTTTTATTAGCAGAAAAATAAGGAGAATAACTATTTTTTTATGTTTTTTATTCTTTTTAAAATTATCCTGTAAAACAAATGTTAGACACGAAAAGAAAAACAAAAATTTTATTTATTTTTTTAAAATTTTTCCCTAAAAACAAATATGAGATAAACAGGAAAAACAATTATTTTTTGTTTGATTTTTTATCTATTTTATTTATAAACTAAAGAGGATGTGAATGGACAGATCTTGTCGATATGGAATATAAATACGTAGCTCCGGTCACCGTGCGTGACTGGAGGTTGAAGATTACATGAGGTAGACAAAGAAATGTAGAGATCGTGAGATGAGATGATAATTTCGGTGTCGAATAAGAAAATGTGTGGTGGAAAATTTTAGGGATTTTTAATATCTAAAATATAATTAAACCGAAGCAAGGATTAAACCTAGGATTTATCTACGAAAAATGACAAGGAATAAAATGGATCTCACCTCGGGGTTTAGAAGTGTCGTGATGGCCTCGATGAGGGCCGACGTGCTGTCATCGGACGGCTCATAGATTGAACACCCTTCTTCAACAAGATGACTCTCAGTGATCAAGCTCCTCTCCACCAAAGATCGATCAAATGTAAATGAGGAAGGAATGAGCCAATAAAAATAGAAGAAAAGCAAAAAAAGAGGAAGGTATATAAACATAAGGAAGGTGATTATTAGGTGAACTAATAAAATAAATAATAAAATAAATAACTTATAAAATTCAAAATAAATAAATAATAAATTAATAAATTAAAAATTAATTAGCCACCTTAATGGTGGCTATTTAAGGTATAAAATAAAATCTAATATACAAGGCAAGTTTTTAAACCAAATAAATGAATTAAATAATTAAATATAAATACAAAATTCATAATTAAATTAAATTAATTATTGTTAGATATTTAATTTTTTTATGATTTTTAAATAAGGAAGTTAGTTGTATACAAATATTATGTACATATACTACAAATATTATGTACATATAATACAATATATATATGTACAAATAAGGAAAACATTATATATATATTAATATTTTTTTATTCATATTTTTTTATTTTTAACAAAAATTTATATTTGCAATTATGTATACTATAAAAAAATAAATATTAACAAATATGTACAACAAATATTGGTGAAACTGTACAAATACCCTAGAAAATTGACCTTTTAACTTTAACTCCAAAAATTATGAAACCACAACCATTTCAAAGATAATTTAATTTAAAGTATAATGGAAGTGAGTTTGCTTCAATTTGAGCTCGTATAGAGCCAAAATTGGTGTTTCAATTATCGCTTTACGGCTTTTTCTAAGTGTAATTATTTGCAACATGTACATTATTTATTTCGCAATTATTGTTATTATTTACAACATATTTTTATTTACAACTTTTGTTTTAAAAAATAATTGATTTGAAGTCAATTTATGTACAAATAAAATAATGTAAGGTTTGTACAAAAATACAGGAAAAATATTTACAAAATATTTTCAGATTTTCGAATTGCAGACCTATCTCCCCCTACTTTATTCCTGGTCGTTCTGGTCAAGTCTTGACATTCTCTCAGGGTTCAGATCAGTCTGCATTTATTGCATAAATTCATCCTTTATTTTTCTTTTCTTTTTCCTTTCTTCTTTATTCTTTTATTTATGTACAAAAAGTGTTAATAATGCATATTTAACAAATGCATGCAAAATGGTAAATTCATGGAATTAGTGGGTATTTAAAGGTGTTTGACTACGAAAATGAAGCTAAAATAAAGGAATAAAGGCGATGAATCGTGGATTCATCAAAGGTCTTTGAATGTATATTACTTTAAAAGTGAGTAGACCTAAATCAGACATTGTATGAGAGAGATATGTGCATTTTAGAGTTCTTAGTCTCAAACTTGGATTTGGATTTTATTGGCCAATTTTACAAGTTAGTATTTTTTTGATATTTTCCTGTATTAGTGTTAGTAACATACACACTATAGAGTTGATTTTATTAGATTTGGAGTTAGTATAAAATAGATAAAAATAATTGAAGTTAGCTAATATACAGGTGAATATGTACAAGTAAATTTGGCTCCTTATTTAATGCAAATATAAATGCTAAAATGTGAACATTAATTCTATACATGAATGCAAATAATGCACAATAAATAGAAATATGCAGCTAATTGTTGTGGAACGAAGCTCTATTTTAACCTTTTAGAGTGATGAATCACATATTCATCAACCCCCTATAATTGAACCTTGCTCTTCCCTGAGCAACTAAAATGAAATGCGAAATTGAAATGATTTTGGGTTCCATACCAAGGTCATGAACAAAAGGTGAAAATAGAGCTTGACTTGATCTTTGGATTAATAGTGTTGTGCAACCTTATTAGGAATTGAATTTAATACCTAACAACTTTTAAGTTCCACAAGTCTCTTAATCAAGTCGCCTCAACAGTCAGGTCAGAACAGATCCTCATACGTAAATTCTTATGACTATGAATTTTATTGTACTGTGCAAGTGGAATATAGCTCTCCGCATTAGAAATGGCAAAGAAGAAGCCTCCTCAAACAAGGTAACTCTAATTCCCCAATCTAGCAACACTTTCCTCGAGGAGCAGGGTATTCCCTTCTAAGTTTAAGTGCAACCAGCTCAAGAAGAGGGGGTAGATAAGAGAATGGAATATGACCAATGTAGTAACATATCCGTAGAGCTTGACCAGTATAGCCAAATCTCCAGCTGCAACCTTCTATGGTATGAGGCTTTGAAGCACATGCCTTGCAAATACACATACTCCAGCAGGGATTTTATTTTCATTCAGGCCTGTCCACTTTTTTGGAGTTCTCTCTCTCTTTTCTTTTTTTTTTCTTTTTTTGAATATATACAAGGTGCAAAATTTACATCAGGAGTTTTCCTTCTTGAGCTAGTAGATTATCCCTATTTTGAAGCATTATTGCAACCCACAGCATCCCAATGTTATACATCAATGCCACTAGGCTAGGTTGAGATGCACTTCCCTCCTGAGAGGAGGACGGATGTTTCCACATGTGTGCTACTCCAAGCCAAAGGATTCTACCTCCTCACCACCTCATCAATGAAGAGCTACGTGCATGGAGCTTGTCCAAGTTAGGTCACTATCTAAAAGAATCATGCGTGTGTATGAAATATTCAACTTAGACTATTCAAGATGACATGTGAACATAGACTAGCAGACTCAAAGAATTAAGTTGCTCGACCTGAAAAATCTTAACTCCAGTTCCTATAAGGTTCCTCTGAAATTAGGAAGATTAAGGTCAAATCAAATCCATCCTCCACATCTATTCATAACTAGGTTCATAACCCACTAACTTTTCACTTAGCATATGTTAAATATGCGCATGAGAAGAAGATGACATGCAATGTAGACGAATGAGGTGCAAGACACAATTTTTTCTTTGAATGCAAGGATGATATGTGACGAGTCCAATAATCGTGGCTTTAAAAATGTGTTTTTATCTTCGAGTGTGAAAATAAATATGTGTCGTTCGTTGTAGGCGGCGATCGGAAACGGTCAAGAAATAACCACAGATTTTTAATCAATTTTTATCAAGTGGTTTTTATATTTATTTTACTTGGGCAAGTCCCAAGGTCGATCACAAGGAGGCAAAGGAACAACCTAGAGTTGTGTCTATCCACTTTCGTGTTCGGTTTTCGAGGTGGTCTTTTTTTGGAATTTTCAATGCAATAAGGAATGCGGAATACACTATTGGCCTATTTTAGGGACTAAAATATAAATTTCAATCAAACGATGTCTGAAAAATACGAAACTTGGCCACAATGTAAATGATGATGAAATGAATGCACTGTAATGTTTTTGGAATTTTTGGATGCAATATGAATTTTTTATGAATTTTTAAATGCAAACAAAATGATTTTCAATATTTAATTATAATAAATATTAAACCTATTTATTTTCGAGATATAAAATTATCTAAGATCTATCACTAAGTGATGGATCCCAGAAAAATCCTAAACCTCGAAAATGTGGGGTTTAATACCTATTAAAAATTAGATACTGAAATATGCAAAATGATTTTTACAGGGCAAATTATGCATGCAAATGCAAATCTTTTAGAGCACAATGTTAATCAAATCTAACTCTACAATATGTGACTTTTCGGGGATTTTTAAAGCAACGGTTAATCAATGGCAATATCAAGAGCATAAATTGGGCAAAATATACCAATGTCCACAAAACAATTATTTATTAATTAACCATCAATGATAATAATGCTCACAATATGTCAATGTGTAGAGAATGAGAAGATGAACATTGTGCTATTTTTTGAATAATAAAATAATGTCTAGAAGAGGTTCAAAACAGAGGGAGAACACAGGGGTGTAAATGCAGTAATTATAAATAAAAATATGCAGGCGGGGACCTAGTGGTAATTACCTATACTTCTGGGAGGTGATATGCAAATTTCCCAAGGGAGCACGTACAACGCACGTGCTCTTTGGGTTGTTGGACTTCTGCGCAATTTGAGAGACTCCTGGGGTGGTCCTTGCAATTTACCCACAGGTCACATGCTGCCCACGTGACCTTGGGCTGACGTCAGTGCTGACGTTCCCCACGCACACACCTGGCGCGTGCTGGGGCCTTGGGCCTCGAGCCCGGCATGTGAGAGTGGAGACGATGCGGCTGGTGGCGAAGGCCAAGATAGTCGAAGGCGAGGCGGAGGGATTGCGGGCCGGTGTCGCTTCGATCAGCGACCGGTGGTGAAGGAGCTTGACGGCGAAGGCTCAGTGGAGGCATCGAGATAATGGCGTTGACGTCGGTGGTGTTGTCGACGAAGCTCGAACCGGAGTAGATGGCGGAAGCGGTGAAGTCGTTGAAGACGAAGGCGTTGGAGATAAATACCGGGGGGGAGCCAAGGCGGAGCGAGGCGGCTGGCGGAGCTCCGGTGGCACGATGAAGGCGATTGCGTTGTCGGAGTTAGGAGGCGTAGCAGAGGGAGTAGGGCGGTCGTAGGCTCAACGCCAAGGCAGAGCTAGGGCAGTATGGGCGAAGACGTCGCCGCTGCAACGGCCGTGATGGCGGCGGCCGGATCTCGTCGACGTCGAAGAAGCCCGGGTTGTCACCCCAGACCTCGAAGCTCTATCGGCGGATGATCGGCTCAAGGTGATGGCGTCGCTTTAAATAGACGAGGGACGAGCGGCTGGTGGAGCGAGCTAGGAGGAGCGGCGGTTGCGGAGGTTGTTGGCGCGCGAGACTATCGGGGGGCAGTTTTGGCCGGTGAGGGGGTGTGCGATGGTGATCGTTGGTCACCGACGGTGGCCGTTGCGATAAGAGTGGGCGGAGGCGGAGAAATCGGAGGACTGGGCGCTGGAGGAGGACGATGGTCCACAGTCGTTCGATCGGCCGAGATCGAACGGCTGAGGACGCGACACGTGGCGAGAGTAGCGGAGACGGGGCACGTACGACACACGTGCGTGGCCTTATTATTATTATTTTTTATTTTTTTATTTTTTTTATAAAAACGAATATTTAAAAGGCCCAAAAACCGATGACACGTGGCGGCCTCTGGGGCTGCCACGTGTCAGCAACAGAAAAATCGAAAAAAATCTTTTGTAAAATAAAAAAGAAATATCAAATGACCTCGGATCGAAAAAGTTTCTTCTAGAAAAATGCTCGTCTCGACGAGATCTACAACTTTCATGAAGACATCAAAACCAAAATCGGTCAAATGTAAAAAGTGAATTTTTGGGGTATCCCATGTACATAGAATACCTTGATTTTTGGGTTTTCTAATTTTTTTGTCATTTTTAAACAAGATAAAAACCGGAAAAATATAGAGAAATCAAAGATGAAAAAAAGACACCTAAATCTAATTTTTTGGATTTTTTATAAATTAAGAAAATATATACATAAAATATAGGTCAAAAACCGCGAAAATATACAATGTACAAAAGAGGCCCAAAACCCAACTTTCACATACGAGCTCCGATTCACTTGAACTTGAACTTATTTTGAAGGTAATTGAACGTGCATTAGTTCAAAAGTGAGTAGGATCAAATCGAACACTGGATGGGAAAGATATAGGGCTTTTAATCCGAAAATCCTGAAATTAGGGTTTGGATTTTTGGTCCACTTAACAGGGTTAGTGATTTTTTTGTATTTTTTATTTATTCTTGTTAGTGACATGCACACAGTGGATGTAGTTTTGTGTCATTCGGAGTTAGCATGAAGGAGTTAAAAATGGGGGAAGTTAGGCTATTTATAGGTCAACTTTGGCTTGGATTTTTCGCTTCTTATTTTGTGCAGAAATTAATGCTAAAATGCAATTCTTATAATTACATGCTTGAATGCTAATTATGCAAAATAGATGTAGAAATGCTGTTGATTTTTAGGGATCTGAGCTTAATTCATGAGAGTTAGAGTGGTGAATCTGAGATTCATCATCCCCCTATACTTAAACCATGCTCGTCCCTGAGCATCAAAAAGAAATGCCATGAAGTGAAATGAGACTGGGTTCCATACCAAGACCATGAGCTGAAGGTGAAAATGAAACTAAACTCGCCCTTTGGATTAATAGTGTGGCGGAACTTCTGTGAGACTTAGAATTTTAAAATCAATAGCCCTCAAGTTCTACACATCATTGTCACAATTTCGGCTCAGAAGTCTTCTTAGATCGATCCTCTTCCCAAAGTATACCCTATGAACATTGAATAACCGACTCATGTGTGTGAAGGGTTTTATCTCTTCCCATCCAGAATGTCGGACTACCATGCTCCTCTCCTCTCCAGTAACTCATCCTCGGGGAGTCAGGTATTTCCTTCTAAGGTCTGTCGCGCTGTGTTCACAATCGAATGTGGGAGAAGATAGAAGAAAGAGAAAAGAACTAGAGGGTGGCCAGTGTAGTCACCTCTCCTTGTGAAGATGGCCAGTGTAGCCGAGTCTCCACCAAGATCTACAGGTTTCTTGAAGCTTGGACCTTTTTGGTCGGATTTTATTTTGTTGAATGCTTCTTTGTATTTGGAATTTTTGGTGATTCTGCTTGGATCTTATTGTGCCCTTACAGATATAGAATCTTTTTGTTCCGTACTTTTTTTGCGGGTCTTAGAAAAAATTGTGTCCAGCCGTCCATCCCTTTTCCGAAGCTTTATTTCAACCCGTACTCCGGTCTTTAGATTTCCACGCTACCAGAAAAGAGACTCACACAGTCTTCCAACATCCCATCTGAGTTGAGCTAAGTGCATAGTGTGAGAGTACAAATTAATTCCATATTCCAGAGTTGTACCCAGAATGAAGAGACCAGGTTAGACACTAAGAGTCAAATGCTGCACGTTGTCATGTGGAACTTAAAGAATTAAGTCAAAAGAGCTGAGGCTCTTAAAATCCTATTTCTCGGTGAAGTTCCTCTAAAAATTAGGTGGATTAAGGTCAAGTCCAGACCACTCTCGGTTTCGGATCATAACTCGGTTCAGAACCCAATGACTTTTCACAGATGCATGTGATGCTGGATGAAGTGCATGTGTGTGAAATGCAGACACAATTTTTTTTGTGAATTTTAATTTTATTTTTGACATTTTATGCAAGGGATTTTATTTTTATGCAGAAAATGGAATAAGAAGCCTTCTTTTTTTTTCAAAAATTTTGGGCACGGTTAGTGTTAGTAGAAAACCTCTTTTTTTTGTGTGTGCTTGTTTGTTTTTTTTTCAAGTTAGTACCCACCCCGTAAATACATATAGATTTACGCGAAAGTACGAGATATGGGTGAAATATATACAAAGTATATATACAGACCCCCATACACTTAGCGAGTGCTATGTCCTTAGAGCACAAGAAGCAGAAAGAAGACATAGCTCGGGCTAAGCGTAAGGGAGTGAAAATACAAAGAAAAATGAAGCGATCAGGATATGTGAATGAGGAGAGTATAAACAGGTGGATGTTGATTCCCCCTATACTTAGGCTCTGGTCAGTAGAAGAAGGGTGGAAGTGAAGTGAAGTAGAGTTAGGAGAAGAATGATATATACAGATGGCATCGGTCCCCCCCCTATACTTAGGCCTTGGCCTGAGTAGAGGAAGAAGCTGTACAAGGAGACCGATGTGGTCGGGAGGGAGGGTGGGTAGCCGATGATTAAGGCGGTTTTCAGCTGATCTTTTTGTGAGCATGTGGTGGGAGATCGTAATGATGAGTCGGAGATGAGGAATATGATTCCCAACTATGATCAATGTCATCCTTAGAAAAATCATGATGGATAATAGATGAAGTGTTTGAGTCAGATGAAAGATATCCATCATCAGAGTTATCCTCAGAGGAATAGTATCTGAAAGTGGACATACTCCAAGTATTCTGGTCTTTATGATTCTTCAGTTGTTTCCTCAGAATTCGTTCCTTCTTGGGGTCAATCATTTTGTCCTCAGATGAATACTCAGAAGCACCGGTCTCAGTCAGCTCATACGAAATAATTCCAGTGTACTTGAAGAGGGCAGGAACATCAGCTTTGGATGATTAGTAGTTAGGAATGAGAGTTGTCCAACGGGGGTTGAATTTTGGATCCTTGCGAAGATATGACTTTAGAGCTATCGAACAGACTTCACTCATGTAGACTACCTTTTCCGGACCTGATGAGGGATCATCAACTGATTCCTCTTCCGAAAGGTCAAAGGTTACTCTCTTTTTCTTGTTTTGTGAAGGTGTCGGTTCACTTGAATATCCAGATGAATAGCCATTAGAATTCTTCTCCTTGGTCGGTTTTCGTTTTGTTTGTTTATTCTTGGACTTCTGAATGTTTGAGCACTCTTGATTTGGGATGATTTGGTCAAGGTATTCAGAGAAAGTTGCTCCAGGGTGCGACCATGCGTATGCCTCCGGATCATAGTAGAAGGATTTGTCTATTTTGAGATCCGTGGGAATTGAAATACTGGGGAGAGTCTCTAAACCAATAGTCTTATCAACAACCGCTATCTCAGGTGTGGCTACAGGGTAGGGCTCTTCTACAGCTTCATGGTTACGGTTGTTGGGGACTTCGTGGGTTGCCTCAGAAGATCGTGGTTCCTCAAAGACAAGGTTAGATCTAAGTGCTTCCGATGCTGTGAAATTGATTTCCCAAGTCTCACAATCAATAATTGCCTTGGCCAATGCCAGGAATGGCTTTCTGAGAATGATTGGAGATGGGTGAATTCTCCTTGATGCTCAATATCAATGATCGTGAATTCTACTTTGAGCGGAGCACCTTGGAATTTCATGATGACAGAAATGATTCCTCTCGGTCGCTTTATAGATCGGTCTGCTAACTGAATAATCTCTCGTTTCTTCCTAATCGGACCAAGTATGAGTTCGTGAAATACAGAGGTCGGGAGGATATTAATCGGTGAATCGTCATCAATCCGAGCATGGGAGAAAATTGTGTCTTTAATTTTGCAATCAAATCTGGGCAACCGCTTCACTACGCGGCTCTTGGTTTTTCTCCTCAACACCAAGGAGGAGGCCATTGACAATATATGTCTCTCGGTCTGGGTTCTAATCCTGCCCGACTTTTTCATAGTTAATTTTTCCGTTAAAAATCTTTTAAGGTCGGGGAAGTGTTCAATGGTCTGTAGAAAGGGAATTTCAAAAATCAAGCGTTTTTCCAGTGCTTCTCGTATAGTCGGATCCAAATTCCGCAGATCGTCTTCAGTTTCAATTTTTATGAAATTTTCGAGATTTTCAATTTTTTTGTGGTTTTCAAATATTTCCATTTTTTTGGTATTTTCTATGTGGTGTGGGGGTGTGGTGTGTTCTTCAGATGAAAAGGGGCCTTGATATTAAGAGCGATAGGCTGCGGCATAGTCATTTATAGGGGAGTAATATGTAGAAGTGAAATTGTCAGAATCGTCCCTAGGTCCCTGAATATCCTCAGAATTTTCAATCTCAGATTCAATCATTTCAATGTCCGAATATCCTCCTCAAAATTCTGTTCATGATCAATAATGGGAGTATTTGGTATGTGTTCAATAATTTCATCTTCCATTTTCTCGATTGTTCTGAGAGGAGAATATTTTGGAATATCCGACATATGATCATTATTTTCTGAAAATTTCTCCTCAAAAATAATGGAAGGAGGCTGCTTATATGGGCTAGGCATGTGTATTTGATCTGAGTGGAGTTCAATCCTTTGATCATGATTGGTCAAACCTTGATATGGCGGAGTCCGCATACATCGTTTATGTGTTACTAGGAGGTCAGTCCAGTCCTCTGTATGAGTTTCATGTCTGACGAGGGGTCTATCGTGGTCAATCCAATGCCGATGATCATTCAGTGCATGTCTTTCCATCTGGGTTGGGTTTCTTTGCCAGTCATGAGACTCAAAGGGATATTGATTTTCAAATATTTCATTGGCGAGAAACTGAGAATAAGGTGGTTCAGTCCAAGATGGTAGATGGTCATGTGTGGTTGGATGATTCGAATAGAAATTCAATGAGGAGGTTGAATTCATCCGCGGGTGAAAGTCATCCGCGAATGTTGGAGGATTGGTGAAAGAATAGGATTTGGTTGATTTGGGCCTAACCGAGACAAATTCATTTTCATAGTATAGCTCTGATGGGTGTTCGGTCATTTTTGAAAGGAATGGGGGGTTGGATCTGCGAGAGTTTTTGGACAAGAGTTCCATTATCAAGAAAAGAGGAGAGTTGATTGCATGGGATAGTCAAGAGAAATCAAATGTGCGGCTATTGATCTTGAAATCGGTTCACGCACACCAATGCAAACACAATTCAAACCCCAGGTTCACCAACACACACAGTGAAGCCGTAAGAGTTCGGCTATTATCTTTTCGATTTTAGTTGGTGATAAATCAATCTTGGCAAAAATTTAGCGAGCTGAGATTTAGGATTTGGGCTCTAGCCTTAAGTGTCGTCTCTTGCTCACTCAGAAAAATAAAATCATCCAAGGTCGGGGTTGCTCTCCAGCAAAAATTCTTGATTTTATGGGTTATTAAGATCGGCTATAATTAACAGTCCCAATTTTAATTAGGTGATCACTGAAGAATATAAATGAGCACAAATAAACGTCTATCGTCCAGTCCCAATTTCCTTTAGATTTATGTGATAAAAGAAGAGGGAGGAATTCAGGAAAAGCCGATGCACGCAAAAAACTATGATGGATGCTCTGTTGGAAGACTTATAGTGAATCCTCGCAATCTTCATGTGGGATGCTAGACAGAATTGAAAAATTACTCTAAATGTATGCAAGTCGTTGAAAAACCGCACCTAAGCAGAAAGTTCTACTAGCGGGGAAGAATTGAGTTAAAATTTGGCTAAGTTGAACGATCTATGTGCGTCTTGATTAATGTGAAGTGTGGCTTAAGATCCTACGAGCAATATCAAAAATATAAAAATGCTCTAAGAGTCGTATGTGCAGGTCTATCCTAATCGCCACTTAAGTCGGGCCCCACCCTCACGGAGAGTGAAACATGCCACGACACACCACAAATAGAGTTCAAGGTTTTTTTACACACGCGAGAGTCCAATCGGACACCACTATAAATGAGCAGAATTGAAATTTATAGAAATTTAAAACCTAAACTCTACGCTCTCTCACGACTCGACTCGATCTTAATTTTATTACGGTTTCTTCGGATGTCGGTGAAGATGCGTCGATTTCTTGAAAAACCGCTCCACGTGCGCCGGGTACCTCGCAAGAAAACTAAGAGAGAGAATGTCAGAGAGTAACTCAAAAAATAATAAAATAAGAAAATAAATGCTGGAAAAAAATTATGGGATTTACAATGAAAAATTCGGGGGTCAGACTACCCGAATGCGGAAAACCGAAAAAAATTCAAAACACAAAACTAAGCCGTTTGCCTCCCCGGCAAAGGCGCCAACTGACGAGTCCGATAATCGCGGCTTTAAAAATGTGTTTTTATCTTCGAGTGTGAAAATAAATATGTGTCGTTCGTTGTAGGTAGCGATCGGAAACGGTCAAGAAATAACCACAGATTTTTAATCAATTTTAATCAAGTGGTTTTTATGTTTATTTTACTTGGGCAAGTCCCAAGGTCGATCACAAGGAGGCAAAGGAACAACCTAGAGTTGTGTCTATCTAATTTCATGTTCGGTTTTCGAGGCGGTCTTTTTTTGGAATTTTCAATGCAATAATGGATGCGGAATACACTATTGGCCTATTTTAGGGACTAAAATGTAAATTTCAATCAAACGACGTCCGAAAAATACGAAACTTGGCCACAATGTAAATGATGATAAAATGAATGCACTGTATTTTGGAATTTTTGGATGCAATATGAATTTTTTATGAATTTTTAAATGCAAACAAAATGATTTTTAATATTTAATTATAATAAATATTAAACCTATTTATTTTCGAGATATAAAATTATCTAAGCTCTATCATTAGGTGATGGATCCTAGAAAAATCCTAAAACCTCGAAAATGTGGGGTTTAATACCTATTAAAAATTAGATATTGAAATATGCAAAATAATTTTTACAGGGCAAATTATGTACGCAATAGCAATTCTTTTTGAGCACAATGTTAATCAAAACTAACTCTACAATATGTTATTTTTCGGGGAATTTTAAAGCAACGGTTAATCAACGGCAAATTCAAGAGCACAGATTGGGCAAAATATACCAATGTCCACAAAACAATTATTTATAAATTAACCATTAATCATAATAATGCTCACAGTATGTCAATGTGTAGAGAATGAGAAGATGAACATCGTGCTATTTTTTGAATAATAAAATAATGTCTAAAAGAGGTTCAAAATAGAGGGAGAACATAGGGGTGTAAATGCAGTAATTATAAATAAAAATATGCAGACGGGGACCTAGTGGTAATTACCTATACTTCTGGGAGGTGATATGCAAATTTCCCAAGGGAGCATGTGCAGTGCACGTGTTCTTTGGGTTTCTGGACTTCTGCGTAATTTGAGAGACTCTGAGAGTGGTCCTTGCAATTTACCCACAGGTCACGTGCTGCCCACATGACCTTGGGCTGACGTCAGCGCTGACGTTCCCCACGCAAATGCCTGGCGCGTGCTGGGGCCTCGGGCCTCGAGCCCGTCCTGTGAGAGTGGAGACGATGCGGCTGGTGGCGAAGGCTGAGATAGTCAAAGGCGAGGCGGAGGGATTGCAGGCCAGTGTCGCTTCGATCAGCAGCCGGTGGTGAAGGAGCTTGACGGCGAAGGCTCGGTGGAGGCGTCGAGACGAAGGCGTTGACGTCGGTGGCGTTGTCGGTGAAGCTCGAAGCAAAGTAGATGGCGGAAGCGGTGAAGTCGTTGAAGACGAAGGCGTTGGAGATAAATAGCGGGGGGGGCAGCCAAGGCGGAGCGAGGCGGCTGGCGGAGCTCCGGTGGCGCGATGAAGGCGGTTGTGTTGTCGGAGAAGAATGTCAGAGTTGGGAGGCGTAGGAGAGGGAGTAGGGCGATCATAGGCTCAACACCAAGGCGGAGCTAGGGCAGTATGGGCGAAGACGTCGCCGCTGCAACGACCGTGATGACGGCGGCCGGATCTCGTCGATGTCGAAGAAGCCCGGGCTGTCACCCCGGACCTCGAAGCTCTATCGGCGGATGATTGGCTCAAGGCGATGGCGTTGCTTTAAGTAGACGAGGGACGAGTGGCTGGTGGAGCGAGCAAGGAGGAGTGGCGGTTGCAGAGGTTGTTGGCGCGCGAGACTATCGGGGGGCCGTTTTGGCCGGTGAGGAGGTGTGCGATAGTGACGGTTTGCCAACGGCGGTGGCCGTTGCGAGAAGAGTGGGCGGAGAAGGAGAAACCGGAGGACTGGGCGCTGGAGGAGGATGATGGTCCACGACCGTTCGATCGGCCGAGATCGAACGGCTGAGGACGCGACATGTGGTGAGAGTAGCTGAGGCGGGGCACGTGCGACGCACGTGCGTGGCCTTATTATTATTTTTTATTTTTTTTATAAAAATGAATATTTAAAAGGCCCAAAAACCGATGACATGTGGCGGCCTCTGGGGCTGCCACGTGTTAGCACCAGAAAAATCAAAAAAATCTTTTGTACAATAAAAAAGAAATAGCAAATGACCTCGGATCGAAAAAGTTTCTTTATGAAAAATGCTCGTCTCGACGAGATCTACAACTTTCATGAAGACATCAAAACCAGAATCGGTCAAATGTAAAAAGTGAATTTTTGGGGTATCCCATGTACATAGAATACCTTGATTTTTGGGTTTTCTAATTTTTTTGTCATTTTTAAACAAGATAAAAACCGGAAAAATATAGAGAAATCAAAGATGAATAAAACATACCTAAATCTATTTTTTTGGATTTTTTATAAATTAATAAAATATATACATAAAATATAGGTCAAAAACCACGAAAATATACAATGTACAAAAGAGGCCCAAAACCCAACTTTCACATACGAGCTTCGATTCACTCGAACTTGGTCTTGTTTTGAAGGTAATTGAATGTGCATTAGTTCAAAAGTGAGTAGGATCAAATCGGACACTGGATGGGGAAGATATAGGGCTTTTAGTCTGAAAATCCTGAAACTAGGGTTTGGGTTTTTGGTCCACTTAACAGGGTTAGTATTTTTTTTGTATTTTTCATTTATTGTTGTTAGTGACGTGCACATAGTGGATGTAGTTTTGTTTTGTGTCATTCGGAGCTAGCATGAAGGAGTTAAAAATGGGGGAAGTTAGGCTATTTATAGGTCAACTTTGGCTTGGATTTTTGGCTTCTTATTTTGTGCAGAAATTAATGCTAAAATGCAATTCTTATAACTACATGCTTTAATGCTAATTATGCAAAATAGATGTAGAAATGCTGTTGATTTTTAGGGATCTGAGCTTAATTAATGATACTTAGAGTGGTGAACCCGAGATTCATCAAAATGCAAGAGTAAATAAGAAGTCTATTTTTTTATTTTTTTCACAAATTTGGCATACCACCTATTTTACAATTTTTTTACAAGAAAATTATCTACGAGAATTTTTCAACTTTTTACACAAGTATTATACAGATTATACAATATACTTATACAAGTATACAAGTATTTTACAATTTTTTGTCAATTTTTACCAACCTCATAATTATTGCATAATATATACAAAAATACCGAAAGTACAAGCTATGGGTAAAGTATATATGTAATATATACATGCCCCCTATACTTAGCGTGTGCTATATCTTCATAGCACGAGAATCAAGGAAGAAGACATAGCTCATGCTAAGCGTAGGAGAGCTAAAATAACAAAAAGCATAGGTCGCTCAACCCCTTATACATTGGCTCTGGCAGCCTAAGTGTAGAGAAGATCAAAAAATGGGGCGAACGAGGTCAAGAGGAGAAATAGATGTGTATATATACATAATGGGCATCAGTTCCCCCTATATTTAGGCTCTAGTTAGCCTAAGTCTAGGACAGAAGTGAGTTTGAGAACCGATGAGCTTTGAAGAATGTACATAGAATGATGAAGAGACTCAGACACTCTCCACCGTATACTTAGGATCTGATCATCCTAAATATAGCCATAAAATGAAACGATATGGTGCCAGGGTGAGTGATTCGAATCACTGGGAAGGGAGGGAAAAAATATATGCAAGGATGAGTGAAAATATATAAGGATCAAGAAGGTTTGTAACGAACCTTCTTGCAGGAGCGAGGAGGTGGATAATATACATATGTATCGTTGTCGGAATCGTCCTCAGATGAAAAATGGTGAGGAGTAGGGATCGTCCAACGTGGGTCGACACACGGCTGCTTGCTCAGATATAGCCTAAGAATAGCCGAACTGAGCTCACTCATATAAACCACCTCATCCAGACCCATTGAGGATTCTTCTGAAAATTCCTTCTCTAGTATGTTGAAGGAAACTTTCTTAGTCGATTTCTCTAGAACCTGAGTCATTGAGAGGGAGCGCAGAGCAATGTGCCTTGAGGCGTTCGGGGGATCATAAAGCAATCAATTCTCGACTTCCTCTCACTATATAACCGACTAGAGGAAGGAGCAACTGTGGTTTTGGGTGGCTTCAATTCAGTCTTGGTTTTCTGCTATGAAGGTTCGGGATGTGGTGCGGTGCTAACCACGGGTTCCTCATCAGACAAATCACCATATATATTTTAATATTCCTGAAGGTCAGCACTCGTCTTGGGGAGTCGCTAGCGATCTCAGTAGGCATGGCATTAGGAGTGATGCAAGCAGTGGGAGTTAATGATGTATGAGGTGTCTCTGATCCAATGATCAGCTTGACAGCCAGTATCTCAGGAGTAACAGAGAGGTGGGACTCATCTACCTCTTGATGGTTACGACTGTCAACAGCTCTGTTGGTTACTTTATAGTATAGTGTGTCAAAGAATGGATGTGGTCAGGGTGCTTCCAATGCTGTAAAATCGATTTTTGAAGTCTCAAATTCTATAGTCGCCTTAGCCGAGGCTAAGAACAACTTCCCAAGAATAATAAGAGACTGGTTAACTCTCCTCGATGCTCAATGTCAATGACCGTGAAGTCTACCTAGAGTAGACCACCTTGGAAAGTAATGACAACTGAAATAGTTCCTCTCAGCCATTTTATAGATTGATCAGCCAACCGAACGATATCTCTTGATCTGATTGGCCTAAGTTTGAGCTTGTCAAACGCAGAGGTCGGGAGGATATTTATTGGTGAGTCATCATTGATTCTTGTATGGGTAAAGGAAGTGTCTTTGATTCACATTCAACATTAGGCAACAACTTCACTCTACGGCTCTTGGTCTTTCTCCCCATCATAAAGGAGGTGGCCATAAGCACTGTGTGTCCCTCAGTCCTCTCTTATTGCCCGACCTCTTAGGCATCAATTTACTTCTCACAAATCATTCGAGGACAGGGAAGCTATCTATGGCCTTTATTAAGGAAAGGTTAGAAATCAACTCTTCATTGAGTGCTACCCTTAGGACATGATCTAATTTTTTAGGTCATTTTCACTATCTATTTTTATTAATTTTTGTGGTTTTCACTGTTTTTGGTCTTTTTTAGGATTTTCAATTTTTTCTATTGTTTTTAGTAAGTGAAGGGGGAGTGGGAGAATTTACATATTCTAGATTGGAAGGTGAATGGTTAATAGAAGAGGGAGGTAGAATGGACTTCGGATGTATAGTGTATGTGTTTTTCTATATATCCTCTGAGTTTTCAACATTGAATCTGCTTATTCCATTTTCCACATCCATACCTGAGTTGGAATAAATTGAAATGATTTGATCGATGACATTTCTATGTTTATCCTCAATTAGTTCATATCTCTTAACAACCATAGAAATATTATCCTCCAAAGAGTCCTCATAGAAAATCATCAAAGCAGTCTGTCTACTCGAAGGATACTGTTGAGATCTTGATGTCTCATACTCCACATGCCTAGACTCTGACATGAAATACTTGGTCGAGTATGGACCATCCTAATGGCAAATATTGGTCGGAGCCTCGACTAATATATTCAATGAACGGGGGGTTGGTATGTCTAGCTCATCAGTCCAAGCCCTTGAATGTGTAGGCTCTCTGAATGAAGGTTGTTCAATGTGGGCTTTATTACTAAGGTCAATCAAGTCAGGAAGATCATATGATGCATGCCTCTCCATTCGATTTGTTCGATCGACCATGTTATTCCCTAAGGTCATGTTGGGATGTGTATATGTGAATGGATGTCCTATCCCAACATGAGAAGGGAATGAGGTCTATGGGGGCACATAATTCTGCTAATAATTTGTCTTAGCAGTGGATTGCTCTTCGGATTGTTCATTGGTTCCATAAGTGATCGACTATAAGGTGAGTTAGCCCGGGTTGGAAGTAGGTCAGGGGAGTAAGAAGGTGGGGTAGGTGAGAAATGCGAAGAAGTGGGAAAGTCAGTCGAAGGTCTAACATCATGATCGGGTAGAGGTGGAACCAACCACAAGTAATGGTCTTCCACGGATGGTGGGGGATTAATGGAAGAAGTAGAAGGTGAATTTGAATGGTATATGGTCGAGGAGGAGTGACTGGAAAGGTCTGGGTATGGGGACCAATAACCTGACATCTTGAAGAGAAATTGATGAATGAGAGGATCAAAGCAGAGAATGTGCATGTACACAGGATAATGCATATGGACAAACACAAAACAAATGCAAGAGCAAACCCCAAATTCACCAACTCAACATGTGAGGGCCAATCGGCCGAATTATCTTGTCAGTTTTAGCTGGCAGTAAATGCAAGTCTTGAAAAATTAAAGAGTTGTTAGGTGCTTGTACTTCCTTGCAGGCTGTCCCGATTCTTACGAAACCCACTTTCAACCAGTATAGGAGTAGGTGTGGATCGTATAAATACGGCTACTCATTTCTTGAGGACAATGCCTTATAAGGCATCCTCTAAACCTACCATTGTGCTAAGGAAATCCGAACCGTTTAACGACTACCTGTATATTCTCACTGAAAAGTGGTTAATCATTTTGAACCAATAGTCTATATGAAAATCCTGGCTTTGCCTCTATCCTAGTGTTGTCTCTCTCTCGTTTGTAAGTAAATTCAGACAATAACGGGGTTGCTCTCCTGCAAACAAGGGTTAAATTTAGTTACTTTTTGGTTAACTCTGATTTAGCAGTCCCAATGTTATGTTTGATTTTCACTTGATTAATCCACCAAACACGACACATCTAACGATCAATCCCGATTTCCTTTCAACTTAAGTTTCAAAACCAAGGGGATGGGTGTCAAGGAAAACTGATGCAAGTGATGAAATCAATGATGCATGCCTAGTTTAGAAGACTTATAGTTATCCTCGTTCTCTACATGTAGGATGCAAAGAAGAATTGAAAATTTTTTATTCTATATGAAATGCAAGCAAGAAAATCGTTCCTAGACATGCAGTTCTATTAGCGAGTGATGAACAATTTAATTTTGACTAACAACTGTGTGGTTTAAGTGCATCTCGTTAAGTGTGATGTGTGTTCCTATGAAGTACGAGCACAAGCAAATTTGAAATTAAACTATCGGGTGCCTATCCTAATTTCACCACTCAAGTCGAGCCCCACCCTCTCCTGAGAGTGAAACAGGTCTCGACGCACCACAAAATTATGTCCAAGTGTCCAGTTACAAACGTGACATCCCAATTGTAATCTTCTAGAAATGTGCAAGTGTCAGAATATATTTCAAATGCAGAAAAATAAACCTAGACTCTAGACTCTCTCACAACTCGATTTGATCTTAATTATTAATGCGAATCCTTCACTCGGCTTATCACAAAAAAAAAGCCGGCCTCCGATGCTCCTGAGATGCTTGGAAACCTAAGCGGTCATTCCATAGCATCGGGTCCCTCGCAAAAAAACATGACAATGGTCAGAGAGATAGACACAAAATAATGCAAATAAAAAAATACAAAAAAAAGAAAAAAAATGGAGAAATATTCACAAGAAAATTGGGGGTCAGACTACCAGGGATGGAAAACTTAAAATCTGAATTTTCTAAAAATGAACCTAAGCCGTACCTCCCCAGCAACGACATCATTTGATGAATCGTGGAATTACACTTTTAATAATATCGAATTATTGATTAAAAGTTGTTTGTTCATTGTAGTCGGGTAATCTTGGATTAATGAAAAACCACTATTTCTCAATTAAATGCAAGTGGTCAATTTTTTTACTTGGGAAAGACTAAGGTCGAACTCAGGGAGGCCACTGTCTCCTTAGGTGTACTTAAAGTCGATCTAGTGATTAGGTTTTCAAAGGAATATTTTTTTGGTATTTTTAAGTGCAATTAAAATTGCAATGTAATTCCGGGCTAGTTTAAGGGTTAAAATGCAAATTTCGATAAATTCAAATCCAAAAATTCTCAAACTTGGCCAGATATGGAATGTGATGGAGCCTCACTTAAGGCGATACGAATCCTTGCGAGCGAGTTCCAGGGTCCATAGGGGGGGATCGTTGTCGCAATATAAGAAGCGGCTTAGTTAGCCTGATCTCACACTCAGGCTAGGGAGAAGAGGAGCCTACTTTTGACTTCTATAATTTTTTTGTAATTTTTGGATGCAAAATGAATTAACTATAAATAAAATATACAAACCAGGTGATTTTGAATTATATAATTTAAATAAATACTAAACCTTAATATTTTCAGAAATTAAATTATATTAGATCTATATAAGAGGAATCCAGAACATTTTTTAATACCTAAAAACACTATGTAAGGAATTAATTAAAAATCAATTACTAATTTTGCCTTTTCATTTATTTTGACCTCAATATACGTGCAAATGGGATAATTTTTGGGCACAATGTCAAACAATCTAAAATCAAGCTACTACGAATTTTTGCTAATTTTCAAGAAATGAATAATTTAATATGAATTAATTAGCATGCAATGGGTAAATTATGTAATTTTCCACCAAAATATTTATATTAAAGAAAACATAGCTCACAAAAATATATTCAATTTCCACAATGATAGAGAATATGTTGTTCTACAATGAGCAAATTTTAGAATAAAGAAATGGTGATGCATAAGAGTCCAAATTAAAATGCAAACATAGGGATCTATTTGCGAATACAGTAATAAAATTGATAAAAAATGCTGACAAGGACTTTTATGTGATTATCAAGACGTTAGCGGAGCTGAATGCAATTTACCCAATGGAAAGCATGTATTGCATGTGCCTCAGGAGCCAGGGGTCCATGCAATAATTTGAATGCATAGGAGAAATTTTTCAAATTTCCCAAACATGTGTGCCTCACGTGCTATCGGAGGCAGAGGCATGTTTGCAACTTTTCCATGGGTACCACATGTCGTGCACGTGACTATTGGCTGGCAGAAATGCTAATTTTGGCAGACCCTTGGGTGTAAATATGTAATTACCCCAAAGGGTGGTGCCCTACACGTGAGGGTTGTGCCCTCTCCCTTGTTTTGACGATGGATCCAAAGGGGAGGCGGAGGCCGCGGGATCTGGCGGTTGGAGTAGGCAGAGGTAGCTGGTGCAGTCGATCGTGTTGCCAGATCGAGCCGTGCTTCAAGGCTCGATCAACACACGGCGGAGCGATGGAGAAGGCCTGTGGGATGGCAGGGGCGAGCAGCTTCTCGAAGGTGCGATCTAGGGGGCGGCAGTGCAGAGTTCATGCAGGAGGTGTAGGCAGGTGCAATGGTATTGCTCGAGGAGGTGTAGGGTCGGTGCGAGAGCTGCCCGCGGTTGTCCTATGCGAGGCTCTCAAGCATGTCCAGTTGTGATGTTGCTGCTGTAAAAATGCAGCTGAATGAAATAGGTTGGACCTTCTGTTGAAGCGGTGATGGGACATGATCGATTCACCAAAGACCTATACATTAAGAACCTGTTTCTAAAGCTCGAAACTCGGTTTTGACGAAATTGGGTAAAGGATCGTGAAATGTGTAGCTCCTGTGCATAAGTGATGGAGTAAGGAGCGTGATGCTCCGACCACGATTTAGACGCAGATGAAAGGTATGGAAGAGAGAGAAGGGGAAAGGGTGAGATAGAAAAGGTGAGGGTTTGTGATGGTGGAAGTTGGGTCTGGTGTTGTGAGTCATGAAAGGAGAAGAAGAAGTATGAATAGGGGAAGAAAGAAAGGGAGGTCGTTTGCCTAGGGTGGAGCAGCTGTACACAGCTCCTGTCGCAGCCTCAATCGACCGGTGGATGTCGTCAGGAAGCTAGGTGAGCTTCGCGTGAAGGCTCGTAGAAGCAAACCACTCTGCTGGATCTCACCAAAGATTGGGTATCACAGTCGTCGCCTTTTACTCGGGCCTCAGAGCTGTCACCACAGAGGTCACGAAGCTGATGGCTCTCTCCTCTAATTTGGCGGATAGTTATTCGACGGGAGGCAGAGGCACAATATTTAAAGGCGGTTGGCGTTAGATGCGGTATATGGAGGAGGTGCGCTATGCACGTAACACGGGTGAGCTGTTGCAAAGAAAGATATGGTGGTGGCTGGGTCATGCGCAAGAGGCGCAGGAGATGGTTGAGGGAGGCGTAGAGGATGCATCCTCGCACAAGGGGCGGAGGGCGCATGCCTGGCGGAAGAGGAGGCTGCAGGAGGTAGACATGGGAACGTGTATAGGGAAAGAGGAAGGAAGGGGGAAGGCACCACGCGGCGCGGCCACGTGGCAAGTAGTATTTTTATTTTTTTAAATAAATAATAATAATATATTAAATAATAAAATACCGATAAAATAAATATAACAAATAGATTAATAATAATTAGTAAGAAATTTAAATAATTAAAATAAAGGTAAAGTAAATAATAAAAATAATAAAAATAAATAAAGAAAGTAATAAATAAAATAAAATAGATAAGTAAATAGATAATTATTAAAATAAATAAATAAAATAAAAAAATGGAGGTGACACGTGGTGGCTCCCCGAGCTGCCACGTGTCACTCCCAGAAAAATCAAAATGTAAATGTAAAGAAAAATTTAAAGAAATAACAAAATAGGTCAAATCAAAAAGTGGTCAACATAAAAGTTGCTCGTCCCAATGAGATCTACAACTTTTGTGAAGGATCAAAAATAAAAAGAAGTCATTTATACAAAAAGTACTTTTGGGGGTACCTTATATATATAAAATACCTTATTTTTATCTTTTGCAGATTTTTTTTATTTTTAAAAAAGGGAAAAATAAAAATAAAAATTGAGAAAATATGAAAGAAATATTTACAACTTAATCTATTCTGTTGCTTTTTTAATAATTAAGAAAATAAAAAGATAAAATGAGGGTATTTTATTCAATATGTACAATTTACAATAGGGGCCCAAAAATCCAAGTTTCACATACGAACTCCGATTTTTATGAAATTGATCTTATTTTGAAGGTCTTTGAATGAATATTACTTCAAAAGTAAGTAGACCTAAATCGGACATTGTATGAGAGAGATATGTGTACTTTAAAGTTCTTAGTCTCAAACATGGATTTGGATTTTATTGGACAATTTTATAAGTAGTGTTTTTTGATATTTTTTCTGTACTGGTGTTATTAATATATAGACTATAGAGGTTATTTTATTAGATTTGGAATTAGTATAAAATAGATAAAATTAAGTGAAGTTAGCTAATATACACGTGAATATGTAAAAGTTAATTTGGCTCCTTATTTAATGCAAATATGAATGCTAATATGCGAACATTAAATTTAGATGCATGAATGTGAATGATCCACAATAAATGGAAATATACAGCTAATTGTTGGGGAACAAAGTTCTATTTTCAACTTTTAGAGTGATGAATCACAGTTTCATCAATACTTTAGCCATAACTCATACTTTTGTATTTCTCAATAATATGGCTAATTAATAAAACACAATAACTCTTTGAAAATACTTATAATAAATTAGTTAAAGATGTTTTGCAAAATGATTTGAAAATGGTTCAAAATTTATTTGAAACCTCTTTTAAAAACTATTGGAAAACTTTTGTAAAATGTTTTCAAACCTTGGTAAAAATCTTCTATTTGTAAAAATTCCTTTTATTTGTACAAATAAATTCTTTTGAAAATCTATTTGCAAATGAGTTGAAAATGGTTGATAAATCTTTGGAAAAACCTATATAAACTATTTGGAAAATATTTGCAAATTATTTTCAAGGTTTGTAAATGTTTGTAAAAATGTTTATCAAAATTATTTGCAAAAAAAAGTTTTCAAAATGTTTGTGAAAACATTTAAAAAATGTTTTTAAAATTGTATGTAAATAACAATTCAAATAAAAGCATTACAACTATGTATATAACCTGTATATTAATCTTATACATACTCACTAACACTCATCTTGTAAAATCCCATGTTTAAAATACTCCTTCACTGCCATCCTTGTAAATATAGATGCACTCCTGAGTAAATACCTGCTTATATTTCTTTTCTAACCATTTTGTCTTTTAAAAATCACTACAAATTGCAAAATTCAAAACTCCAAAAACAATTGCAAAATCTTTTTGAAAACTTGCATAAAAAATTGCAAAACTTTTCCAAAAATCCATAAAAAGTTCAAAATTAGAAAATTACATCACAAAAATATTTTCCTCCTATTGTACTTAGCATTTTCATTTTTAGATTGATGTTAATAATTGAACTATTCTATGTAAAATTTGAAGATTAAAGCTTGGTTGGACCTTAATCCACTTAACCACATGAACCTTTAAGGATCAGGAATAGAGACACTTCAAGTCTATTGGACTTAATTCTTTGAGACAACAAAACTATGTTTAGTGTCATCTTGACTTCCTAAGTAGAATATTTCGGAACACACGCATGATTCTTGTCGATAGTGACATAGCTTGCACACATTCACCTTACACCTTGCTCAACCTAGTTGAAGTGGTAGAGGGTTGGATTTACCGGCATGAAACACAAGACAATGGAGACATCGGAAGTCACACATCTGTGGCGATAGTACCCCAACCCGTTCCAGTAGATAAGAGGTATAAAGACAGAGTGTCGTGGGTTGCAACAATGCTTCAAAAGAGGTATAGTCTACTGGTTTAATAGGAAAAAGTCCTTATGAAATGTTCATGTTTATAGTATTAAAAAATGCCAAATTAAAAACTCCAAAAAATGCGCGAGCAAAAATCTATTCCCGTAAGAGCATGTATATGGTCAATAAGGGATCTTGAGCTTTAAAAATCAAATATACATGTGATCCTGCAACTGGGGGACTTCACTATATTGGTCAAGCATCCTAGGATAAGTAGCTACACTAGCTACCGTCCCTTCTCTTCTTCAACTCCTCTTTTTGAGCTGGTTGTATTGGAACTTGGAAGGGAATGCCCCACATCTCAAGGAAAAAGTTTTGAGGAATTAGGGTCACTATGTTGGAGAAGACTGACTTTTATCGCTTCATCCGAGAGGGTCTACATATCACCGACATGGTACAAGATAGACTCATAGTCATAAGGTAATGTGTATGACAACGAATTGTTCTGACCTGGGGTTTGAGGAGACATGGTAAAAATTTTGTGGTTATTAGAGGTTGTTGTGTTTCAAGTCCACTTCCCAATGAGGTTCTGACTAAACCTAACTTCCAAGGGTCCGACATACAAAATTTATCTCACATAAAAATAATGCTCAATGTGTCTTCTACACTCAAATAAAAATCCAAAATCCCAATATCACAGACCTGTATCTTCTCCATATGTACTCAAAATTGACCAAAATCACCTTTATTTTATATAACTTTTTAATAGCTATTTAATGAAGGTTGTCTCATTTAATTTACACTTAAGATGTAAAAGTTAGTTTTTGGACCCCTATTGTACAGTATACCTGAATGAAATAATCAATTGATTTGTTCTTTATATTTATTACTATTTCGTACCTTTATAACTTTGTAATATATGAAATCCATATATAATTAAAATAAAGGAATACAATTAAAAATACAATAAAATAAATAGTTTAATTCATATATATATAAGAGAATTATACATATACATACCTATATAATAAATATACATACTTAGTTAAGTGTATAAATTACTTCTGAAAAACAAAATAAATATATATAAATTAGTCACAAATATATATAAAAGTTATGTGAAAATAATAATAAAATATAAAATAAAAATACAATACCTGATATATAGGTCAATATACTTATATTGGTACTTGTAAAAATAAAATACAATAAATTAAATAAAAATCATAATTAAGCACTACAATAATTAATAAACATTTTATATTTTAACCAAAATTAATAATATAAGTTGTTATTTTTATTCGAACTAATAACGGATATTAATTATTTTTATCGTGTAGCGGGTCTACATGGACCAATCAGGGCGCATCACTGATTGACCCGAGTCAACTCCTCATTGCCTTGGGTCTGCCACTGTCAAAGCCTCTGACCTCGATTTATCCCCTCAATTCTGCTTGAATCTTTCACCCATTTGGGATGATTCCTTCTGTGAGGTTGTTCCTCGTTCAAACCTCTTTCGCGTGGGCATGATTCCTCTTCCAATGGTACCTCGAAGTTGGATCTATTGATGATTACCTTAGAGTATAGTGTGTCAACGAATGGATGAAGTCAGATGCTTCCAATGATGTAAAATCGATTTCTGCAGTCTCAAATTCTATAGTCGCCTTAGCTGAGGCTAAGAACAGCTTCCTAAGAATAATAAGAGACTGGTTAACTCTCCTCAGTGCTCAATGTCATTGACCATGAAGTCTACCTAGAGTAGAGCATCTTGGAAAGTAATGATGACTAAAATAGTTCCTCTCAACCATTTTATAGATTGATCGGCCAACTAAACGATATCCCTCGATCTGATTAGCCTGAGTTTGAAATTGTCAAACACTGAGGTCGGGAGGATATTTATCGGTGAGTCATCATCGATTCTTGCATGGATAAAAGGTAGGTTCTTTGATTACATTCAACCTTAGGCAACCGCTTCACTCTACGGCTCTTGGTCTTTCTCACCACCTTAAAGGAGGTAACCATAGACACTATGTGTCCCTCAGTCCTCTCTTATTGCCCGACCTCTTAGGCATCAATTTACTTCTCACAAATCATTAGGGGTCAGGGAAGTTATCTATGGCCTTTATTAAGGGAATGTTAGAAATCAACTCTTCATCGAGTGCTTCCCTTAGGGAAGGATCCAATTTTTTGAGGTCATTTTCGTTTTCTATTTTTATTAATTTTTCTGATTTTCAATGTTTTTGGTCTTTTTTGGGTTTTTTCAATTTCTTCTGTTGTTTTTGATAAGAGAAGGGGGAGTGGGAGAATGTACAGACTCTAGATTGGAAGGTGAATGGTTAATAGAAGAGGGAGGTAGAATGGACTCCGGTTGTATAGTGTATGTGTTTTTCTATGTATCCTCTTTAGCAATTTGAGCCTGAGGCGAACGATTCCTGCAATAAATATTACTGTAATAAATGATTTATCAATAAAAGTTATTGATTATGTTTCACTCCCTTTCTGAGATTGATTGAATGAATGCACTATAAGGTCCCTCTGTACAATAAGGGTTATGTACCATGGCCAACTTGATAATCATACAGTTGTTGATTCAATAAATCATAGAGGCTGATGCTTGAAGAATATATAAGGAGTTAGATAGAGGACTCATCAAGCATCATCAAAAGATTGTGAAGTGTTGATCTCCATCCTGGGTAGGAGATGGCAATTCTTTTTCATTAGGCTGAAATCTGATCGACCTCTTGATGCAGATCCTCTACATGGGAATAGTGATTCGGAGGTATCATATTAGCTGAGTCAATGGGTTCACTTAACGAGATCGAGATAACCAAAGACCTATGTTGAATACTGTCACAACATAGGCACACATCCTCTGACCAGAGACAGATGTGTTGCTATATGTCTGAATGTGTACATTTGGCAGACCAATAGGTTGATGACCTAACCAAGGTCTATACACCGGCGAGCTGGTGTACATGTAAGGACATATGAGTTAATACGTTCTCTCAAAGGGATCATACATGTTCACTTGTGAATCGGGAGACATGAGCTCACTCATGAGGTAATGGGACTGATCAAATTCCATGCATGGTCGTCGTGCTTTGGAAGCATGACATGAATTTCAAGGTAAGATATATGCTTTGTGAAAGCATATGATCTATACCAAATCCCAATGACCAAGAATGAGAAACTTAATGATCAAGCCCTGAAGATGACAGTGTAAAAATGATCTATATCTTCAGGATGATCATAGGTCTTCCAGTATGCAGGACGTATAGGTGTTGGGAATACCTGAGGGTGATGTGATCATAAACGATTGTATAACCATGACGCTTCCATTCCGAGGGAGTGATGAAACAGGTCTAGATTTTAGTGACTCCTCTCAGTAGAGAAGTGACCTAATATTTGTCCATGTATTGGACATTGATCTGAATGAGATTCAAATGCAATGAGACGATTAGGTTTACGTCCTTGTTTTTATCAACCATCTATGGGAGGTCCATGGGATCTGGATTTAAGATGTGATCTCGATATCCAAGTCACTATACGTAGAACAATACAATCACCCTGTCCTTATCTCCAAGTATCTACGGAGAAATCACATTATTCTTGAAAGGGTTCAAGAATAATTCCATAGATCTAAGCATTAAGAAATTTTTAAATGTGATTTAATTATCTTGATTTGTATGGAAATTATCCAATGTAATTAAATGTGATTTATTTATTGTGGATAAGAATAACACTTGCCCCAAATCGACTTCAATCTGATAATTGCTCTAGTGAATAACTAAAAAAACCTAGATAGGAGATAGGAAAGAAGGGAATTGATCATAAATATCTATCTCTTAGAGGTTCACTAAAAACTTGACTATTGGCGGGTCTCTTTGTATGTGTTGTCCGGAAAGAGGAGGATCGGAAAATAAAGAAATGGTTGATATATTCAAGATAATTACGTATTTACAAAATACCGTCTCAATTCATCCTATTTCATCAGATCGGGGATGTGATATGGTTCCGAAGGATGAACCAGATATAGAGAGTTCCAATAAGATTTCATTCTTGAACAAAATGTGGATAACAATATCCAATTATTCATAATATATTATAAATGTGATTTATAATGTATTAGAGAGAGTTAATTATAATTTTCCCAACGTACCCTATGGCCTTTTGGTGATGTCATTTTATCACTCTTCTTTTAAATGATATGGTTCTTGGTTACATCCGAAAAAGGCTTTGGTCATGTTCGAGAACTTGTTTGAAGGTTCCCTTGTTAGTTGCGAGTGGTTTCAAAAGGAATGATTTTTGCTTCAACATTGGAGGTGGCTACCAATATCAAGTCAGAGATACACATTTGGCCGGTACACTGTTGCGATCAGGCGGTTAACGACAGTATTTCCTGTTTTGAAGGAAGTGATCATCTTTTATGAAGGTGCATACATCTTGTCTTTTGTCTCTACTCCCAACGACATTTATTAGTTCCGTCCTCAAGATGCTAGTTGCGAGTGTTTACGGAAAGAAAGGTTTTTACCTCGGATTTAGAGGTGGATACCAACTCAAGTCAGAGGTACACCTTTGGCCGGTACACTGTTGCGATCAGGCGGTTAACGACAGTATTTTCTGCCTTGATGAAGTTTCTAACTCTGATGAAGGCGCTATCACCTTACGAACTGTTCTTACTCCCAACATCACCTATTAGTTGCGGGTGATTTATGATAGCAATGCGTCACTCATCTCCCTTGGAGGCGACTACCAAATTCATGGATGAGGTATACTTTTGGCCGGCACACTGTTGCGTTCAGGCGGTTAACGACATTACTTCCTCCTTGAAGGAAGTTATCAATTCCAATGGAGCTAGGTACATGTTGTTGTTCATGTTCTCACGCCAACTTCACTTTGATTTCTACATTGGCTAGTTGCGGCAGTTACAGTTGTTCATGTCCTCTATGATGGCTATACTCCTTCTACTCGTGGACACCGACTGTCTGGCAAATTGGAAGCGAAAGCGAGTTTCTCGGCATGGAGGAGCGTTTACATTATGAAGGGTCCAATAGCGAAAGCAAGTTCCTCGACAAAAAAAAGTAAAAAAATGAGGAGCGCCTTCATTATGTACGAAGATTTGCGGAGGTTGGGATTCTTCTAAGGAGAGAAGCAGGTAGAAGAATGGCATCGTCATCTTATTGGGCAGGCACACTTATATGCAACTGAAGGCGTGGATTCTCGTATATTTTTCATGCCATTTTCTTCTTTCCGTTTTAGGTCATGTTGGCCACTAGGTCATGTTGACCACTTCTTTATTTTGATCACTTTATAGGTCATGTTGACCACTTTCTTGTGACGTTTATCTTATGGGTCATGTTGACCATCTCTCTAGTAGCATGACAATTTCATTGTCAAGCTAGCCACTTTAAAGGCTCCAAGGACTTGTCCTTTTGAGCCTCCTGTATTATCTCTTATATTAATAAAAGGGGTTACTCGGGCCCCATAATAACCGAGCTTTACAAAAAAAAAATTTATAATTTATATTTGTTAATTAATTATTAATGTGTATTGGATACACAATGTGTAATAAATTGAAAATGTAAATTATATTTTGTTTCGGGTTGTGAATATGATTCACAAATTTTCAATGGTAGGATTGCAATATTCTCAAAATTAATTATGAATTATTTTTGAAGAATATATAAGAACAAAAGTTGTTGCAATAAATAATGGTGAATTTCATGGAGTCATGCAATCTCATGAGATTTCATGAGCTTGCCCCAACTTGGAAACAAGTGGACGGCTACCAAGTCCTATATGGAATTGATGGCCGTCCACTATATTCCATGGGGAGATGAGATGTCCATGGTAATTGTCTTCTTATTTGATTGATTTAATTTAGGATTGATTTGTATTTGATTTATCAAATATATTTAATCTAAATTAAATCATAAGTTGTTGGTTTTTACCAACTACAATCTTGACCATTGGATAGACATAAATCAATCTCATCCATTGATTTTATATGTCTCATGGATTGAGATCCATGGATCCCAAAATCCTTTAAATAGAGAGGCATACCATGCTCTCTAGGGCTATGATTTTGGAAGCACATCTCTCTCTCTTTTCTCTCCCCACATGCCAACTCTCTCTCCCTCTCCTTGGTGGCCGTCCACCAAACACTAGAGGAGAAACCCATCGTCGCGTTCGCCATCGTGCCGCCACTTCGACGTTCTTCGGTTCTCCATCTTCTTGGAGTGCTACGCTCACGAAGAAGATGTTCAATCTCGTACGATGAGATCAGGAGTTCCCCGTACTTGGATCAACTCGTTGGAGTGCGAGGATCACGCGACTCATCCTCTCGCTCACAAGCTTCTTCTCCGACGATCGGACTTGAGACAGGAGGTCTCTTTTTGTAGAGACTCGATCAACCATGCTTCAATAGGTATTCCTTTATACTTGTTGTGGTTATAGATGAAACGATCCGAGAATCGTTCTTGGATCATGTGGTTTCATCCCATGAAAATTTTTTAAATTCCGCTGCATAGAACAACTAGTACGACTAGTCGTTCTTTGTCGTATTCAATACGACGCTCACGCTTCCGTGATACGCCTGAGGATTATTCCATATCCTTCAAGTGGTATCCGAGCCTTAGGTGGAAGTTTTTGGATACGATCCGCAAACCTAGGACGACTTGGGTTCGTTGAGGTCGCCAAAGTTTTTGTCGCATTTGTTTTTCGCACTTCTGTTTTGTGAATAAATTCGGCCCTGTTTAAATTATTTAAAAACGAATTAATCACTTGGATTTTATTCCCCAATAAATAAGGAAACCATAGGATCCGAGTTTACATAATTTGGGTTCCATTTCCTCGAGATATGGTTGTTTTAATGAACATGTATTCACTGTTGCGGGAACTGCAACTCTTAACATGATTAATGAGATAATTACTGTTTTCATCTGCCTCGAAATTCGTGAAATATCACTTAGGTTCTATCTTAAATAAATTTAGAAATCTTTGAAAATTGATCTTGTCTAATTTGGATTTAAATTGATTGAGATATGTTAATTTTAGTAAGTAGGGGTCACTGTTGAAATTACAGTCCTAAACAAGAACCATGTGATTGTCAATTAATGAAATTAATTGTTAATTTAAAGAAATAATTATGAAAAATATTTGATAAATATTGGAAGAAGATTATTTCCCTAATTGACTTGGCCTCAACCAATAAATTGGTTAGATTTAATCTAGATCATAATTGAAAAAACAATCAGCAAACGCCTTGCTTGAATAGGATTGGGAATTTGTCTAGCAAATTTCCATATAATAAAAAATATTTTGATTATTACTATATGGTTTAATTTGGGTTGAAGAACATATGATCATCTCAAGTACAAAGTTACTGACTCAGCATTATTTTTTCCCGAGGTGGATATGGTGTCTAGTCGGGGATCGTTGGGGTAGGGGGTTGCACCGGATGCGGTCCGTCCAACTCCCGTCGGTACTAGCCATGATAGCGGGTAGGGAACGAATGATGCCTGAGAGATCATGATGTATTTTTCTAATTATTGAAATTCGAATTAATACATATTTTGAGAATATACCATATATATATTCAAGTAAAAAAATCAAGTTTGTTGATTGAATTGGATTGATAATTAATTTAATATGACTGAATTAATTATGTTCAATTGAAACACTCTACTATGAATAGAGTTATTTTTTCCCTTGGAAGAATAAATTATGTGAATATGATTCATGATAATTAATTAAATTTTGAATAAGAGGTGAAGATCACATAAGTGACATCCATGGTCTCCCGTCAAGGCGAAGGGTTTCCGTCGCCAGGGATTGCATATAAGAGATGCATGTACGAAGTGACAGCTCCTATATTCAAACGCATCTGGATCGGGCTATTTGCTTCTCGAAAGAGTAAGGCCGTATGCGTAGTGACCTCAATATCGGATCCTCATATTATTGTGGCGATATTGGATTACGCATAGCGAGTACTATTCCTATTGACGGTTGGTTCAATTAATGATGGGTCAACATCACCTTAGGGGTGGTGGGCCCGGGTATTAAAGACCGAATTGGGAAATGCAAGTTGGACTTGCAAGGAGGAATGTTTTCCTGCTTCTCTTTATTGGAGTCACAGATTCTCATATTATTAGGATGCGACAAAGATAAAGAGGAGATCCCAAGTCTTGCTAGAGATATAGCGGTAAGTATATCTCTTGCTTTGAAAGTGATTAAGGGAATAAACTTTCAAAGTTGACAATGCAAGAATAATTTGATTTAAAAAACCTTAATCAAATATTATGAATTTGAATATATAATTATATGTTCTAATATAGTCATTCTCAATTTCAGAAAATGAAGTCCATGAACCCACTAAGCATGCTTTTGGAGGTCAACCAGTTGACCGGACTGAATTACTCGGATTGGATCCATAATTTGGAGCTTGTACTCTCAGCTAAGCTCATAAGTTATGTGCTCTCTGAAGATAAGCATAAAAATCCTAAATCAAAGGAAGAAAAACCATACAATGATAAGTATGATGAAGATCATCTCTCTCTCCAATGTTATTCAGAAGCAACATGTGGAGATGACCACATGCCAGGAAATAATGCAGAATCTAAAAGATATGTTTGGTTACATTAACCGCACCCAGCGATACAACATTATGAAAGAACCCGTTCGATGCAAGATGCAGGAAGGAACTTCAGTCCGTGAACATGTACTCAAAATGTTTGGGTACTTGTAGGAGCTAGAAACTCTTGGGGCAAGCATAGATACAGACATGCAATTTGATTTCATTATGTTGTCCTTGCCAAAGTCTTTCAATAACTTTGTGGTTTCATTCCACATGAACAAGCTGGAATTGACAAACGTTGGACTTTTTGTTGCATTAAAGTCTGCTGAAGATGTAATGAAGAATGATGGTCCCGCTGGCAGTGCAATGGTTGCACAGGTCAGAGGGAGGCACTGTCCGAATTAAGGTTCTCGGTAGGGCTCAGCCCAGAAGAGAAAGAAGAAAGGTTAAGGTGTTGGATCATCTTCCAATGCATCCACACTAATAGCGTCGAAGAAAATCGATGTATGTCACAACTGCAAGAAGCTATGGCACTGGAGGCGTAATTGCCCAGAATACCTGAAGTCGGTCGACAAAGGTAAAGCCCCCGTACGTATGAAATCTACTTTTATCATTGAAACCAGTTTTCTCGTTGGATGAGAAGGAAGTTGGGTTGTTGATTATGGTGCTTCTGTTCATGTATGCAATTTGTTGCATTTGTTATAGGAAACTAGAAATCTAGAATAAGTGGAGATTGTCATCCAGATGGGATCTGATGCAAGTGTTGCAGCAGTCGTCGTCGGGACCTGTAGACTGTCATTATCTAGTGGTAGAGTCCTAGTACTTAAAGAGTGTCTTTATGTACCCGAAGTCAGAAGGAATTTGATATCTATATCTAAATTAATTAGAAGTGGATATTCATTCCTATTCTGTAATAAATTAGTCATAAATCATTTTGATAAATATATTGTGGATGGTATTTTGACTTTTGGTGGACTCTATGAATTGTGCATTGATAAATGTATTAAGAATGTTACAACACTAACAAAAACCCTAAAAGATCCAGGGAGGATGAAAATCTTTCGAATGAGATTTGGCATCAAAGGCTTGGTCATTTGTCTGTTGATAAAATCAATAGATTGATAAAGGATGGACCTTTAGATTTTCTACGGGTTCAACCTTTGCCTTCCTACAAACATTGCGTTCAAGGTAAAATGACTAGGATACCTTTCCGTAACAAGGTTACAAGATGCGAAGGTATTATTGACCTAATATATACTGATGTATGTGGTCCCTTCAGTACCGCGACTCGAAATGGATATCGATATTATTTGACATTTATTGATGACCATTCACGATACGGATTTGTATTCCTCTTACATCATAAATTTGAAACCTTTGAAAAGTTCAAAGAATTCAAGGCTTTCGTTGAAAACCAAATCGATAGGAAGATTAAATGGATTCGATCTGATCGAGGTGGCGAGTACGAGATGGAAGACGCAATAAGACCATCATGGATATGGTGTGTTCAATGATGAGCAAAGCACATTTACCACTTAGTTTTTGGAGATATGCAGTAGAGACTGCAATATATATCCTGAATAAGATCCCTAGCAAATCTGTACCTAAGACTCCTCATGAGCTATGGTATGGAACCAAACCTAGTGTTAATCACTTGAGGGTTTGGGGTTGCTTGGTCCATGCGAAGAACGTGGACGCAAGTAAGCTCGCATCTCGCTCTCGTGAGTGTTACTTCATTGGGTATGTTAGTGATGGTATTGGATACCAACTCTATGACCCTGAGACACAAAAGGTTTTTATTTCTAGAGATGTGAAATTTATGGAGAATGATTTCCTTAAAGGTCAAGACAAAAATGAAGTAAAGGAACTCATTGAATCCCAAGAGGATTATGAGCTTCCTGAACCAGAAACTGAAGAGATAAATAAAGATGAAACACCCTTACCTCTTCGAAGGAGTTCGAGGGTGGTTGCACCACCTGAAAGGTATGGATCCATGTGTCAAGTGAGATTGACAATGATCCTACTTCATTTGATGAAGCACTCACAGATCATGACATGGATAGATGGATACTAGCAATGAAGTTAGAAATTGACTCCAAGCATAAGAATGGGGTATGGGCCCTAAAGGATCCACCTAAAGGGGTAAAACCCATTGGGTGTAAATAGATTTTCAAGAGAAAGAGGGGACCTGATGGGAAATTAGAGACTTTCAAGGCACGGCTCGTAGCCAAGGGCTACACACAGAGAGAAGGCATCGACTATGATGAGACATTCTCTCCTGTGGCTGTGCTTAAATCCATCAGGACGCTGCTAGCTATAGATGCATATCTTGACTATGACTTCTGGCAGATGGACATCAAGACGGCTTTCCTCAATGGATACCTCAAGGAGGATATCTTTATGGAGAAGCCCCAGGGCTTCATAACTGAGGATGGCAAAGTATAGAAGCTAAAGAAATCCATCTATGGGCTCAAGCAAGCTTCTTGTAGTTGGAACATAAGATTTGACGAAACCATAAAGAGTTAGGATTTCGTGCAGAATCCTGATGAACCTTGTGTGTACAAGAATCTTAGTGGGAGCGCCATTGTGTTCATCGTGCTTTAGGTTGATGACATCCTTATCATTGGGAATGATACAGGGATGATGACCAATGTGAAGATTTGGCTGTCCCACACCTTTGAGATGAAAGATCTTGGAGAAGCCTCTTACATCTTAGGTATGAAGTTTTTCAGAAACCGAGAGAAGAGGATTTTGGGATTGTCACAACATTGATACATTAAGAAGATTCTTGAACGATTCCATATGGATAGTTCCAAGAAAGAATTACTACCCTTAAGACATGGTATCCACCTGTCTAAAGGAATGGCTCCTCAAACTGTTGAGGAAAAAAAGCCATGGCTGGATGGCCTTATGCATCATCTGTAGGAAGCTTAATGTATGCTATGATGTGTACAAGGCTAGATATCTACCAATCAGTGGGAGCGGTAAGTCGTTACCAATCCTGGTATGGAGAACAACACTGGAATGCAGTAAAGAACATATTCAAATATCTAAGACGGACGCAAGATTACATCTTGGTCTATGGAGATGGTGATCTCCAAGTCTTGGGATATACATATTCTGACTTCCAATCGGATATTGATGATCGAAAGTCGACATCGGGGTTTGTATTCCTGTTGAATGGTGGTGCTATGAACTAGAGAAGCAAGAAGCAGGACACTACATCAGATTCAACAACAGAAGCCGAGTACATTGTCGCATCGGATGCTGCGAAAGAGGCGGTGTGGTTGCGCAAGTTCATCCTGGAGCTTGGCATAGTTTCCTCTGATTCTCCCATCCCGCTACTCTGCGATAACACGGGAGCCATTTCCCAGGCGAAGGAACCGAGATGGCATCAGAAGAGCAAGCACGTGGATAGGAAATGCCACATCATTTGGGAGATTCAAAAGCGTGGTGATATCATCATAACCAAGGTGGCCTCTACCGATAACGTTGCTGATCCTCTTACCAAACCTCTAACATAGAAAGTTTTCAACCAACATGTAATGAGTATTGGTTTAAGGATTATTCCTGAATGGTTCTGAGGTCTAGTAGAAGATTGTTAGCAATGTAAGCCCGAGGCGAACCATTCCTGCAATAAATATTACTGTAATAAATGATTTATCAATAAAAGTTATTGATTATGTTTCACTCCCTTTCTGAGATTGATTGAATGAATGCACTATAAGATCCCTTTGTACAATAAGGGTTATGTACCATTGCCAACTTGATAATCATACAGTTATTGATTCATTGAATCATAGAGGCTGATGCTTGATGAATATCTAAGGAGTTAGATAGAGGACTCATCAAGCATCATCAAATGATTGTAAAGTGTTGATATCAAGCATGAGTAGGAGATGGCAATCCTTTCTCATTAGGCTGATATCTAATCGACCTCTTGATGCAGGTCCTCTGCGTGGGAATAGTGATTTGGAGGTATCATGTTAGTTGAGTCAATGGGTTGACTTAACGAGATCGAGATAACCAAAGACCTATGTTGAATACTGTCACAGCATAGGCACACATCCTCTGACCAGAGACAGATTTGTTGCTATATGTCTGAATGTGTACATTTGGCAGACTACTAGGTTGATGACCTAACCAAGGTCTATACACTGGCGAGCTGGTGTCTATATAAGGACATATGAGTAATACGATCTCTCAAAGGGATCATACAGTTTCACTTGTGAACCAGGAGACATGAGCTCACACATGAGGTATTGGGATTGATCAAATTCCATGCATGGTCGTCGTGCTTTGGAAGCATGACATGAATTTGAAGGTAAGATATATGCTTTGCGAAAGCATATGATCTATACCAAATCCCAATGACCAAGAATGAGAAACTTAATGATCAAGCCCTAAAGATGACAGCGTAAAAATGATCTATATCTTCAGGATGATCATAGGTCTTCTAGTATGCAGGATGTATAGGTGTTGGAAATACCTGAGGGTGATGTGATCATAAACGATTGTATAACCATGACGCTTCCATTCCGAGGGAGTGATGAAACATTTCTGGATTTGAGTGACTCCTCTTAGTAGAGAAGTGACCTAATCTTTGTCCATGTATTGGACATTGATCTGAATGAGATTCAGATGCAATGAGAAGATTAGGTTCACACCCTTGATTTAATCAAGCATCTATGGGAGGTCCATGGGATCTGGATTTGAGATGTGATCTCAATATCCAAGTCACTATACGTGGAACAATACAATCACCCTGTCCTTATCTCCAAGTATCTGCGGAGAAATCGCATTATTCTTGAAAGGGTTCAGGAATAATTCCATAGATCTAAGCATTAAGAAATTGATAAATAAATATGATTTAATTATCTTGATGTGTATGAAAATTACACAAAGAATTTAAATTCGATTTAATTATTGTGGATAAGAATAATGTGGATAGCAATATCCAATTATTCATAATATATTTTAAATGTGATTTATAATGTATTAGAGAGTTCTAATTATAATTTATATTTGTTAATTAATTATTAATGTGTATTGGATACACATTGTGTAATTAATTGAAAATGTAAATTATATTTTGATTTCGGTTGTGAAAATAATTCACAAATTTCCAATGGCAAGATCGCAATATTCTCAAAATTAAGTATGAATTATTTTTTAAGAATATATCACAACAAAAGTTGTTGGAATAAATAATGGAGAATTTCATGGAGACATGTAATCTCATGAGATTTCATGAGATAGCCCGAACTTGGAAATAAGAGGATGGCTACCAAGTCCTATATGGAATTGGTGGTCGTCCACTATATTCCATGGGAAGATAAGATCTCATGGTAATTGACAACTTATTTGATTGATTTAATTTAGGATTGATTTGTACTTGATTTATCAAATATAATTAATCTAAATTAAATCATAAGTTGTTGGCTTTTACCAACTACAATCTTGACCATTGGATTAGACATAAATCTATCTCATCCGTTGATTTTATATGTCCCATGGATTGAGATCCATGGATCCTAAAACCCTATAAATAGAGAGGCATACCATGCTCTCTTGGTCCCTGCTTTTGAAAGCACTTCTCTCTCTATTTTTATGTCCCATGATTGAGATCCTTGCTTTTGGAAGCACTTCTCTCTCTCTCTCTTTTCTCTCCCCACAAGACAACTCTCTCTCCCTCTCCTTGGTGGCCGTCCACCAAAACCTAGAGGAGAAACCCGTCGTCGCCTTCGCCATCGCATTGCCACTTCGATGTTCTTTGGTTCTCCATCTTCTTGGAGTGCTATGCTCACGAAGAAGACGTTCGATCTCGTACGACGAGATCAGGAGTTCCCCGTGCTTGGATCAACTCATTGGATTGCGAGGATCACACAACTAATCTCCGCGCTCGCAAGCTTCTTCTCCGACGATCAGACTTGAGACGGGAGGTCTCCTTTCGTAGAGACTCTATCAACAACTCTTCAAGAGGTATTCATTTATACTTGTTATGGTTATAGATGAAACGATCCGAGAATCGTTCTTGGATCATGTGGTTTCATTGCATGAAAATTTTTTAAATTCCGCTGCATAGAACAACTAGTACGAGTAGTCGTTCTTCATCGTATTCGATACGACGCTCACACTTTCGTGATGCGCTTGAGGATTATTCCATATCCTTCATCCTCTGAGTTTTCAACATTGAATCCGCTTATTCCATTCTCCACTTCCGTACCTGAGTTGGAATAAATTGAAATGATTCGATTCTTGACATTTCTAACTTTATCCTCAATTAGTTCATATCTCTTAACAACCATAGAAATGTTATCCTCCAAAGAGTCCTCATAGAAAATCATCAAAGCAGTCTGTCTACTCCAAGGATACTGTTGAGATCTTGAAGTCTCATACTCCACATGCCTAGACTCTGACATGAAATACTGGGTCGAGTATTGACCATCCAAGTGGCAGATATTGGTCGGAGCCTCGAATAATGGAGTCAATGAATGGGGGGGGTGACAGGTCCGATATTCGCTGTGTTAAATGAGATGTGTTTAATTGACGTGCGTAAAAATACAATTTGTCATTTCGTTGTAGGCGGCAATCAGAATCGGTCAAGAAAATAACTACACAATAAGTTAATCAATTTTCAATCACGGTGGTTTTATGTTTATTTTACTAGGACAAGTCCCAAGGTCGAACACAAGGAGGCAAAGGAACAACCTAGAATTATGTCTATCAAAATTCGTGTGCGGTTTTTGAGACGATCTTTTATTTTGTAATTTTTAATGCAATCAAAGATGCAAAATGCAATTCTGGCCTATTTAGGGACTAAAATGTAAAAGTCAATCAAACGATGTCCAAAAAATACGAAACTTGGCCACAATGCAAAATATGATGAAATGAATGCACTTTAGGTTTTTGGGTATTTTTGGATGCAAGATGAATTTTTTATGAATTTGTAAATGCAAAAATGAATTTCAAAATTTAATTATAAAAAATATAAAATCTAACTCTTTTCAAGGACTAAAATTATCTAAGATCTATCACACGGTAATGGACCTAAAAAAATCCTAAACCTCGAAAATATAAGATTCAAGACTTATTAATAATCAAATAATGAAATATGCAATATTATTTTACAGGACAAACTATGCATGCAAATGCAATTCTTTTTTGGTACAATGTCAAGAGCAATTAAATCTACAATATGTGATTTTTCGGGAATTTTTAGAGCAACGGTTAATCAATTATTAAAATTACATCACAAATTGGGCAAAGTATGCAATTTTCCACAGAATAATTAATTATTAATTAACCAATGATCACAAAAATATCCACGATATGTCAAAATGTAGAGAATTAAATGAGGAACAAATTGCCAATTTTTGAGAAATAAAATAATGCAATGTAATTGTTCAAAATAAAGGGGAAAGATAGGGGTACAGATGCTATATTTAAATAAAATAAATAAAAAATACAGGGGGACCTAGATGTAATTACCAATACTGGTGGGGGTGCCTTGTAAAATGACCAATAAGTTACGTGCCGAGCACGTGACCTGGGACTGTGGGGCCAGCGCAAAAAGGAAAATCTCCTGCGGCGTATTTGCAATTTAACCCGCGGAGCACGTGACCCAGGGTAATGACGTAAGGTGACGTTCCCCTGCCACATGCCACACACGTGGGATGGGGGCCTCGGATCGGCCCGGTGCTGGCAGTTGGGAGGCGGTAGCGGAGTGGCCGGTGGACTGTCATGGTGGCTGAACTCCGATCGTAGGAGGCAGTTGGTGGTGTGAAGGAGGGGTCGGTGCCGTGGTAGAGGACCGCCGGACTCCTGGTGGTACTGCTGAGGTGAAGGGGGGGGGGGACCGGAAGGCCTCCGACGATTACGCAGCTGGTGGCTGGGTTCCTGCACCGCGGAGGGGGAGCCAGGTGTCAACGGCCTGGCCGTGAGCGAGGCATTGACGAAGGAGCAGCCGGTGGTGGTCTGAGTTGTCAGAGAAGGCGCTCGGGGATGGTTGACGTGAAGCAAGGGATTGTCGTTGACATGGAGCTGGGTCGACGAAGCGGTTGAGGATGTCGGAGATGTTGCGTTGGTGAAGACGAGGCGGAGAGCGAGGTGGTCGATGTCGTAGGCTCTACAACTTACACCCGGAGCTTGGCAGTACACCGGTGTGGCACTACGACGACATCTGCGATTGGGCGCCGGATCTCACCAGAACGGAAGCGTCGTTGTCACCGCCGTGAGGTGTCGATTAGGTGCAGTCGGCGGAAGGCGAAAGCTGGAGGTGATGACGTTCTTTTATAGATTGGGGATCACAGCTGGAGAAGGAAAAATCCTAAGGCGAATTGGAATCGGGGATGAGATCTGATTCGAGGGGATGACCGGGGAGATTTGATCGTGATTGTGAGATGAAGATAAGCCAAGGGGAGGCGCACGACGACGGGTGAAATTGTGGTGGAGATTTCACGATGTTTATGTTCCCCCATATACCTCATTCCCTTAGCATGTTGGTTGGGATTTTTGGCTGGGATTTACAGGTCAATTTTGGTTGGGATTTTTGGCTTCTTATTTTGTGCAGAAATAAGGCATAAATTGCAATTCTTATGAAAACATGTATGAATGCTAATACTGCAGAATAAATGCAGAAATGCAGATGATTTTGGGGGATTTGAGCTTAATTACTGAGATTTAGAGTGATGAATATAAGATTCATCCGGGGGTTGGTATGTCTAGCTCATCAGTCCAAGCCCTTGAATGTGTAGTCTCTCCGAATGAAGGATGTTCAATGTGGGCTTTATTACTAAGGTCAATCAAGTCAAGAAGATCATATAATGCATGCCTCTCCATCCGATTTGTTCGATCGATCATGTTATTCCCTAAGGTCATGTCAGGATGTGTATATGTGAATGGATGTCCTGTCCCAACATAAGAAGAGAATGAGGTCTATGGGGCCACATAATTCTGCTAATAATTTGTCTTAGCAGTGGATTGCTCTTCGGATTGTTCATTGGTTCCATAAGTGATCGACTATAAGGTGAGTTAGCCCGGGTTGGATGTAGGTCAGGGGAGTAAGAAGGTGGGGTAGATGAGAAACGAGAAGAAGTGGGAAAGTCAGTCGAAGGTCTGACTTCATGATCGGGTTGAGGTGGAACCAACCATTATAATGGTCTCCCACAGTTAGTGGGGGATAAATGGAAGAATGAGAAGGTGAAGATGAATGGTATATGGTCGAGGAGGAGTGACCAGAGAGGTCTGGGTATGGGGACCAATAACCTGACATCTTGAATAGAAATGGTTGAATGTGAGGATCGAATAGAGAATGTGCAAGTACACAGGATAATGCACATGAACAAACACAAAACTAACGCAAGAGCAAACCCCAAATTCACCAACTCAACACGTGAGGGCCGATCGGCCGAATTATCTTATCAGTTTTAGTTGGTGATAAATGCAAGTCTTGAAAGATAAACGAGTTGTTAGGTGCTTTTACTTCCTTGCAGGTTGTCCCAATTCTTACGAAACCCACTTTCAATCAGTATAGGAGTAGGTGTCGATTGTATAAATATGGCTACCCATTTCTTAAGGACAATGCCTTATAAGGCATCCTCTAAACCTCCCACTATGCTAAGGAAATCTGGACCGTTTACCGGCTACCTGTAGATCCTCACTGAAAAGTGGTTAATCATTTTGAACCAGTAGTCTATATGAAAATCCTGGCTTTGGCTCTATCCTCGTGTTGTCTCTCTCTCATTTGTAAGTAAATTCAGACAATAACGGGGTTGCTCTCCTGCAAACAAGGGTTAATTTTAGTCATTTATTTGGTCAACTTCGATTTAGCAATCCCAATTTTATTTTTGATTTCCACTTGATTAATCCACCAAACACAACACATCTAACGATCAATCCGGATTTCCTTTTAACTTAAGTTTCATAACCAAGGGGAAGAGTTTCTAGAAAAACGGATGCAAGCGATGAAATCAATGATGCATGCCCAGTTTAGAAGACTTACAATTATCCTCGTTCTCTACATGTAGGATGCAAAGAAGAATTGAAAATTTTTTATTCTATATGAATTGCAAGCAAGAAAATCATTCCTAGACATGCAGTTCTATTAGCAAGTGATGAATAATTTAATTTTTACTAATAACTCTAAGGTCTAAGTGCATCTCGTTAAGTGTGATGTGTGTTTCTATAAAGTACGAGCACAAGCAAATTTGAAATTAAACTACCGTGTGCCTAACCTAATTTTGTCACTTAAGTCGAGCCCCACCCTCTCCGTAGAGTGAAACAGGTCTCAACACACCACAAAATAATGTCCAAGTGTCCAGTTACACGCGTGAGATCCCAAATGTAATCTTCTAGAAATTTGCAGTTATTAGAAAAAAATTTAAATGCAGAAAAATAATCCTACACTCTAAAATCTCTCACGACTCGACTTGATCCTAATTTTTAATGTGAATCCTTCAGTCGGCTTATAACCAAAACAGGCCGACCTCCGGTGCTCCTGAATTGCTTGGAAACCCAAGCGACCACTCCATAGCATCAGGTCCCTCGCATAAAAACAGGACAATGGTCAGAGAGATAGACATAAAATAATGCAAATAAATAAATACAAAAAATAGAAAAGAAAAAATAGAGAAATATTCACAAGAAAATTGGGGGTCATACTACCTAGGGATGGAGAACTTAAAATCTGAATTTTCTAAAAATGAACCTAAGACGTACCTCCCCTGCAACGACATCATTAGATGAATCATGGAATTACCCTTTCAAAAATATCTTATTAATGATTAAAAGTTGTTCGTTCATTGTAGTCGGGTAATCCTGGATTAATAAAAATCCAATGTTTCTCAATTAAACGCAAGCGGTCGAATTATTTTACTTGGGAAACATTAAGGTCGAACTCAGAGAGGGCACTGTCTCCTTAGGTGTACTTAAAGTCGATATGGAGATTAGGTTTTCAAAGGAATATTTTTTTGGTATTTTTAAGTGCAATTAAAATTGCAATGTAATTTTAGGATAGTTTAAGGGTAAAATGCAAATTTCGATCAATTCAAGTCCAAAAATTCTCAAACTTGGCTAGAATGTGGAATGTGATGAAATTAGACTTCTGTAATTTTTTTGTATTGGATGCAAAATGAATTAACTATGAATAAAATATACAGACTAGGTGAATTTGAATTAATTAAATTTAATAAATATTAAACCTTAATATTTTTTGAAATTAAATTATCCTAGATCTATGTAAGAGGAATCCAGAATAATTTTTAATACCTAAAAAAACTATGTGAGGAATTAATTAAAAATCAATTACTAAATTTACCTTTTCATTTATTTTGACCTCAATATGCGTGCAAATGGGATAAATTTTGGGCAAAATGTAAAACAATCTAAAATCAATCCTACTATAAATTTTTGCTAATTTTTCGAGAAGCGAAATTTAATATGAATTAAATAGCATGCAATGGGTAAATTATATAATTTTCCACCAAAATAATTATATTAAAGAAAACATAGCTCACAAAAATATATTCAATTTCCACAATGATAGAGATAATGTTGTTCTATAATGAGCAAATTTTAGAATAAAGAAATGATGATGTATAAGAGTCCAAATTAACATGCAAACACATGGATTTATTAGCGAATACAGGAATAAAATTGATAAAAATACTGAAAAGGACTTTTATGAGATTACCAAGACTTTAGCGGAGCTGAATGCAATTTGCCTAGTGGAAAGCATGTGTTGCATGTGCCTCAGGAGCAGGGGGTCCATGCAATATTTTGAATGCGTAGGAGAAATTTTGCAAATTTCCCAAATACACGTGCACCTCACGTTTTATAGGAGGCAGGGGCATGTTTGCAACTTTTCCAAGGGTACCACTTGTCATGCACGTGACTACTGGCTGGCAGAAATGCTAATTTTGGTAGACCCTTGGGTGTCAATATGTAATTAACCCAAAGGGTGGTGCCCTGCACGTGAGGGTTGTGCCCTCTCCCTTGTTTTATGCATCCAAAGGGGAGGCAGAGGGCGCGGGATTTAGCGGCTGCGGTAGGAAGAGGCAGATGGTGCAGGCGATCGCATGGCATGAGCGGGTCATGCGTCAAGGCTCGGCCGACACACGATAGAGCGGTGGAGAAGGCCCGTGGGATGGCTGGGGCGAGCGACTTCTCGAAGGTGCGATCTAGGGGGTGGCAGTGCAGAGTTCGTGCAGGTGGCATGGGCGGGTGCAATAAGGATGGCTGTGTATATGTGAATGGATGTCATGTCCCAACATGAGAACGGAATGAGGTCTATGGGGGCACATAATTCTGCTAATAATTTGTCATAGCAGTGGATTGCTCTTCGGATTGTTCATTGGTTCCATAACTGATTGACTATAAGGTGAATTAGCCCAGGTTGGAAGCAGGTCAGAGGAGTAAGAAGGTGGGGTAGGTGAGAAATGCGAAGAAGTGGGAAAGTCAGTCGAAGGTCTAACTTCATGATCGGGTAGAGGTGGAACCAACCACGAGTAATGGTCTTCCACGGATGGTGGGGCATTAATGGAAGAAGTAGAAGGTGAATATGAATGGTATATGGTCGAGGAGGAGTGACCGGAGAGGTCTGGGTAAGGGGACCAATAACCTGACATCTTGAAGAGAAATTGATGAATGAGAGGATCAAAGTAGAGAATGTGCATGTACACAGGATAATGCACATGAACAAACACAAAAATAACGCAAGAGCAAACCCCAAATTCACCAACTCAACACGTGAGGGCCGATCGACCGAATTATCTTATCAGTTTTAGTTGGTGATAAATGCAAGTCTTGAAAGATAAACGAGTTGTTAGGTGCTTTTACTTCCTTGCAGGTTGTCCCAATTCTTACGAAACCCACTTTCAATCAGTATAGGAGTCGGTGTCGATTATATAAATATGGCTACCCATTTCTTAAGGACAATGCCTTATAAGGCATCCTCTAAACCTCCCACTATGCTAAGGAAATCTAGACCGTTTACCGGCTACCTGTAGATCCTCACTAAAAAGTGGTTAATCATTTTGAACCAGTAGTCTATATGAAAATCCTGGCTTTGGCTCTATCCATGTGTTGTCTCTCTCTCATTTGTAAGTAAATTCAGACAATAACGGGGTTGCTCTCCTACAAACAAGGGTTAATTTTAGTCATTTATTTGGTCAACTCTGATTTAGCAATCCCAATTTTATTTTTAATTTTCACTTGATTAATCCACCAAACACAACACATCTAACGATCAATCCTGATTTCCTTTTAACTTAAGTTTCATAACCAAGGGGAAGATTGTCCAGAAAAACTGATGCAAGCGATGAAATCGATGATTCATGCCCAGTTTAGAAGACTTACAATTATCGTCGTTCTCTACATGTAGGATACAAAGAAGAATTGAAAATTTTTTATTCTATATGAATTGCAAGCAAGAAAATCATTCCTAGACATGCAATTCTATTAGCAAGTGATGAATCATTTAATTTTGACTAATAACTCTACGGTCTAAGTGCATCTCGTTAAGTGTGATGTGTGTTTCTATAAAGTATGAGCACAAGCAAATTTGAAATTAAACTACCGGGTGCCAATCCTAATTTTGCCACTCAAGTCGAGCCCCACCCACTCCGTAGAGTGAAACAGGACTCGACTCACCACAAAATAATGTCCAAGTGTCCAGTTACACGCGTGAGATCCCAAATGTAATCTTTTAGAAATGTGCAGTTATTAGAAAATAATTTAAATGCAGAAAAATAATCCTACACTCTAAAATCTCTCACGACTCGACTTGATCTTAATTTTTAATGTGAATCATTCAGTCAGCTTATAACCAAAAAAAGCTGACCTCCGGTGCTTCTGAAATGCTTGGAAACCTAAGCGACCACTCCATAGCATCGGGTCCCTCGCATAAAAACATGACGATGGTCAGAGAGATAGACATAGAATAATGCAAATAAATAAATACAAAAAATAGAAAAGAAAAAATGGAGAAATATTCACAAGAAAATTGGGGGTCAGACTACCTAGGGATGGAAAACTTAAAATCTGAATTTTCTAAAAGTGAACCTAAGACGTACCTCCCCAGCAACGACATCATTAAATGAATCATGGAATTACCCTTTCAAAAATATCGAATTAATAATTAAAAGTTGTTCGTTCATTGTAGTCGGGTAATCCTGGATTAATAAAAATCCAATGTTTCTCAATTAAACGCAAGCGGTCGAATTATTTTACTTTGGAAACATTAAGGTCGAACTCAGAGAGGGCACTGTCTCCTTAGGTGTACTTAAAGTCGATATGGAGATTAGGCTTTCAAAGGAATATTTTTTTGGTATTTTTAAGTGCAATTAAAATTGCAATGTAATTTTAGGATAGTTTAAGGGTAAAATGCAAATTTCGATCAATTCAAGTCCAAAAATTCTCAAACTTGGCTAGAATGTGGAATGTGATGAAATTAGACTTCTGTAATTTTTTTGTATTGGATGCAAAATGAATTAACTATGAATAAAATATACAGACTGGGTGAATTTGAATTAATTAAAGTTAATAAATACTAAACCTTAATATTTTTTATAAATTAAATTATCCTAGATCTATGTAAGAGGAATCCAGAATAATTTTTAATACCTAAAAACACTATGTGAGGAATTAATTAAAAATCAATTACTAAATTTACATTTTCATTTATTTTGACCTCAATATGCGTGCAAATGGGATAAATTTTGGGCAAAATGTAAAACAATCTAAAATCAAGCTACTACAAATTTTTGCTAATTTTTTGAGAAACGAATAATTTAATAAGAATTAAATAGCATGCAATGGGTAAATTATATAATTTTCCACCAAAAGATTTATATTAAAGAAAACATAGCTCACAAAAATATATTCAATTTCCACAATGATAGAGAATATGTTGTTCTATAATGAGCAAATTTTAGAATAAAGAAATGATGATGTATAAGAGTCCAAATTAACATGGAAACACATGGATCTATTAGAAAATACTGGAATAAAATTGATAAAAATACTGAAAAGGACTTTTATGTGATTACCAATACTTTAGCGGAGCTGAATGCAATTTGCCTAGTGGAAAACATGTGTTGCATGTGCTTCAGGAGCAGGGGGTCCATGCAATAATTTGAATGCGCAGGAGAAATTTTGCAAATTTCCCAAATACACGTGCACCTCACGTGTTATAGGAGGCAGGGGCATGTTTGCAACTTTTCCAAGGGTACCACTTGTCATGCACGTGACTACTGGCTGGCAGAAATGCTAATTTCGGCAGACCCTTGGGTGTCAATATGTAATTAACCCAAAGGGTGGTGCCCTGCACGTGAGGGTTGTGCCCTCTCCCTTGTTTTATGGATCCACAGGGGAGGCAGGGGGCGCGAGATTTAGCAATGCGGTAGGAAGAGGCAGATGGTGCAGGCGATCGCATGGCATGAGCGGGTCATGCGTCAAGGCGCAGCCGACACACGGCAAAGCGGTGGAGAAGGCCTGTGGGATGGCTGGGGCGAGCGACTTCTCGAAGGTGCGATCTAGGGGGTGGCAGTGCAGAGTTCGTGCAGGTGGCATGGGCGGGTGCAATAAGGATGGCTGTGTATATGTGAATGGATGTCCTGTCCCAACATGAGAAGAGAATGAGGTCTATGGGGGCACATAATTCTGCTAATAATTTGTCTTAGCAACGGATTACTCTTCGGATTGTTCATTGGTTCCATAAGTGATCGACTATAAGGTGATTTAGCCAGGGTTGGAAGTAGGTCAGGGGAATAAGAAGGTGGGGTAGGTGAGAAATGTGAAGAAGTGGGAAAGTCAGTCGAAGGTCTAACTTCATGATCGGGTAGAGGTGGAACCAACCACGAGTAATGGTCTTCCTCGGATGGTGGGGGATTAATGGAAGATGTAGAAGGTGAATTTGAATGGTATATGGTTGAGGAGGAGTGACCGGAGAGGTCTGGGTAAGGGGACCAATATGCTGACATCTTGAAGAGAAATTGATGAATGAGAGGATCAAAGTAGAGAATGTGCATGTACACAGGATAATGCACATGAACAAACACAAAACTAATGCAAGAGCAAACCCCAAATTCACCAACTCAACACGTGAGGGCCGATCGGCCGAATTATCTTATCAGTTTTAGTTGGTGATAAATGCAAGTCTTGAAAGATAAACGATTTGTTAGGTGCTTTTACTTCCTTGCAGGTTGTCCCAATTCCTACGAAACCCACTTTCAACCAGTATAGGAGTAGGTGTCGATTGTATAAATACGGCTACCCATTTCTTAAGGACAATGCCTTATAAGGCATCCTCTAAACCTCCCACTGTGCTAAGGAAATCTGGACCGCTTACCGGCTACCTGTAGATCCTCACTGAAAAGTGGTTAATCATTTTGAACCAGTAGTCTATATGAAAATCCTGGCTTTGGCTCTATCCTCGTGTTATCTCGCTCTCATTTGTAAGTAAATTCAGACAATAACGGGGTTGCTCTCCTGCAAACAAGGGTTAATTTTAGTCATTTACTCGGTCAACTCTAATTTAGCAATCCCAATTTTATTTTTGATTTTCACTTGATTAATCCACCAAACACAACACATCTAATGATCAATCCTGATTTCCTTTTAACTTAAGTTTCATAACCTAGGGGAAGAGTGTCCAGAAAAACTGATGCAAGCGATGAAATCAATGATGCATGCCCAGTTTAGAAGACTTACAATTATCCTCGTTCTCTACATGTAGGATGCAAAGAAGAATTGAAAATTTTTTATTCTATATAAATTGCAAGCAAGAAAATCATTCCTAGACATGCAGTTCTATTAGCAAGTGATGAATAATTTAATTTTGACTAACAACTCTACGGTCTAAGTGCATCTCGTTAAGTGCGATGTGTGTTTCTATAAAGTACGAGCACAAACAAATTTGATATTAAACTACCGGGTGCCTATCCTAATTTTGCCACTCAAGTTGAGCCTTACCCTCTCCGTAGAGTGAAACAGGTCACGACACAACACAAAATAATGTCCAAGTGTCCAGTTACACGCGTGAGATCCCAAATGTAATCTTCTAGAAATGTGCAGTTATTAAAAATAATTTAAATGCAGAAAAATGATCCTACACTCTAAAATCTCTCACGACTCGACTTGATCTTAATTTTTAATGTGAATCCTTCAGTCGACTTATAACCAAAAAAGCCGACCTCCGGTGCTCCTGAAATGCTTGGAAACCCAAGCGACCACTCCATAGCATCGGGTCCCTCGCAAAAAAACAGGACGATGGTCAGAGAGATAGATACAAAATAATGCAAATAAATAAATACAAAAAATAGAAAAGAAAAAACGGAGAAATATTCACAAGAAAATTGGGGGTCAGACTACCTAGGGATGGAAAACTTAAAATCTGAATTTTCTAAAAATGAACCTAAGACGTACCTCCCCAGCAACGACATCATTAGATGAATCATGGAATTACCCTTTCAAAAATATCGAATTAATGATTAAAAGTTGTTCGTTCACTGTAGTCGGGTAATCCTGGATTAATAAAAATCCAATGTTTCTCAATTAAACGCAAGCAGTCGAATTTTTTTACTTGGGAAACATTAAGGTCGAACTCAGAGAGGGCACTGTCTCCTTAGGTTACTTAAATTCGATATGGAGATTAGGTTTTCAAAGGAATATTTTTTTGGTATTTTTAAGTGCAATTAAAATTGTAATGTAATTTTAGGATAGTTTAAGGATAAAATGCAAATTTCGATCAATTCAAGTCCAAAAATTCTCAAACTTGGCCAGAATGTGGAATGTAATGAAATTAGACTTCTTTAATTTTTTTGTAGTGGATGCAAAATGAATTAACTATGTATAATATATATAGACTAGGTGAATTTGAATTAATTAAATTTAATAAATACTAAACCTTAATATTTTTTAGAAATTAAATTATCCTAGATCTATGTAAGAGGAATCCAGAATAATTTTTAATACCTAAAAACACTATGTGAGAAATTAATTAAAAATCAATTACTAAATTTACCTTTTCATTTATTTTGACCTCAATATGCGTGCAAATGGGATAAATTTTAGGCAAAATGTAAAACAATCTAAAATCAAGCTACTACGAATTTTTGCTAATTTTTCAAGAAACGAATAATTTAATATGAATTAAATAACATGCAATGGGTAAATTATATAATTTTCCACCAAAATAATTATATTAAAGAAAACATAGCTCACAAAAATATATTCAATTTCCACAATGATAGAGAATATGTTGTTCTATAATGAGCAAATTTTAGAATAAAGAAATGATGATGTATAAGAGTCCAAATTAACATGCAAACACATGGATCTATTACCAAATAAAGGAATAAATTGATAAAAATACTGAAAAGGACTTTTATGTGATTACCAAGACTTTAGCGGAGCTGAATGCAATTTGCCTAGTGGAAAGCATGTGTTGCATGTGCCTCAGGAGCAGGGGGTCCATGCAATAATTTGATTGCGTAGGAGAAATTTTGCAAATTTCCCAAATACACGTGCACCTCACGTGTTATAGGAGGCAGGGGCATGTTTGCAACTTTTCCAAGGGTACCACTTGTCATGCACGTGACTACTGGCTGGCAGAAATGCTAATTTTGGCAGACCCTTGGGTGTCAATATGTAATTAACCAAAATGGTGGTGCCCTGCACGTGAGGGTTGTGCCCTCTCCCTTGTTTTATGGATCCAAAGGGGAGGCAGAGGGCGCGGGATTTAGCGGTTGCGGTAAGAAGAGGCAGATGGTGCAGGCGATCGCATGGCATGAGCGGGTCATGCGTCAAGGCTCAGCTGACACACGGCAGAGCGGTGGAGAAGGCCTGGGGGATGGCTGGGGCGAGCGACTTCTCGAAGGTGTGATCTAGGGGGTGGCAGTGCAGAGTTCGTGCAGGTGGCATGGGCGGGTGCAATAAAACTGCTCGAGGAGGCGGAGGGGTGGTGCGGGAGTCTCCTGCGGTGGTCCTGTACGAGGCTCTCAAGCATGTCCGGATGTGGTGCTGCTGTTGTAAAAATGCAACTGAATGAGATTGGCTGGACCTTCTGCTGAGCGGTGATGGGAGATGATCGATTCACCAATAACCTGTATGTTAAGAACCTGTTTCTCAGGCTCGAAAATCAGTTTGATGAAATTGGTAAGGGATCGTGAACTGTGTTGCTCCTGTGCATAATTGATGGTGTAAGGAGCGTGATGTTCCGACCACGATTTAGTCGGAGATGAAAGGTATGGAAAAGAGAGAAGTGGTAGGGGTGAGATGGAAAATGTGAGGGTGTGTGATGGTGGAAGTTGGGTTTGGTATTGTGAGTCATGAATGGAGAAGAAGAAGCAAGAATAGGGGAAGAAAGAAAGGGAGGTCGTTTGCCTGGGGTGGATCAGCGGTACGTAGCTCCTATTGCAGCCTCAATCGACAAGAGGACGGCATCGAGAAGCTAGGCGAGCTTCGCGTGAAGGATGGCTGAGGGAGGCGTAGAGGATGCATCCTCGCACAAGGGGTGGAGGGCGCATGCCTGGCAGAAGAGGAGGCCGCAGGAGGCAGACATGGGAACGTGTGCAGGGAAAGAGGAAGGAAGGGGGAAGGCACCACGTGGCGCGGCCACGTGGCAAGTAGTTTTTTTATTTTTTTATTTAAATAAATAATAATAATATATTGAATAACAAAATATCAATAAAATAAATATAAATAATAGAATAATAATAATTAGCAAGAAAATAATAATTAAAATAAAGGTAAAATAAATAATAAATAATAATTAAAATAAATAAATAAATAAAATAATATAAAAATAAAATAAATAAGTAAATTGATTATAATTAAAATAATAAATAAAATAAAATAAAAATGGAGGTGACATGTGGTGGCTCCCGAAGCTTCCACGTGTCACTCCCGGATTTACAAAAAGTACTTTTTGGGGTACCTTATAGATATAAAATACCTTATTTTTGTCTTTTGCGGATTTTTTTTTCATTTTTAAAAAAGAGAAAAATAAAAATAAAAATAGAGAAAATATGAAAGAAATATTTACAACTTAATCTATTTTTTTGGTTTTTTAATAATTAAGAAAATAAAAAGATAAAATGAGGGTATTTTATTCAATATGTACAATATATAATAGGGACTGAAAACCCAAATTTCACATACGAACTCCGATTTTTATGAAATTGATCTTATTTTGAAGGTCTTTGAGTGAATATTACTTCAAATGTGAGTAGACCAAAATCGGACATTGTATGAGAGAGATATGTGTATTTTAAAGTTCTTAGTCTCAAACTTGGATTTGGATTTTATTGGACAATTTTACAAGTAGTGTTTTTTGATATTTTTTCTGTATTGGTGTTAGTAATATATACACTATAGAGGTTATTTTATTAGATTTGGAATTAGTATAAAATAGATAAAATTAATTGAAGTTAGCTAATATAGATGTCAATATGTACAAGTTAATTCGGCTCCTTATTTAATGCAAATATGAATGCTAATATGTGAACATTAATTCTAGATGCATGAATGTGACTAATCCACAATTAATGGAAATATACAACTAATTGTTGGTGAACGATGTTCTATTTTAAACTTTTAGAGTGATGAATGATAGATTCATCAATACTTTAGCAATAACTCATACTTTTGTATTTCTCAAAAATATGGCTAATTAATAAAACACAATAACTTATTGAAAACACTTGTAATAAATTAGTTAACGATGTTTTGCAAAATGATTTGAAAAATGATTGAAAATTTATTTGAAATCTCTTTTAAAAAACTATTGGAAAACTTTTGTAAAATGTTTTCAAACCTTTGTAAAAATCTGTTGTTTGCCAAAATTCCTATTATTTGTATAAATAAATTCTTTTGAAAATCTATTTGCAAATGAGTTGAAAAATGGTTGCAAAAATCTTTTGAAAAACCTATATAAACTATTTAGAAAATATTTGCAAATTATTTTCAAGGCATTTAAATGTTTGTAAAAATGTTTATCAAAATTATTTGCAAAAATAAGTATTCAAAATGTTTGCAAAAACATTTTAAAAAAATGTTTTTTTTTAATTGTTCAAATAAAAGACTTATAACTATGTATATAATTTGTATATTAATCTTATAAATACTCACTAACACTCATCTTGTAAAATCCCATGTTTAAAATACTCTTTCACTACCATCCTTGTAAATATAGATGCCCTGTTGTGTAAATACCTGCTTATAATTCTTTTGTAACCATTTTGTCTTTCAAAAATCCCTAAAAATTTCAAAATTCAAAATCAATCCAAAAACATTTGCAAAATCTTTTTGAAAACTTGAATAAATAAATTGCAAAACTTTTCCAAAAATCCATATAAAGTTCAAAATAGGAAAATTATAGCTCAAAAATATTTTCCTCATATTGTACATAGCATTTGCCTTTTTAGATTGATGTTAATAATTGAACTATTCTAAGTAAAATCTGAAGATTAAAGCTTGGTTGGACCTTAATATACCTAACCATATTAACCTTTAAGGATCTGGAATAGAGACACTTCAGGTCTATTGGACTTAATTGTTTGAGACACCAAAACTATTTTCAGTGTCGTCTTGACTTCCTAAGCAGAATATTTCGGAACACACGCATGATTCTTGTCGATAGTGACCTAGCTTGCACAACTTCACCTTACATCTTGCTCAACTCAGTTGAAGTGGTAGAGGGTTGGATTTACCAGCATGAAACACAAGCCAATGGAGACATCGGAAGTCACTGACGAACCGCAAAATCGACCCTTTAAGAGAGTGTTTTTAGCACTCGGAAACATCATCGTAGTCGGGCCGATTTTGGTCATCAAAGAGACCACCTCATTGATACATGTCAAGTAAGAATGCGATGGTCGTTATTTTATTATTTTACTTGGCAAGATACCATGGTCGAACTCAGGGACACGAACCTCTCTCGTATTAATCGGATTTAAGTTTATTTAATTAAATGTTGAGTTAAAGGCATATAGGTCAAAATCATGCAAGGAGACAACAATGCAATGATAAGAAAGTAAACATGCATTTTTTATTCATTTTTTTATCATGCAAATAAAATCCATGTAATGCAATTAAAATATGCCCTAGGTGAATTTAATGAGCAAAAATAAATAAGAGTTAATTTCGATTTCAGTTAAAAAGGCAGATGTGATGAAAAATGTTAAGCAAGGCATCAGTGCAAGTTCAGATAGACACATGAATATAAAATAATTCACAAGATTCATTGTGTCCAAGACAACAACTAAGCATGCCATTAGAAAGTACATCGAACAAGCTCTCAAATGAAACTGAAATCAACTAAAATAGAGGTACGGTGCTCAAGATATGCAATATGGAAGATAAGGGCATAAATGAAAGAAAACATGAAATAAACTTGCAGACAGGTCCCTAGGAGGGATTGAAATGTAATAAAAATAAAGTTCGGGACCTTCCCTGTAAACGACCCACACGCACAGGGGCATTTTTGCAATTTTGAAAACCCGCGAGGGTTTCAGTGCAAATTACCCACTGTGCACATGATCTGCACGTGACGCAAGACCTGAATGCAATATGGAGAAGTCAGCGGGGCCTGGCTGCAATTAGCCCAGAAAACCATGTTCCAGGCACGTGCTTCCTAGGCTCAGGACGGCTCGGAGGCTCGGTGCTGCTTCGGGTCGGCTCGGGCAGTTCGAAGCTCGATGCAGGTTCGATAGGCTCGGTAGTGTCCAAGCCTAGAGGCTAGGCCACTAGGCTCGGGGAAACTCTGACGTCGCCACGCGGTTCATTGAGAGCCACCCAATCCTGATGATCGGATGGCTACTGTGCGCTCAGGTGTCTCGATGTGGCCTGTTGGAGGCCGTTGGATCGAGATGATCCAAGGGCTGCTGAAGGCGATGACGCGGCTGAATATGAGCCATCCGATTGTAGTGATCGAATGGTCGTTGTGGGCTTCTGAAGGGTCGACGTGGCTGCACTGGGGCCATTGGATCGAGATGATCCAATGGTCAAAGAAGTCGATGGCGTGGCTTCATCATGGCCGTTGGATGGTCGCTGAGATGAGACCATCCAATGGTAGCTGCACTTCGTCCTGTATCTTCGGCGGGCGGCGATCTTGGAGCTCCGGCGAAGGCGCTCCTCCTCCGCCTCTCCAATCTGGGCACGGTGAACCTCCCCCGAGCTCAATGAGATATCGTCGATGAAGCTCGAAACTCGGGGGAGGTCCAGGAGCTGATGGCGTCGATCATCGGGGCTCGAAGTTTGCAGGCGGCTGTGACGAAGTATGCTCAGGCGACGTTCCGACCATTGACATATAGGACACCTGCAGGGTTAATACACATAGCCGAAGCATATAGGTGCGTGCGTGAGGCGACGTGAGGAGCTCATGCGGGCGAAGAGTGCGGTGAGCTCGAAGCTCCTCCGCCGTGAGGGCGGAGGAGGTGGGTCGAAGGTGGCTGAGGGTCTGGAGGAAGAGAAGGTGAGCGGGAGCGTGCGCGTGAAAGATTGGAGTGTGGCTGAGCGCAGAGGGTGTTCAATGGAGCTTGGAAGGGGGTAGATTGACCTAGAAAATTACAAGAATTAAGAAGAAAAATGCAGAGAGAGAAAGAGAGGACTTACCGGCGATTGGGCGGAGCGGAGCTTGGGGGCGAGCTCGAAGTTATGCATGGAGGAGAAGGATGATGGGGGAAGACCGTGGGATGGTTGGAGAAGGAAGAGGTCCACAGGAGTGGTGGTGAAAATGGAAAGGGGGAGTGGTCGTCGAGCAGGATCGTGGGAGAGAGATGAGGAGGCTGGAGGTTAACGAAGACCTCTAACCGTTGGATCTGGAGATCCAACGGTGGAGATCTAAGCGTGAAAGAACGGCGTAGATAAGACCCGAGGCGGTGCGATCGAAGGGATGTGACGCAGCCACGTGTCGAGCTCTGGCCGCGGCGCTGGCGAGCGGCTTGGATGTGAAGGAGTTGTTGATCGGAAGGTTGAGGATTAAGCGGTCATGGACGGCAGAGATCAAGACATTAAGGGTGTGATCGGACGGATCTCAATGCGCCACGTGGAGCGCTGGGTGTGCGCGCCAGCGGACGGTGATGATGGAAATTTGAAGCTCTGATCGAAAGGTCCAGGACGCAGCGGTTCTGTGCGGTTGAGATCGCACCTTCAAACACTGATAATATGGCGGGGGAGATGACACGTGGTGTAAGCAGAAGAAGGCGGGAACGAGTGGTGAAGATGGAAGCTGGGGAATGATCTTACGGTTGAGGGAAAGCAATGGCGTGGAGAGATGGGAGCCGTTGGATCTCCGGAGGAGATCTGACGGCCCAGATCGCAGGCGGGTTGGACAAGGTAAGCGGGGCCACGTGGCGCACCCAGAGAGGGCCACGTGGCCCAATCAGATTATTCCAATGATATTTTTGACATTTAAAGGCTTATTTGGTCGAATTTGAGAAAACTCAAAACATGAAAGTTGTAGATCTTGATGAGATCTACAAGTTTCATGTTGACCAAAACTAGAGATGAGATCAACTAGAGCCTCCAAATATTTTTAAGGGTATCTTTAAGTCTAAAAATACCACTGATTTTATTTTGTCATTTTTTTGTGATTTTTAATTTATTTAGGACTCTGTTAATTACAACACCTTAACTGGGTTTTATTGACAAAACTTTAAGCAAGGGGGTTAATTATAGGAAATAAAGATGATGAAACTGAGGTTCATCACCCCCCTATACTTAAACTATGCTCGTCCTCGAGCATCAAAAAGAATGACTAAGTTGGATTAACCCCCTTGTGCATGTGAATACAGGATCTAATCTGATCAAGTCGACTCGACTTTAGAGATCCAAAATTCTAGAGTTCAACCCAGCCTTAATCAAGAGGCTTCCAATTCTTCTACTTCTCTAGACTCTCTCTGATGTACATATAAGCTAAAGGATATGAAGTTTAGTGTGGACTGCAATTTCGAGAGTAGAGTCAAGTCTTCACCCAAAGTTTTAGTCCGAGAAAATCTCCTAAGGACCCAATCCTCAACACTAGGGAATAAATCAAATCTTGCATTCAGTCCACCGTCTCTTTAGTTGTCAGACTTAGAAAATGTAGATGGCAGGCCAGAAATAGAGGGCATGGGATTGTGTCAATTCTTCTCTCCCTCTCATTGGAACAAGGATTCTCTCTAGTGCCTTTTACGCAACACATTTTTTTGGTGTTGATCAGTGCGTCCGTCAAGAGAAGTTGGAGCCGTCTGCACTTGTTTTCTTGGGAGTACACCGGGGTGTGTCTCTTTTGAGTACCTATCGTACCTTCAACACCCAGACTTGTAGCATTTACGATGCAGAGCCCTTTTTTGGTGCAAGCCCGACTCCTGGTCCTAATAGCGGTGGTCCAAGTGGACACTTTGAAATGGTTGGGAGCGCTCGCCTTTGGTGGAAGCTCTTTGTTGTAACTTTGTGGAATAAGAGCTTTTCTTTGATTTTCATTGACTTGTATAATTTGTGGCTAGCTCCACTGCTTTTACCAAGAGTTGGCGCACACTAATCAACATTTTTTTTTCACACCCAGGCACTTAGGTCAATGTCAAGAGAATAGTATAAGAACCAAGTTCTCATACTGGCTAATATTGCTGACACTTAGGTTTCATGAAGCCTCCAAAGACTTTATCCCATCCTCGAGCATCATTAGATCAAGTCCAGACTCGACTTCCTCATCCCAATCCCTCAGGTGAAAAATCAACTCATCTCATCAAAAACCGCAATCGTGTATGTGATGTGCTGATCATATTCTTTATGTCTGAGACTAAGCATGGAATATAGCATGCAAATCTAGAAACCTAGAGGAATGTGGATGATTAAGTCAAAGACCCTGATGACTAAGGCTGGTTAATCCTAAAATCTCAAAGACCTCAAAAAGTTAAGTCTCCTCGACCAATTCAGATCCTGGGTGAAAGTGTAAGTGTATAGGACTAATCCAACTTCTTCATTCAAAAACAAGACATTTTTTTTCATTTTTTTTAACTTCAAGAGATATTAGAACTTCCTAAACTCAATTGAGCATCTGCAATTCAGCCAGTATGGATGTAAGTACAGGCCGAAGCCCGTTGCTTGAGGACGGGGCCTTGCACGATGTCCTCTAAACCATCCAATCTGCTAGGGCGAACCCTCACTGAACGCGGCTGACTTAATTGGGTTTTGTAGTCACCAATGACTCTTAAAGGATTTTTAGGATTTTTCTGATTTTTATGAATTTTAATTAGAGAGTTAAAGCACAAGTTAGACTCAACTTTCCTTGAAAAGAGAAGGCGATTTTTTTTCAAAACCATGTCACACAAAAAATTTTTTCAAAACATTTTCAAAAATCATTTTCGAAAATATTTTTATAAAAATAGCGTAACATAATATCGAAAAGCTGCGAAATCATTTGAGTTCTCCTAGTCCAAAGAATTTTACCTTAGCCAAAAAGTTTTTAATTTTTCAAATTTTTCAGATTATAGCTAAAGTAAATATACGGTACATACGATATACCCCCCTATACTTAACCTTTGCTATGTCCTCATAGCACTAGATGTTACAAGTACATAGGTCCATTTAAGTATATAGGAATATACGGGAGCTAAGAGGAGCTCCCCCTATACTTAGGTTAGAAATAACCTAAGTATAAAGGCAAGAAAAGAAGAGTAGAGAAAATCACGGGGACTTGGGTCCCCCGTATACTTAGGCTGAGATTAGCATAAGTATAAAGATGGAATTTGATGTGTGAAGAGACCCAAGGTGAACGAAGAAGAGGGACGGATATACAAGGGAGCGGATGAATCATCGGAGATAAAATGGAGGGGCTAAGGTTTTGGGGTGTGTGTCGCAACAAACATGGCTCAATAAAGCAAGCAAACCCTTAGTTTCACCAACTCACACATGAAACAAACCAAGGTTGGTTGATTATCTTGTCGGTTTTATTGGTGATCAAATGTTAGATAATTACGCGGAGAAAAATGTGAAATAAAAACCAACGCGTAACCGAGGGTGTTGCTCTCCCAAAACCGATTTTTACTCCATTTTTGGTTGACTTGCAATTAACAGTCCCAATTTTATTTTGAATTATCACTGAATTAAGGTTAGCACATCAATCAGAAAATCATCGTCTACCGTTCATTTCATTTTCCATTAATCCTAGGTGATCAATCTAGGAAATGAAAGCCGAGAAAAACATGTATTCGATAAAAAAAACGCGATCTAGGCTAAGCGATAAATCATGCAGTGATTTGACAAAAACACGTGAAAAACTGGGGCCGTTTTGAAAACCAAATTCAACATGTATGCAAGTCGAAAAAGCCGCACCTAATCATGCATCTATTAGCGGTGATGGATTTTCATTAATTTTAGCTAAGTGATGCGAGATTATGTGTGTATAGAATTTAGTGTGTCCTACCTACGATCAAGCACGTAAAAAAATGAAAAATAGATGAGCTCGGAGAGCCACGTGCCTAGTCCTAGGTCGACACTCAAGTGGGGACGATCCCCACACAACCACGATCGCTCGATTACAATCGCGAGTCTTCGATCGAAGACCGCTGTAAAAGACGAATTATTACAAGTCATGCAAACAAAAAAAAATTGCGACACATTTTTTTCTTTTCTTCCTTATTTGCTCCAGGCATGCTCCTGCGGCTCCTCGCAGCGGGGAGCGTCCTGCTCCTCGCCTCCTTGATTCATCAAGGGCCCTGCCACAAAAACAATGGTTAGATATCAAATAAGAAAAAAAAATTTTATATGCAAAATATGTGATCATTTGACCTATAAAAAGGAACACTAAATTAAACACACAAAAATCCAAAAAATATAAGAAATGAGTCGTGTCCCCGGCAACGGCGCCATTTGACGAACCGCAAAATCGACCCTTTAAGAGAGTGTTTTTAGCACTCGGAAACATCATTGTAGTCGGGCCGATTTTGGTCATCAATGAGATCACCTCATTGATACGTGTCAAGTAAGAATGCGATGGTCGTTATTTTATTATTTTACTTGGCAAGATACCAAGGTCGAACTCAGGGACACGAGCCTCTCTCGTATTAATCGGATTTAATTTTATTTAATTAAATGTTGAGTTAAAGGCATATAGGTCAAAATCGTGCAAGGAGACAACAATGCAATGACAAGAAAGTAAACATGCATTTTTTATTCATTTTTTTTATCATGCAAATAAAATCCATGTAATGCAATTAAAATATGCCCTAGGTGAATTTAATGAGCAAAAATAAATAAGAGTTAATTTCGATTTCAGTTAAAAAGGCAGATGTGATGAACAATGTTAAGCAAGGCATCAGTGCAAGTTCAGATAGACACATGACTATAAAATAATTCATAAGACTCATTGTGTCCAAGACAACAACTAAGCTTGCCATTAGAAAGTACATCGAACAAGCTCTCAAACGAAACTGAAATCAACTAAAATAGAGGTACGGTGCTCAAGATATGCATATGGAAGATGAGGGCATAAATGAAAGAAAACATGAAATAAACTTGCAGACAGGTCCCTGGGAGGGACTGAAATGTAATAAAAATAGAGTTCAGGACCTTCCCTGTAAATGACCCACACGCACAGGGGCATTTTTGCAATTTTTAAAACCCGTAAGGGTTTCAGTGCAAATTACCCACTGTGCACATCATCTGCACGTGACGCAGGACCTGAATGCAATATGGAGAAGTCGGCGGGGCCTGGCTGCAAGTAGCCCAGAAAAACACGTGCCAGGCACGTGCTTCCTAGGCTCGGGACGGCTCAGAGGCTCGGTGCTGCTTCAGGTCGGCTCGGGCAGTTCGAAGCTCGATGCAGGTTCGATAGGCTCGGTAGTGTCCAAGCCTAGAGGCTAGGCCACTAGGCTCGGGGAAACTCTGACGTCGCCACGTGGTTCATTGAGAACCACCCGATCCTGATGATCGTATGGCTACTGTGCGCTCACGTGTCTCGACGTGGCCTGTTGGAGGCCGTTGGATCGAGATGATCTAAGGGCTGCTGAAGGCGATGATGCGGCTGAATATGAGCCATCCGATTGTAGTGATCGGATGGTCGCTGTGGGCTTCTGAAGGGTCGATGTGGCTGCACTGGGGCCGTTGGATCGAGATGATCCAATGGTTAAAGAAGTCGATGGCGTGGCTTCATCATGGTCGTTGGATGGTCGCTGAGATGAGACCATCAAACGGTAGCTGCACTTCGTCCTGTATCTTCGGCGGGTGGCGATCTTGGAGCTTCGGCGAAGGAGCTCCTCCTCCGCCGCTCCAATCTGGGCACAGTGAACCTCCCCCGAGCTCAATGAGATATCATCGATGAAGCTCGAAACTCGGGGGAGGTCCAGGAGCTGTTGGCGTCGATCATCGGGGCTCAGAGTTTGCAGGCGACTGTGACGAAGTATGCTCAGGCGATGTTCCGGCCATTGACATATAGGACACTTGCAGGGTTAATACACATAGCCGAAGCATATAGGTGCGTGCGTGAGGCAACGTGAGGAGCTCATGCGGGAGAAGAGTGTGGTGAGCTCGAAGCTCCTCCGCCGTGAGGGCGGAGGAGGTGGGTCGATGGTAGCTGAGGGTCTGGAGGAAGAGAAGGTGAGCGGGAGCGTGCGCGTGAAAGAGTGGAGTGTGGCTGAGCGCGGAGGGTGTTCAATGGAGCTTGGAAGGGGGTAGATTGACCTAGAAAATTACAAGAATTAAGAAGAAAAATTTAGAGAGAGAAAGAGAGGACTTACCGGCGATTGGGCGGAGCGGAGCTTGGGGGCGACCTCGAAGTTAAGCTCTGGTCGTCGTTGGACGTCGTCAGCTACTCGACACAGCTCGGGCAGTGGCAAGGAGGCACCGCAGCTCCGCCATTCAAGGCAGAGGGTCTCACCGGGGGATGGGTCGTCTTCGCTCGATCCTCTCGCCTCCCCCTGTCACAGGGAGGCGGAGGAGGGCTGGGCCCCTCCCCGCGTAAAGATGGACACCGTGATCAGAGGAGGGGGGCGGTGTATTTAACGTTTGAAGGGGGCGAAGAACGTGGTGAGGACGTGGGTTTCGAGGGAGAACTGGGACGACTGGGAGGTGGTCGTGGGTAGTGGACTTATGCATGGAGGAGAAGGATGATGGGGGAAGACCGTGGGATGGTTGGAGAAGGAAGAGGTCCACAGGAGTGGTGGTGAAAATGGAAAGGGGGAGTGGTCGTCGAGCAGGATCGTGGGAGAGAGATGAGGAGGCTGGAGGTTGACGAAGGCCTCTAACCGTTGGATCTGGAGATCCAACGGTGGAGATCTAAGCACGAAAGAACGGCGTAGATCAGATCCGAGGCGGTGCGATCGAAGGGATGTGACGCAGCCACGTGTCGAGCTCTGGCTGCGGCGCTGGCGAGCGGCTTGGATGTGAAGGAGTTGTTGATCGGAAGGTTGAGGATTAAGCGGTCATGGACGGCAGAGATCAAGACATTAAGGGCGTGATCGGACGGATCTCAATGCGCCACGTGGAGCGCTGGGGTGTGCGCGCCTGCGGACGGTGATGATGGAAATCTGAAGCTCTAATCGAAAGGTCCAGGACACAGCGGTTCTGTGCGGTTGAGATCGCACCTTCAAACACTGATCCATTGGCGGGGGAGATGACACGTGGCGTAAGCAGAAGAAGGCGGGAACGAGTGGTGAAGATAGAAGCTGGGGAATGATCGGACGGTTGAGGGAAAGCAGCTGGCGTAGAGAGATGGGAGCCGTTGGATCTCCAGAGGAGATCTGACGGCCCAGATCGCAGGCGGGTTGGACAAGGTAAGCGGGGCCACGTGGCGCACCCAGAGAGGGCCACGTGGCCCAATCAGATTATTCCAATGATATTTTTGATATTTGAAGGCTTATTTGGTCGAATTTGAGAAAACTCAAAACATGAAAGTTGTAGATCTTGATGAGATCTACAAGTTTCATGTTGACCAAAACTAGAGATGAGATCAACTAGAGCCTCCAAATATTTTTAAGAGTATCTTTATGTCTAAAAATACCACTGATTTCATTTTGTCATTTTTTTGTGATTTTTAATTTATTTAGGACTTTGTTAATTACAACACTTTAACTGGGTTTTATTGACAAAACTTTAAGCAAGGGGGTTAATTATAGGAAATAAAGATGATGAAACCGTGGTTCATCAGTCACACATATGAGGCCATAGTACCCCAACCTGTTCCAGTATAGAAGAGGTCTAAAGACAGAGTGTCGTGGGTTGCAATAATGCTTCAAAAGAGGTATAGTCTACTGGTTCAAGAGGAAAAAGTCCTTATGAAATGTTCTCGTGTATAGTAATAAAAAATGCAAAATTAAAAACTCCAAAAAATGGGCGAGCAAAAATCTATTCTCGTCAGAGCATGTATATGGGCAATAAGGGAGCTTGAGCTTCAAAGTCAAATATACATGTGAGCCAGCAACTGGGGTACTTCACTACATTGGTCAAGCATCCTAGGATAGGTAGCTACACTGCCTACCGTCCATTATCTTATTCAACTCCTCTTCTTTAGCTGGTTGTATTGGAACATAGAAGGGAATGCCCCTCTTCTCAAGGAAAAAGTTTTGAGGAAATAGGGTCGTCATGTTGGAGAAGACTGACTTTTATCACTTCATACGAGAGGATCTACATATCACTGACATGGTACAAGTTAGACTCATAGTCATAAGGTAATGTGTATGACAATGAATTGTTCTGACCTAATGTTTGAGGAGTCTTGGGCTATGTTTTGTTGTTATTAGAGGTTGTTGTGTTTCAAGTCCACTTACCAATGAGGTTTTGACCAAACCTAACATCCAAGGGTCCGACATCCAAAATTTATCTCACAAAAAAGAATGCTCAATGTGTCTTCTACACTCAAATAAAAATCCAAAATCCCAATATCACATACCTGTATCTTCTCCATATGTACTAAAAATTGACCAAAATTACCTTTATTTTATATAACTTTTTTATAGCTATTTAATGAAGGTTGTTTCATTTAATTTAGACTTAAGATGTAAAAGTTAGTTTTTGGACCCCTATTGTACATTGTACCTGAATAAACTAATCAATTGATTTATTCTTTATATTTATTACTATTTCGTACCTTTATAACTTTGTAAATAATATATGAAATCCTTATTTAATTAAAATAAAAGAATACAATTAAAAATACAATAATAGAAATAGTTTAATTCACATATATAAATGAATTATTCATATACATACCTATATAATAAATATACATACTTTGTTAAGTGTACAAATTACTTCTGAAAAATAAAATAAATAAATATAAATAAATAAATATTTCATAAATATATATAAGTTATGTGAAAAAAATTATACAATATAAAATAAAAATAAAAAATACAATACATGATATATAGGTCAATATACTAATATTGATACTTGTAAGAATAAAATACAATAATTTAAATAAAAATCATAATTAGGTACTACATTAATTAATAAACATTTTTATATTTTAACCAAAATTAATAAAACCAATTACTATTTTTAATCAAAATAATAACAGATATTAATTATTTTTATCGCGTAGCGGGTCTACATGGACCAATCAGGGCACATCCCTGACTGAGCTGGGTCAACTCCTCATTGCCTTGGGTCCGCCACTGTAAGGGCCTCTGAATTTATTCCTCATTCAACTCCTCATTGCCTTGGGTCGACTCCTCATTCACCCATTTGGGATGATTCCATCTGTGAATTTATTCCTCGTTCAATCCTCTTTCGCGTGGGCCTTATTCCTCTTCCAATGGAGCCTCGAAGTGGGAGCTATCGATGGTCAAAGGTCGCCCTATATATAACATCTTTTGTGCCTCCCTTCCCATTTTGATACCTCTTCGACCTGTCCAAACCCTAATCCTAAGCATGGTTGTGGGTCTTGGTGACATCAAGAACATCCACAAGGGTTCATCGAGCAAGGAAGGGCAAGAATCGTGTCGATCCTGCTCTGTCTGCCCTCTTTGCTGTGAGCTTCTTCTCCCTGCGATCTTAGTCAGGTGTGCTTCTAGTTCATGCATTTTTAGATTCTTAGATTACTCAGTAGTTTAACCTCGCATGTTACTTCATTTAATACCATTTCGATTCACATAATATAAAAAAAAATATGGTTCGTCGGAGCTCCTTCTCTGACTCTTCATTTTTCCATACCTAACACTGTTCTAACCTTGCCAACACCGTCGTCTCACTCCCCTTCGCTTCCCCTTCACCTCATGCACTCCCACTAAACCTGGTCCTCCTTGGATCAGGACATTGACTCTCCACTTCTGCCATTCACGAGAGAGTCTCCACGTGACCACTTCTACACTCATTTTGCCTTGAAACATACCCCCAGATCTCAATTTTTTGATGTTGAAGCTAACCATGCAGGTACAACGAAGTATGGGCCTTTTTGAGGTGATTTTTGCAAAATAAGAGGCACTTGGAACCTCATAACTACTCCGACCTCCAGGGACTACTTTCGGTGGTCTAGGACCCATTTAAGGTATCTAGCAACTACGGACCTTCCCTGGGAATGATTTGAGCACTTGAGCATATAGGAAGAAGCCCGGAGGATTAGGGTACATCAGATCAAAGCTCGGAGAGGCAAGTGTTCTTCCCTATTCTTTGAAGCACACTCTCTGCCATCTGATCAAGAACGAAGCCCCAGGAGTAGCAGCTAGCATCCGATCAAGGCAGAGCTCAATCGTTGGATCTCATTTGAGATCTAATCTCAAACATGCGCAACAAAGGGCTATCATGTAAGGACGGAGCGATGCGTGTCCAAGATAAGCCATCCAGACCTTCCATCCCCATGTGTGAGGGGTATTTTGCACTTTATTCCCTCCATTTTTGTGTTTTATTATTTAGTCAAAAATAATTGTTTGTAGTTATAATTTTATGTAAAATTTGCGCGTATGCCTCCAATCTTCCGTGATTTACACTTAGGTCCCTCGCCACATCACCTCACATGCCTATGTGCATGAGAGGGTAGGCATTTTACGGGGAACCCCTTGTTTTTTTGGTATTTCAACTTAGTCCTGTAATTTTTAAATTCCTGTATTATTTTTTTTGGTAAAATTGCTCTATGACACCTGAACTCTTGTATAATTGCATGTATGCCGCTGTGGGTGTATTTTATTGAGGATATTTGGGATTTTTGCACTTTTGATCGTGAAACTTCGTATATTATTCGGGAATAGCCCAAACTTCTATTATATTCTAAAAAATACCCCTATCAGGTTATATTTTCTTTTTGTTGATTTTTTTTTTATTAAAAATATTTATGTTGCCCAAAAAAATTCATAGAAAGTTATAGTATATACCTAATATCCATATCTATCACATATATTTTTATTTAGGTATTGACTACATATTTTCATTTGTTAGAAATAAAAAACAGAGCATTTTGTCACTTTCTAGTTCTAATAATACATTAAAATTATAAAAATGTTCTAGAAAACCCAAAAATTAGATAAGTGTATTATTGTATTTTGTAGCTGCATACTAAAAATCCCTAAAATAACAAAAGAAAACCACTAAAAATTTTGGAGCTCCAAAATCCTTATAAAAATTCTCATCCAAAAAAATTTTTATTTCTACTTCTAAATTTTTATTTAGTGTATTTATTATATAATTAGTTCAGAAAATTTTAGGACTCTTAGCTAGTTTTGAAATCCAAAACAATTCGGGCTATTAATTGAAGTATTACTTTCCTGTTTAAATTCAATTAAAAATAAAAAATAAGTAAAAATTCTATGAAAAATATAAAAATAGAGAAAAATATAAATTAAACAAAAATGATTTATTTTCTATTTTTGAAGTATCATAGCAATTTTATAATTATAAAAAGTGACATCTATTTATAAAGCTCTATTTACTTATATTGGTAACAATAATATTACTATTATTAAAAATACTAAAAAATATTTGAAGACTTTAAAAAATAAAATGGACTGTACCTTAGAGTATTTTTTTGATTTCATCATTATTTTGTATTTTTATTATTTTTATTATCTATATCATATCTATACCAAAAAAGAAAATAGAAATGTAAAAAGCAAAAAATATAAAACTAAAAAAATAGAATAAAACATGCAAAAAATCTATAAAGTAACAATTTCAAAAATTTTAGAAATTAAAAAGCACTAAAATATAAAATCTCCGTAAAAACACCAAAAATAAAAATTCTTGTCTATTACCCTTGCTCTCTGCTTTGGACCTCTACATACTTGCACTATACACATATTTTGTAGAGTTATTATAAATTTTGACTCGAAATCTTATTTTATATTGCTTGATCTATTTTGTGGGTTGGTTGTTGTATGAATCACCTTTAGTGAGTGGTCGCCACAACAACAATGAGGATATAACAGACCCTCGCCAAAAGAGTTTCAAAATACATACGTGGACCAATGAGGGAGAGGTGTCTGTTGAGTTGGGTCAACCAACCCTCCCCCATCTTAGAACGATCCAAACATTATGATTTCCTCTTCTTTGCTAATTTCTTCTGATCAATCCATATCTGGTTTGCCTTCGATTCCTTCATGAAATTTTCTTTGCTAGAGAGTTGACTTTCACACGGATCAAAGAACTCTCTTTGTCAATCCTTGACTGAAGTACAAACCCCAAACGATTTTAAATGGAATCCTTTCCACCAGTAATAACACCAGGACTTCACCTAGAGTGTGAGCCCTAGTGACATGAGGATCTCCCCAATCAATCAGTGGCGTGAGAAGGGAGAAGGACATGATTTAGACCATCCACATAGCACCTCCAATGGTTCTCTGCTCCTGATCACATTAGGAAGGTGAGCTAGCATCTTTTGTTCTTTAAGTTCTTAAGAATAGCAGTAGTCTAATGATGTCTTTCATTCGTTTATTTTCGTCTTTCATAACTTAAAATCCAAAAATCCTAGTTTGCCGGAGCTCTAAGATGAGGCCTCTATTCTACTGTTCCCGACTATTTCACACCTCCCTCATCGTCCTCACATCTTCTCCCCTTCATCCTCTATCATCTCGATCCAATATCCACCCATGATCTTAAACAGATTAGGGAGATCCGTGCTCAGTCTTTGCCCTTCATCGGAGCTTCTTTGCTGCAGCCATTTACCCTACTTTTTGAGCATCTAACATGCCGAGGAGCTTCATCCTCGACCCTGGAGTTCCTGTGCAGAAAAGAACTAAAGAGGCCCCTTCTCGGTACGTGATTTAGACCAGAACTGGATCATTAGGTCCTCAAACTTCATCGAGCTTCCGAACCTTCACTTCTGAGGTCTGGACCCATCTGAGTCCTCAGATCGCAGCAGAGATGACCCATGATCATTTTAAGCAAACGAGCATCCAAGGAGACCCAAGGGACCACTAGATATCTTGGATTGAAGCTCGTCCAGGAGAGGCTTTTTCCTTATTCTTCCTCTTGACCGTAGGGTGAAAAACAAAGCTCGGGTGGAGTAGGCATCATTTGATTGATCACCCTGGAGCCGTCAAATCAAAGGAAAGGTTCTAATCTCCGTCCTCCGTCCTCAAAAATACATTCGACTTCCCACTTATGCCACATGGATAAGTTATTTGATCTCAACCATCCGCCAACACGTGTCGGGGTATTTTGCATCTTAAACCCCTTGCCTTTTTGTATTTATCATTTAATATTTTTGTAATATTTGCATTTGGGACCCCGGACTTTATTTATAGGATACTTTAGTCCACGTCACCTCATGTGCTTGTGTGCGTGAGGTATTAGGTATTTTATGAGGACCCCATTCTGGTTGTGTGTTATTATTTGGTCCAAAAAATTTGAATATGAGTACAAAATATTTTGGACAACTTGCATGCATGGTCGTGTTGTTCTAATTGATATTTATACCCTTGTCAGACATATATTGTATTTAAATGCGTGAAAATTGCATGGATGCCCCTAGGTTTTGTTAAGGTGCTACTAATTTCTCTGAAACATCTAAGAAATAACAACTAGGTCCATGTATTGTTGTATTTATTTACTTATATTAAAAATTTAAAAAAAAAATCCATTTTGCATCTACATTTTTTATCAACTCTATTTTTTGCTAGGTAATTAAAATGATTTTCTTATATAAAAATTTTAAAAAATACAAAATGTTTTGAAAAATCGCAAAAAATTCCTTTATGTTTATTTTGTTATATTTAATTTTTTGAATAAGTATTTGGCAAAATATTAAGGAAAATTCCTAAAAATTGCAAAAACAAAAAACATTATAAAAAATCTATAAAATCAGAGAAAAACCCCGAACATATGCTCTATGTTTCTGAATTTTCTTTAACCTATCTTGTATTTAGGAAAATTGATTTTCATCTTAGTCTGCTTTGATAAATATTTATTAATCCCAATTAAAGTTCCTGAATTTTCTGGTTTCTTTATTTTTTGTATTTCCCTATTTAGAAATCCATATTCTCAAAAATTAAAAAAAATAGGGAAAAGCTTATAAAGCCCAAAAACATTTTATTTTTGTAATTTTATGTTTAGTTGTTATATTTTAAAATCCAAGACCTGACTTTTTCATTCCTTATCTATATGGTATAACAGTTATAATTATAAGTCTATATTTTATTTATAAAATTAAATATAAAGTTTTGCAAAATTAAAGATGTAAAAAATATATAAAACCCACAAAAACATTTAAAATACAAAAAATCCATAGGTAGTCTGATCATCATTTCTCTACCTAGTGCGCTCTCTGTGGTTCGACCCCTACTTATACACATTTTTGTAGAGTAAAATAAATTTTAGCTCACTTCATTATATTGCTTAACCATCATTGTGGGTTAATTGTTTATAGACTCGCTTGAGTTGAGTACCTAGAGATGAGAGAGGGCCAATACGATGATTGTCGGATCTGACTTTTCAGACAGCACAGGCTCCTTCAAGACTGGTCGTTAGGTACCTCAACGAAATCATCCCATCAGTTATTCCCTCCCTTATTTGGAATATCATTTATCCCCCTTACTTATGCCACAATGATTACTTGTGCCCTCTTGGATTCATTGATGTCCATCCCCATCTCAAGTGACGTTAATTCTGGGATACGAGAGTAAGTAGATAAAAAAATTGAGATTAGAAATGTCTTTTTTGCTCTTTTTCTTCTTTCGTCCACTCATCCTCTATCCTCCTCCACCTCCAACCCTTCCTCCTCCTCCTTGACCACCTCCTCCTCTACCCCTCCCCTACATCCCCTCCTACTCCTTGGACAACCTCCTCCGCTACCCCACCCCTGACCTCTAGCGCCACCCAACACCTCTGCTACTCCACCACCGATCACAAGGGCCACTACCCACCTCCGTCTCCCCACTCTTGACCTCCTCCTCCCCATGCCCTGACCTCCAACACCACCAACTACCTCCTTTGTCCTTCCGCCAACGTCCCGCACCACCCCCAAACCCACCTCCTCTGCCCCCATCCCACCTCCTTCACCCCTCCCCTCACAACCAGAAATGCCCCTACCTATGATGCCACATCCCCTGAAATTCACCACCTCCACACATCCCCCCGCACCCGCTCCTTGATGGTGGGGTCAGATCTTGGTGGTGAAAAGCTACTACCTATGATATACCCTTTTGCTCTTGTTTTAAAGGCTCCTAAAGGCACCTACAGAGATGAACAACTCGATCTTGAAAATCTCATCTTGATGCTTATAGCAGGACACATATAGTGGATGACTATCTCATGCGAGGATGGAGGATTGAGTTGTTCTCAAGCCACGATATTGGCCACAATGGGGAGGTTCTGGAGGAAGCAACGAACAAGAGGAAAAAGGAGGCGTGGTGATTGTTGGTTCTGGGATTATATCATGTTTTGGTAGTAGCAGATGTAGGGGATTAAATAAAGGAAAAAGAATATATGAAAATTATGCCCTTTAAACCACATCATGGTTTGAACAAAAAAAATGATAAAAACCCAAATAAAAAATGTGATAAAGTCCCAAACTAACGGAAGGACGCAAGTGATGGAAGAAGCAAAAAGTCTGGGGCGCAAGTGATATTCCAAAAAAGGGATGGGTATAACCAGTATTGCAACATCAAAGAAGTACACAATTGACAAAAATCCGAATAAAAAATGAGAGTAGTTTGACAATGAGATTTAGGATACGTAATTGCTGATAGGATGGGAAACTATTGTCAAAAGTTCAATCATGGGAATGAAGTTGGAGGGGACCATGTACATGGTATTTTTAATTTTTTTGGGGGAGGGGTTGAGGATCGTAGCCATTACCATGTCCCCTTTCCATCTGCCCCTGATTACAATAAAGATATATCAAAAGCTTAGGTCCATTTTTGTTAGCTTTTTTTAACTTAAGCAAACTCACGTATTTAAAAATTTGGGATTTGTTTTGTTGATCTTGCATGCAATATATTTATAATTTTACATTGTTATAACTTAAAAGCTAATTAATAATGGAAATTATTACTTTTAGATATTTTCGGAAGGGTTTGATGTTGGAAGAGTATACTTGAAAGTGAAAAGATTGTATGTCTCTTAGATCATTCGTTTTCTATAAGTATCAGTCTATTATACACAGAGGCATTGCCATGAGATTTATTGAATTTGATTACTGTGCACAATTATTTATGTTTTACAAGTAAACAGAGTTATGCTTGTGAATCTCTTGTGATTGCAGCAATGTATAGACAAAATAGTTGGTTAAATTATTTATAAGTCGGTTATGTGAATTTTAAAGGGAGCTTTAATCTCACACATCAAGGAAATACAAAAAACATGGATTAAATTTGTAATAAAAGGTGCTCATCCCATGAGCTCCAATGCAATGATATAATAAGAAAATAATTGCAAATGAGAAACCACATTGTAATAGAAACTATTTATGCATCAATTTCGCACGATCATAAGAATATATGAGTATACCTTTCATGCGCGAGTCTCTAAAATAATAGACCTCTTAATTTAAGTTCCATTTAATGGATACTTGCACTTGCAAGCTCGACGATGACTTATTGTATTCCCACAAATTTGAGAGTTGTGTTCCACCATGTTGTTCACGCCAAATGAGATCTAGAATGATCTTTTCCACCCGATTACATCTTCACAAAATCAAGTATTTCTACTAAGGTATGAGGTACAAAGAAGAATCCTCTGGCAATTGATCGAGCCAATTAAGAATAGAGGAGAGCCTAGATGGTAGACAACAAAGGGGATATTTAGTGTTGTATATAGGGCACGCCTAAGGGGAGAGAATAAGACAACTTATCCGTAGTATTTTCTCATCTTTCTTCTTAAGACTAGACAACACTAGTTGAGATGGAATTAATAATATTAAAGAGACCAGATGACTTCCTTATGTAGGGATATGAACAATAAAGATGGAGTCCTTATTCATGTAGACAGAGGTTTAGCAAGTTTCCACTCTATCTATCTCTCTCTAGTTAATTATAACTTCGTATTTACCCCTCTTTTTGTACTGAATAACTTACTGAAATAATAAAGAGAGAGAAATATTTCTCTCTCTCTCTCCTCTTGGCAACTAATATGTATGCCCATATGGAAAAGAAAATCTGCATTTTTCTTCTGTAATTATTTCATCAATAATTAATTTCTAAGTTGGACTTGGTCTATAATAGTTTTAAATTTTAATTAATTGATTGATTTAAACAAATTATTATGTCATAATTTTTAAATCATCCTACCAAATACTAAATCCAATTCATTCGTCTATAATAATATATAAAACCAATTTGCATGCAATCAATGGAGACTATGAATCCAATTCACATCAACATTAGTTATGTGAATCGTATTCACATAAGTTCTAAAATAATAATAAATCATATTCTATTAATTTTTGGAGATCAATTTTATAGTACTAGTTTCGAATGATGCGAATTATTTCAACATATTTCCTTATATTTTTATCAATGCCAATAACAATTGTTATCTTGATATTTAATATCTCATTGTATGATTCCTTACTCAATTAGGATTCATATGCAACATTGGTAGATACTTAGAGATAATGTGATGGAGATGTATGTATAGTGACTTCATAATGATATTTACATCTAATATCATGGTTTAAACCACTTTGTGCAATTGCAGTAGGATACTTTTAAAATATATCTCAAAACTGAACTTTTTCTGATAAATTTCCAATTCTTTAGATCTAGAATTTAGTTATGTGATATGAGATTTAATCCTATTAATTCTCATTGATTTAGCCTCAAGATAGAATCACTAAAATCCACATTGTTTCAACATTGTCTCAAAATGGAAGTGTCATGGTATATAATATGTTATGATCACATCAACTCAAAGTATTTCCAATACTTAAGTACCCTACATACTAGAAGACTTTGAATAAGCCGAAGTTCAAACCCATGTATGTTTCTCCTTCAAGGGTTCATCATTGGATTTTTCAATCTATCATTGGATTACAATACCAATCATATGATTTCCAAAAGCACATATTAATATTCTTAGATTCTTATCTTTATTCGTAAACAATATGACCATTGGTGGAATTTGTTGTAACCACATGTCTCATGAGTAAGCTCCATCTCTTGATGAAGAAAGCACAAACCTTTTTTATTCCTTCAAAAGATCATACATCTCACATTTCTTTTATGCATACCAGTACATTGGTAAATAGTCTTGGTCATGCCATCGACCAAATGATCTTCCAAATGTATGTAATCATATATGCAGTATGTGGTCAAAGGATGTGTGAATGTTCATGATAGTATACGATATACATCTTTAGTATCTCAATTATGTCAACTTAACACTTTATCTTGGCTCTTTTGACTCCTTTGAATCTCTATTTGTATGCATAAGGACTTGCATCAAGAGTGTCAGTTGTATATCTATCTTTAGACAAGATTGTCATCTCTTCTCAGATTGATGATCCTTCTTGAATACCACATGATGATTTCGATCTTGTCCTTATCTAAATCTTTATATCTATAGCCGTACCTCAACATTTATGATCTTATTCTTTAGATCAATAATTGTATGATATCAAGATGGCAATGATATATAAACCTATTTGTATGAAGATACTTCATTAATGTAGAACTTATATACTATTCCCCAGATAATGGAATGATACAGTTTACCATAATATATATTACATAATGACTCATAATGACTTACATGTCCAATAGTCTCCCACTTGTCGTTAGAGTCATTCTTGGACTATTACTAAGCCCACCCCTATGTTCTAATCATATGTCTACTTTATCAAATAGCCATGTCAATTGATCAATACTCTACTTACGAAGACTATGCCATCTTTTGATGTAAATTCATGTAAACTCGTGGAAACTGTAGATGCATCTAATGTAAGTTCTATAGCTTATGAATCCAATACTTGACTTTGTTGAAATAACCATAGTATGTTGCTTGTTGCTAGTCTTAGATAACAACACCAATGTCAATAAGAAAAATAAGGAGTATAGCTTGTTGCTTGTTTCTATTATCCTTGCTAGATTGGGTATTTAAGTAAGAATACCCATAGGTCTCGATATCACTATCCCCATACAGTAAGACATAATCTTGAATTTTTTGGGCATATGAAGATAAGAGTTTGAGATCATAACCTCTACAGTCTTATATCCTTGAAGATGTTTATATATAATATAGTGTTTCCCTTTCAATTAGAATTGGTTACAGTTTGCATGGAAGATGCTTGATCTATATTCCTCATATCATACAATGGGCTTATTATATATGAGGTTTAAGGTCATCCATCCGTAGTTTTCTCATCCTCAACACTTTGAGGTGTCACTCTTTTAGATAGGTCAATACCATGTCTTAAGGAAAGAAGTTTTTATTGAATTTATCTATGTAGAATCTTTACAAGATACCCCTATTGTGATAGTCCCAATATCCCTTTCCCCTGTTTCTGAATAGCTTCAGATCTAGAATATAAGCGACACCAAAAATATAAGATGTAAGTTAGAATACAAGACTCAATGATTAGGCTCAAGTTTCGACAACTCATCAAAGCCGAGTATTGATTGACACTTACACTATAAAAACTCAAACTCTATAAGACTCGGATTCTCTATGTACTATATAGGTAATGGGTATGACAATTAAGTGTTGATTGAAATTCTTTATGTAAATTTGGTACTCACCCAATATCTAAGTATGCGAGGCTCGGTTGAAGACTCGATTCTCAGCTCTAGTTATAAAGCTTATCTCATCTCAGTCCACTGTCTCTTTATTTTTCCGACTCAAAAAGGTGTGAGTGTGAAAGGCTGAGTATTGAATGATTGGAATGTGTCTTCTCTCCTCATATTGGATAAAGATTTACACGAGTGTCATACTCACAATACTATATGTATATATAGTTGTGGAATCAACACGTCCGTTAAGGCTTTTTGGACTGTCTTCCCTTGTTTTTGTGTTGGTACATTGGGTGTGCCTCTTGTGAGTACATTGTACCTTCAACACCCAGACTTCTAACATTTAAAATGTAGAGACCTTTATTTTTGTACTAGCCTAGTCAACATTTGGTTTTATTGGTTTGACATTATGACTTTGGTCCAAATGAACAATCAAAAAGTTTTGGAGCATTTTGCATCAATGTTATTTGAAATATATTTTTGCGGGATATTTAAGGAAATTTTGAGATATTTTTCACTACTTAGCTCCCAGTACTTACCATGTTGGCATTTTATGATCCACATTTTTAATATATGTATAAATGCACACATGGTATGTGGAATTTTTCAAGATGGTAGTAGGACTATTATCCTCATATCGACTATGTGTTGAGACTTGGGTTTCATGAAGTAATCAAAACATGGATTTCACTAAATAATACGAACTCTTTCCTGTCCTCAAGTTTTATAAAATCAAGCTAAAGGATAAGATTTCACATCCTAGGTCCTTGGGCAAAGTGGTGACTCATCACTAAGTATAATAAATCATTGTAATGTTGGTTATATTTATTTTTAGTTTAGAGATTCTACATGTGATATATCATGTATAGTTTTAATCTAGAGATTTTGAATACTTTAAGTCCTAAGACCCTAATTAACATGTGTCACGGTTCTCAGAGTTGAGAGTTAACTCAAATAAAGTAGTTTGATGTACAACATGCCTTGAGTATAGGTGTAGATGTTACAAATATGAATATTTCTAAGATTTTTTTAGGTTTTTTTCTTTTTATGGTTTTTCGGATATTTATTTTTTAATAGGTCGTTATTTTTCCTTTTTCCTATTTTTATTTTTTAAGAGGTTGTGTAACTATTCTATAGATGGTTCATCAGAGGTTGGATGATCATAGATGGTCACTAGTTCAAGTAAGGTTTCTTCTTTATTAGAAGTGTTTGAGTCACTTATAGATGAGTTATTAGTGTAATAGGAGCGATGAGTAGCCATTCATTCATCTTTATTATTCCATTTTAGTTTTAAATCCATTATTAAAATGGCTATAAATACAACAAACCTGCATGAATTAATAACAAACATTAATATGTAATTAGTATGTAAATACTTGTATTTAAACCCAAAATAAGAGAATAAAGAAAAGAAAAGAAAAGAAAAGAAAGATAAAGTATCAAAGATACAGACTGACCTTGAACCCCTGGACCATATCAAATATATACTAGGTTGACCATCATTTAAGTAGAGAAGATAAGGCTGAAATACTATACAAAATATATAAAACCCCTAATTCTTTATAATGTTAACATCCTAATATAACGTTGTTTTATTTATCATTATACACACTTTAAACAATAGAGTTTTCAACACAAAACTTGTACATATTAATGTATACAAAATAATAAAAATATTTACAAATAAATCATGCACAACGCACTTGGTATACATAGTTGAAAAAGTCGCAAACAAAACTTAATCGATCAATATCTACTCCATATGAACTCAAAATGAACCAAACTCACTGATGAATCTCCATTTCATCACCTTTATTCTTTCATTTTGGCCTTCAAACCCTAGCTAATGCATGCAAATAGTATTATTTTGTATATAATAACATCTATTCTTTACAGCCTAAATATTGTATAAAATATTGTATTAAAAGGCAAAAAAAGAAAAAAAAGAAAATAAAAAGCAATCAAATTCCATAGGTATTGAATGACCCTAAACCCGAGATTAGGCATTATGATGACTAGGTCAATAAGGAAAAAAGTAGGGGGAGATAAGGGCCAAAAATACAATAAACCCCTAATTTTAAATTCATCAAAAAGTCCATTGTGGGACCTATTTTATTCTTATTATTTATATCTCAAATAAATAAACATTGTGCATAAAAATTGTAGATAAAAAGAAATAAAAAATGCAAAATTTATTCACATAAAAATAATACACAATGTGCCTTGTACACTGAAAACAAAAAACCAAATGCCCGACTTCACAGACATGTATCTTCTCCATATGAATTTGAAAATCACCAAAACTATCTTTAATTTATATAACTTTTAGTTACCTATTTAATCAAGGTAGTTTCATTTAATTTGGAGTTAGGATACAAAAGTTAGGTTTTGGACCCTTATTGTACATTATACTTGAATGAAATCATTATTTTATTTATTCTTCAAAATTTTTACAATTTTATATTCTTATAATTTTGTAATTGTTATTTATAATATAGATACATGATTAGAATAAAACAAAACCATCAAAAATACAATAAAATAAATAAGTTTACAAAAATACATAGATAAATTAAAGATATACAAACCTATATAATAAATACATATATTTAACCAAGTATACATAATATTTCAGAAAAAAAACAAAAATGTATTTAAGTATATTTAAATAGGTTGTAGATGTATAAATTATGTACATACTAAAATAATAAAATCTAAAATCCAAAATAAAAAAAAACAATATATAAAGGTAAATACACCTATATATTTATACTGGTAAAAAGTAGCATATAATAAATTAAGTTGTAAAAATAAATAAAAATCATAATAAAATATTTTAGAAAATAATGAATATTTTTCATATTTTAACCTAAAATAATAAAATCATTATTTTTTAATTTTGAATTAATAATGCATTTTCAATCAGTTTTGTCTTTTTCTGTTATACGTGGACTAATGGGGGCGCATTTTGATTTGACTTCGGTCAATTCCCGACCCCCTAGGTCATCGTCTGACAAGCCTATTCCTTTGATTTCGTCATGTTTTTCCCATAGATTCCTTCACCATTATGAGTCTATGTCTTCTTGAGTTTAGTCTCTCAATCGATGGACTTACATGCCGACTCCTCTTCTCGATCGATGTGCCTCTTAATCGAGCGCACTCCTCGAGTCACCCTCGCTCTGTATATAGCATCGCCTCCACCTACCATTTGAATTCGATTCCTCTTCTCCTATCCAAACCCTAATGCTAAGCATGGTGGGGTTCCTAATGACAGTAGGAGCATCCCCCAAGGATTCAACGAGCGAGGAAGGTGACAAATCTAGCAGATACAGCTCCACCGACCATCTCTGCTACGAGCTTCTACTCGCAGCCACTCCAGGAAGGTGAGCATCCTTTTCTTATTTTTTTTAATTTTCTTACTTTGGTAATAGTTTATCTTCGCCTTTTATTTCATTTAAATCCATTCAGTTAATGTAAAATCAGACATTTTTGTTCGTTGGAGTGCCAGCTCCAGCCCTTCATTCCGTTGTACCCATCTCTTTTCCGACCTCGCCAATACCTTCATCTTCTTCCCTATCCATTTCCCTACGCTCTAGGCATCTCTAGCCACCCTGATCTATCCCAGTTCAGGAGATCACATTCTCCTTCTCCGCCCTTCACCTGAGAACATCTCCGTGACACATCTTCGCCCATTTCCGCCTAATAACACTCCAGGACTTGTTGTTTTTGTGCACTTGAGCTAACCATGTTTTAACTAGAGATTGAAAGCCTCAAATGAGGTGATTCTGGAATGCAAGAATATACTCCATGTGCTAGAGAATTGAGGCGACTCCAGGACCCCATCGTTGGGTCCCGGACCTTCTTAGCACCATCAATGGATGTGAAAATGCTTGGACTCCATTTTAGGAAACCCGGGAGTTGCCCATGTGATTGGAGTTGAGTAGGAGTACAAATCAAAGCAAGGTCCAGTAGTTGTTCATCCTTGTTCTTCGTGGGAAGCAACTGCCATAAGATCCATGAAAGAGCTCCAGTTCTAATCCAGACTATCAGATCGGGGATTTCCATCACCGTTGGATCTTGCCATGCTCTAATCCTGTCATCTAGAAATGAAGCACTATCTACTCATTTGCGGCTGACACATGGATTAGTGGAAGACCAGAGCTGTCGAATCGTCTAGAGGGGTATTTCACATTCCAAACCCCATAGTTTTATATTTTCTTTTTAATCATAAAACATTCATCTGTAGTTCGATAATTTTGCAATATTTGTAATCAAGACCCTAGACTTTCAATGAATTACGCATTTGTCCCTTACCACACCACCTCACATGCCTTTAATTTTATCATTTTAATCTTGTCCTTTAATTTCTAATTTCAATATTAAAACTTTTTGAAATTTTGTAAAGAGGACCTCACTCTTTTTGGTAATTGAAAAACTACCCCAGCTAGTGTTGTTTAGCGAATATATTCTGGATCTTTTTCATTATAGGCCCTTGGTTTTTGTTCAGGGGTTAAGAAATAGAGAAATAATTTTGAGAAATTACACACAGGTCCCTGCAAGGCTTTTATTTAAATTTGTTCATTTTACTTTGTTAAAAATAATTTTAGTGCTCTAAAATTCTTAAGAAAATTAATATAGATGCCAGAGAATGTCCTTCATCACATATATTTTAAACTCGGCAATTTATTATACTTTTTATTAAAAATCATAAACTAAGCATTTAATCCTTTCTTGCACTAAAAAACACTTAAAAACTATGCAATGTTTTTTGAAAATTTCCAAAAAATTATATTTTGCTTATTACCAGTTTTGCACGCACAGACCAAAAATCACTAAAACATTCAAAAGAAAACCCCAAAATAGAAAAACCTCTCTAACCTTGAAAAATTATGAAAAAAATCATAAAAATCCAAAAATTATGTTTCTATTTATCTATTTTCTCTATTATATTTTTTGTATATTAAAATTAGTTTTGGAAATTTTTTAGCAACTTAGCTATTTTTAAAATCCCAAACAAGTCAGTTATATATTTTTGCTCACTATTTTCCTATTATTATCTAATTAAAAATACAAAAAATAGCAAATATTCTGAGAAAAATATAAAAAATAGAGAAACTTATAAAAATCGAAAAAACATTTTATTTTCTTATTTTAAAGTATTTATATCATATTTAAACATTTAAAAAGGCCTCATTTATATAGCTATATTTACTTATATAATTGCTAATATTATCATAGTTATCAAATATACCAAAAATATTGTAAATACCCTTAAAAAAAATAAAAAGGTTAGACCCTAAGGGTATTTTCTTGATTTATTCTTTATTTTATTATATATATTGTCTATATAATATCTACATATTCTACATATTTATCTTGTATCAAATTAAAAAGAAAAAGAAAAAAATCTTAAATATAAAAGAAGATAAAAATTATAAAATAAAAACAACAAAATTATTAGTTAAAATTTCAAATAAAAAAATAAATATTAGAAACCCACTAAAAATAAAAAATATTCATAAAAGCACCAAAAAAATTAGTCTTTTTGCCAATTTTTATTGTTTATTACCCTTGCTATTGTGTTCGACACTCTACACTACTTGCCCTATATACATATTTTGTAGAGTTATAATAAATTTTAACTCCACTTTTATTTTGCATTGTTGTATCTATTTGTGGGTTTAATTGTTGTTGGATTTGGATTTCGTGAGCATTTGCCTCTATGACATCATATTCTCGCCGTGTGAGGAAATTTTAGACCCTTACAAAATCTGACCTAACAAATTGCGTCGTTGCCGGGGAGCAACGCATATGGTTGGAGCACCCTAGCTACGAGGGGAGTAGTTATTCCACTAGCTAGCCACTAGGAGAGAGCAAGGAATAAGGAGAGAGAGAGAGTCTCATAGCTTAGTTCATTTTCTTTTATATTTGGAGAGAGCGATTTTTATTTTGAACTATTAATTTGTACTAATACAAAAGGACTTAGGCTTGATAACATTCGGTTCCTATTTCCATGTGTTTGTTCACTTGGGGGCTAACTGTGTTTTACACGCTTTCACCAGTTTATTTTATATATTTTCCACACTTTGCTCTTTCCGCTTTATTTTCATTTTTTTATGGAATAAGATCTTACCATTTTTAGGATAGCTTGCTCAGTAATCAAGGCCAAACACCTAATATATTGCATGAATATATATCTTCTATGTTTTGAATTAGATTAAAAATGTTGAATAGTTGGACTTGAAATCGCATGCCTTGAGAGGTCTTCATACAACGTTTGCAGGACCCATTATGGCGGGCACCGAGGAGCCTCAAAGACTGAACTTTGGTGTTCACAAAGTCCTCGTTGGATTCAGGTATGCTTCAAACAGAGTGAAGTATGACTCGTAAGGATTAGAGCCAAAACATGATCTGTGGCTACCTCAATTACCACTTGGGACCAACAAAGTATTGGCACATCTATCATACGTGACTGAGTAGGGCCCTATCGATGACAGTGTTCGCGCCTTGTGTAGAACATTTGACTTGGTCTGAAGTACGATGCCTAGGCCATGCCCTGACGTGTGTGCATGTCTCATCGGTTTGTGTCCAATTACCCCACTTGTAGGGAAAGTAATGGTTTCACATATAGGCTTCCTCTCTCTTTTTCTTTGGCTGAGTAGCCACCTAGGACGGGTATTGAAGATCTTAAAAAGTACAAATCACAGGATACAAAGGAGGTGGAACAAGTACATGGATACTTTCCTGGTAGTATACGCTCTCCTCTAGAACAAGCCGACGAGGACTCGTGATAATATTTGCCTGAATTACAAATCTAAAACTGAAAAGATGAAAATAGCCAAACTCTTACGGTTTCACATTGAGTTGTGTTGGTGATCCCGATTTTGTTTGGTGTTTGTTTGCTTAGAATTAGGTCCAAGGATCAATGTCCTGTGCATTTGTGCATGTTTGTCATTCTTCTTTTCTTACTTCTTCTTTGACCCTTGCTCATTGTGAGCCTTCTACTATTTTGCATTCAATTTACTTCTTGCTCATCATTGTATCATTCACCCAATCTTCTTTTCCTCTCAAGATGTCAACTCCACGATGGCTTCATCTGGATTCCGCTGATACCCACAACGACTCCTCAAGTTCGTTATCTCTAATAATCCAGAGTGATTCCGTGGTACATGACTCAGACTCCATGAACCACACTCATGACTCCCCATTTTTTCTTCCTTGAATAGACTGAGAAAACTCTCTTCCTGAGTTATGTCCCTTTGGGATGGATATTTGTATTACTCCATATACCTCTCTATCCCAAATAAGATTCAGAATTTCCCATAATTCTGACTTATTTTCTCCATCTGGTTCTTGCATGAGACTAATTGGGGTGTATTTCCTATTGGAGACATTGACCCCGATCTGGAGCGAGTTCCTTCATAGTTAGATTTAGAGATTGCTCCCGCAATAATGGAATAGGATTGGAGCTCCCCTGAACTGAGCAAAATATGGAGTAGGGTACCAATCAAAATGTGGCTAACAGTCAGCTTCTTTCCTCCATCGAGTCCATCCAGTAGTAATTCATCTATCAAGCTCTAACCTTGGCCTCTATCAAAGAAATGCTAAATGACCTGAGGAGAAGGTCAAAGGGAAGAGGAGGAAACCAAGGAGGAGGTGATGATAACCTCCATGGTGATGATGATGATAACTATGTAGATGGACCTCACGGAGGTAAGGGAGAAGCAAGGAGAGGTCAGCCCAAGCTCACCTTGAAGCAGACCTATAACCCTGGCGTCGGCCCCGTCAATGAGTGGATCTAAATCCCACTGCTCCATGGACACTTTGATCTGAAACTGTAGTTCCCTTTGCTCCTCCACAACTTCCATGGGAATTCTAATAAGGAGCTATACATCCATCTACGACAGTTCGACTGGCATTTCTTTGGAGGTCTCATAGAGTCTAGTCAACATCTGCTTGACGTCGCCTGCGGAGGATCCCATTTCAACAAGGACGAGGACACAATATAGCATATCTTCGAGGGTATGGCTAAAGGAGAGGTCGCTTTATCCTCATATCGTTCCTTCCTGATTCAAGAATTAAACATGGCAGGAACCCATGAAGTAACATGTGCAACAATTCAGACTTGAGCATCATTGGAAGCCACCTATTGAAAATTGATATCATTGAGAAAAGGTCGCAGGACCTAGAGAAGCTCATTGGGATCGAGCAAAGGATGAAGGTCATGGACAAGCTAGATATTATCACCAAGCAACTAGAGTTGTTGGTGAACACCATCAGTGTCTGTAATGTAGTGACCACCACAAATAAGACTCCAACTAAGAAGAAGGAGCATACACAAACACGACCACCTCAGCCGAGCCCCAGTCAACCAACAGTCCAGCATGCTTACTACGTGCATGCCCCGGAGCAGCTACCGCCATAGTTGTAGACACAGATGGTTGTCTACAAGCCATTTGAAGTCTGACCTTAGTATCTCGAGCCTTGTTCTTGACCTACGCCACTCATTCAAGAGATAAATGGAATCTGGAGCAATGATTAGCATGTGACCCGTCCTCAAGGACAACCCCAGTGTCAGAACCAAGCCAGCCGACCATATCACCAGCAACAGGGAGGGCGGAATTACTAGCCCAACCCGGCTCAACACCAGCAACCTTCACAACATGGTTATAACATGAGGAAAAATAATTATCAAGAACAGTCTAGATACTGCAAGTAGCAGTACCGATAACTGGACGCTCCATATCATCTCTAATACTCCTCCCTGCAATACCAGAAATACCCTTCTCTTCCTCCTTCTCCTCCATACTCATAGGGTTACCAGCTGCATCCTCCCTTTTACCATCAGAATCATCATTCTCGTTAGGACGAACCTTCTGAGGTTGTCTCGGTTAACCCGACCCTTGATTTTTTGGCTCATATAATGAAGAACGCGGCTGAGATGAGCTAAAACTGCCAAGATTATCATTCCATCTCAGGTCGAAGCCCACCCGAACAACTTCTGTCGCAAGAAGCATGTAGTCTACAATGCCCCATCTGATTCAGGTGAAAATAATGTCTTTTTATCTAACGTTGTAAATCTTAAGAGCATTAGGACATTCCGTCCATCTACGACAACGAAGGGGAAGAGCAAAGCATCCTACAGTGAACTATCAACCAGGCCAACATCAATGTCAACACCTTTTTTCAGAGAAGCACCAGATACAAAAAGATAAAAAATGAAGAAAATATAAAAGTACAAAAATTAAGCAGTAGTATTGGTGAAAACATAACAGCCTTGGAGATGCCAACACATGTACTAGAACCAAAGCCAGTTGAAGGAGTTATGCCTGTCATTTTTGGTCCACCAGATGTAGATGAATATGTACCTTTTTGCCATCTACCTATATAGAAAGACGCGGATAAAAATTTAAATACTAATGAAAGCACTTTGGTGGTGTACACATTCCTTTTCCTTTTGCACTTAAATAAAAACCAGTAAAAAAATAAAAATTCCTTGTTTTATCCTATCATCATTGAAATATTGCAAAATATTATGCTTTAGATGCCTCTTCTAAAAGCCATGGAGTACATGCCCAATGTGAAGAAATGACTCAAAGAAGCATGTACAACGAAGCGTCAGCCCCACAAAATCGAAAACAGATAATCTGAGAAGCATGTCCTCACAATGGCTACAGTAAAGGCTATCTGCAATCTCGTGCACAAAAAGAAATACAAGGGAGCACCACTCATCAGATACACAATTTTCAACCAAGAGTTCGAGTGAACCTTGTTTGACAGTGGGTCTTCTATCAACCTTATGCCAGAGGCACTTCTGACAGAATTTGGGTTATGACCACTCAAGCCATCCATGATGATTCTGTAGTTTGCGGATCAATCTGTCAAGTGGCTTAGGGGTATGTTAGAGGATGTAAACTATTCAAGGGATGCAATTGCCTATTGATTTAATTAACCTAAACATAGACACCTCCGCACCTCTACTCCATACACCGATTATTCTTGGATGGTCATTCCTTCAAATAGTCAAAGCAACAGTTGGCTACGACACTATAGAGATCACATTTTGCTCCAGCATTTATAAGATACAGATATAGACTGTTCCTGAGCAGAAGTCAACCGAAGATATATCTGATATGAGTGTGCTTGCATCGAAATGTTATGAGGACTGTGACTTTTTAGAAGAGATCGGATTTACATATTTATTTTTGAATGACAAGGAAACCCTGGAATTCCTCTCTACAGAGAAAGTTTGGGAAAGTACAATCCAAGTAACCGAAGACTTTGAAGATGAGATTTTGTTGATGTGAAAATGAAGAGATTTGAACAATCACCCTCATATGAGAATGAGGATTTCATTGTCGATCTTTATGATGTGCTGAATGAAGAAGCTGAATCAACGGAGGTGGACAACCAACAGATGAAAGAGCTAACACTGGCAAGTGTCACTAAAAATCACCACAGGGTCAACACCCACACCACCAGAGCTCAAACCTTTGCCCTCCAATATGAAATGCGCTTTCCTTGCAGGAGAACCCAACATGTATTCAGTCATTATCAATTCTCATCTATCCGAAGACCAAGAATCTCGTCTAATGGAGGTTCCTGAATGTAACCACAAGGCAATAGGTTGGGAGATATTAGATCTCCATTGGATCAATCCATTATTGTGCTCACATCACATTTACCTGAAAGAAGACATCAAACCTTCCCATAATTCTAGCACAGACTGGAGCCGAACTTTCGAGAGATTGTGATGAAGAAAATTCAGAAATGATGTGATGCAGGATTAATATATCTCATCTCTAACTCCAAGTGGGTGAGTCCCTTACATTTAGTGACAAAGAAGTATGGCATCACCATTGTTACTAATGACAATGGAGGGGCGATTTTGACCAGAGTACCGACATCCTGGCGAGTTTGTATGGATTACTGACATATAAACCTCAGTACTAAGAAGGATCATTTCCCACTGCCCTTCATCGACCAGATTCTTGAGAGGTTGGCTATGAAGGAATATTTCTGCTTCTTGGACGGTTACTCTGGATATAATCAAGTTGCGATAACGCCTGATAATCAAGAGAATACCACGTTCACTTGCCCATTTGGGACGTACTCCTTCCAACGGATGTCGTTCATGCTGTGTAACTCCCCCGCTACATATCAGAGATGTATGTTGGTCGTTTTTGCAGACATGGTGTGCAGGCTCCTCAAAATTTTCATGGATAATTTTTCGGTCTATGAAGTTTCATTAGATCAATGTCTAGACTATCTAGACCAAGTTCTGAGGAGGTGAAGGAGATGTGAAGTGAACCTCATGCTCTCATGGGAGAAGAACAATTTCACAGTAACTGAAGGGATCGTGCTGGGTCACATGGTATCAAAACTTGTCATGGAAGTAGACCCAACCAAGGTGGAAGTGATTTCAAAACTTGAGCCACCTTCCAATCTGAAACATGTTCGGTCATTTATGGGGCATGTCGATTTCTACTGACTACTCATAAAAGACTTCAGCAAACTTGACGAACGTTGACAGAATTGCTTGGCAAGGAGAACGATTTTATTGTGGACGACCGTGTTCTCCAAGCCTTGAATCAACTGAAAAATGTTATCACACACTCTTGTCCTGTAGCCACCTAATTGGTCTCTACCTTTTGAGATCATGACGTACGCATATGATTTTGCAATTTGTACCATTCTAAGATAATGACAGGATGGGATTCCATTTGTGATTCATTACGCTAGTAGAGCACTGGACGAATCCCAGAAAAAAATATAGTGATAGAGAAAGAGATGCTAGCTATAATGTTTGCGCTTGAAAAGTTCTGATCACATCTCCTCGGATCTAGGGTAATAATTTACACTGACCATTCTTCGATCAAATACCTTCAATGCAAGAAAGATGCCAAGCCTCGTCTAATTCGTTGGATCCTTTTACTCCAAGAATTCGACATAGAGATTCGTGACAAACCATGCATCAAGAATGTGGTGACAGATCATCTTTCCAGCATAATTAATGTAGATCCTCTTGAGCATAATTCAATTCCAATCATAGAGACCTTTCCAGATGAGGTAGTCTTATCTATTTTCTCTCTCCCCTTGTATTCAGATATCATGAACTACCTCGTCTCCAAGAAGAATCCACCAAATAGGCCAAAGATTAAACTCTATAAATTATTGGCTGACATTCATTTTTACTAGTGAGAAGAACCACATCTATTCCGAGAGGATGTAGACTGCATCTGGATGAGGTGTACACCCCAAGAAGAGGTATTGGGTGTTGAAGAGTGGCCTATCGATAAGGGTTAAGTATAAAGTAAAATCTAAGGTGGTTGCGACCCCAATCAATTAGTCGTGCTCAATCGAGAAAAATAACCACTCAAAAGGAATATCAAATAATCAACACATATACGTGGTTTGCAATTTTATTTACCTGGTATAGCCACCATGGTCAAACACAAGGAGCAAGAAAGAAATACAAAGTAGTCAAATTTTTCAAAACAATACAATTTTTAGTGGTTTTTTTATTTTGCAAATTTTTTATTTTAATAAGAAAACAAAATCAACAAAAACAAAAGAAAGAAACACAACAATATTTTTGGATTTTTCTTTAAGGATAAAAATGCTCAAAAAATTAAGATAAAAATATTTTTGAGTTTTCTGGATTTTAAAATGTTTTTGATAATTTTATGGGATTTTTCAGATATTTTTATAATTTTATAAAAATCAAATAAAACTCAAGAAGGAAAACAGTACGCAGCTAGGACTAAAATGCAAATTAAAAATACTTATATTGCCCTAATATTCTGGATAGTAATTTTATGATAAATATAGATCAAAAACTACAAATAAGAACTGAAAATAGAATTTTTCTTTGATTTTATATGATTTTTATAAGTTTTTGAATGTTTTATAATTTTTAGAGTTTTTATACGGGTTTTTCAAACAAAATTAATACTGGAGATAAAACACACAAAAAGGCAACCACACATTTTTTAAGGATTTTTAAGACATTTTTCAAATTTTTATTATTTTTATAATCCAAAAAAGGATGTTTTTGAAGGTTTTTGAATTTTTAAAAATATAAAAAGCAAGAAATTAATTCAATAAAATCATAGTAAATATTACACACTAACAAGAATTAATGGTGATTTTTAGGTGATTTTTCGAATTAATTTACTATTTATTAATTCTAAAATACAATGTGTAATTTGGCTTAGATCACAGGGACCTAAATGCAAATTTAATAATTTTATGGACCAAATAAAGAACACAATGAAAAAGCCTATGGTTCAATCCATAAAAATCCCACACAAATCATGCACATGCTCAATGTACTATGCATTGGGGTATACATGCAATTTCTGAAAAGCAAATATCCGTTTTATAAAAACAAAGAAATCCATGATGAAAACTGCAAATCTCCCAAAATAAACGCAAGCACACACGTGCTTCAGATTTAGAAGGACTAAAATGCAAATATCTAAAAGCAATAGGTCCAAACTGCAAATGTATTTAACTACAACTTCTATTTACTGGGCTTAGACGAAATACCGAAACATGCAGAATAAAAAGTGAAATATACCCTGAGGATACGCGGCACTCACATGAGAGGGCGAAGGTGAATGGCTCTGATATTCCCTGACAAAGGGATCTGACTACGCAGGGGCGTAGCGCAGGCGTACGGTCAGGATCGGTCGTTATCGTGTGCATCTGATGGTTCTGATAAAAGGGACTGACGTGCGACTTGGATTAAAAGTAGCAATCTGTGTCGAATCAGACAACATGGAAGGTTGATGGATGAACTCCTCCTTAGCAAACTTTGACGGAGCAATAACAGAGGTACGATACACCGATGAAGATTGCAAGAGGTCCAGCGCAATCATGAAAGTGTTGCACGTCGAATTGTTAATCTGATAAAGTGAGTGGCTGGAGGATGAGCGATGTGAAGGTAGGCATCGAGGAGATGCTCCATCAGAGTAGGGGATGTCCAAATGATTATCGGAGTGCCTCAGATCTGCAAGATATACTCAAGGCTCAAAGGACCGAGCTTCGGTTGGAGTTATTGTGCTACGAAATGAGAGAAGCGATAGGGAATGATCATTTGGGTCTCTGACGAACGTGAGGGAGGGAGACCCTTCCTAATCTCGACCCGATGGCCAAGACATAGGGGGGATAGGTTATGCAAGAAGGTGCGGGGTGCGTTGAGGTGTCAATCGGAGAGGATAGATGTGGGTGATAAGCTCTAGACCTCGTGGCCGGAGCCAACAAATGACGGCTGCTATGAAATGAAAAAATGGAATTGAAATGATAAATGCAGGGGATACAAGCATTTCTTGAAGCTACCAACAAGCAGAGAAGCTCCAGACGAAGGTGGTCAGCTTGTTATGGCCTCAATCTGCCGTGTCTGGAGAGAGAGGCTTCACACGGCGGAGGAGTCCATCCACGTCCGAGCTACGAGCGTTCAAGCTCCTCCAGGTGATTCTCAAGATCTCCTCCAATGTCTATCACTACGAGGAAGGTGGCCCAAGAAGAATGGGTGCATGAGGGATGAGTTGAGGGGCTGGCATAGCTGGAAGAGAGGTTTTATAGGCTGCACAAGCGTCCTAGAAGATCAGAGAATATCGTGGAACCTAGGCAGATCCGGCTGCACCAAGGTATCCATGAGGATCATTGGAGTTTGGGCTTCAATCAGACAATGGAACTGGGGGAAGAGGAGGTTGGGTTCGAGCGTGAAAAGATGGAGAAAAAGCCTCGATGAGTGAGGAGTGACCCGACCCGGTCTGGAAGAGACCGTTGACTGCAGTCAACGGTTTGACATGGGCCAAGAGAAAAAATAGGATTTACAAAATAAAATATAATTCAATAAAAAATAGCAATCGAATTTAAAATAAAAAATGTATAAAATGAAAACAATTTATTATTTTATAAAGTATTTTTCTATCATTTTTAATCATTTTAAAGAAAATAAATTAATGTATATACAATATATAGTAGTATATTCAGGTCTATTATAACTATGTATTGTTTACAAGTATTTTTATTTTATTACTTTTATAAATACCCTTATTTTATATTTTATTTATTTACAACGTAATTTTTGGAATGTAAAATACCTTTTATTTTATTTTTACAAGTTATTAAGGAAATCTAATAAATAGTGGATGTGATATGTACATGTGTCTTTTATACAAAGGTTTGATGATTTTATTATTATTAGTCTTTTTTTCTGATTTTTATTTTATTTTTATAATATTATTAAAACTATATACAAGGGTGTAAAAGAATAAAATAGTTTCGGTTTTCTCAAAATAAATATATAAATAATATGTACAAGTATATGTGATATATACACTACAAAGTGAACCCTATCTCTCTTTACTTATTTTGTTTTACGATCAGGTCAAGTCTTGAGCTTCTTTTGGGGTTTGTGTCTCTCTTTATTTATTCTAAATACATCATTCTTTTTCTTTTCCTTTATTATTTTATTTTTTCTAAAAATACATGCTAAATAAACAATATTAATAATGCCTTGTAGAAAGCTAAGTTATTATATTTACAGATATTTACAGGGTGTTTTGGCAAGAAGAAGCGCTAAAATAAAAGAGTCAAGAGTGAGAATCATAGATTCATCACACACCTATAATTTACCTTTGCTAGTCTCTTAGCAAACACTTATTTGAAAAAGAAGTGAAAAATCAAAAAGAAATGAAAAGAAAATTAATCAAGGTTCATTGTTAAACTTATCTTCATTAAATTGGAATATGGATCTCAGTTAGACCTTTGGATTATTAGTTTGTCAGAACCTTATTGGGAAATAGGCTTAAGACTCAACAACCTCTGAGCTCCACTATTCGATGGTCAAAAATCCGTAATAACTAGGTCAGAACAAGTCTACATATGCAAACTCTAATGACTATGCATCTTTTCTTGTACTATGTAAGTGATATGTAGCTCCCCACCTCAGAACTGACAAAAAAACAACCTCCCTCAACAAGGTAACTTTAATTCCCTAGTCTAACAGCTCTTTCCTCAAGGAGCGGGATATTCCTTCCTTGAACCAACTCAAGAAAAGGGGAAAGAAGAGAATGGATCGTGACAAGTGTAGCCATGTATCCCTATGGGCAAAGCCAGTGTAGCTAAATCTCCAGCAACATGCTTCCATGAGATGAGAAGGTGGAATACATAAGCTTTTCTTATTCACTATATACACTCCAGTAGGCATTTTATTTTCAATCATGCATGTCCCCTATTTTGGAGTTTTTCATATTTTTGCACTTTTTTATGTGCATATATACAACATATTTACATGGTGCAACAAGTACATAAGGAGTTTTTCTTCTGGAGCCAGTAGACTATCCCTCTTTCGAAGCATTATTGCAACCCACGGACTCCTGTCTTTAGACCTCAATACTACTAGACCAGATTGAGATCACATCCCTTCCTAAAGGAAGACGAGAGGTTCTGACTAGAAGTACTACCCTTGTATGCTACCCCAAGCCAAAGAATTCTGCCTCCTCACCACCTCATCCATGTTGAGCTACGAGTAAGGTACGTGTCCAAGTCAAGCCATTGTCTCTGAGAGTCATAATGTATTGTTAAGTGCTCTACTTAGGCTCATCAAGATGACATGTTAACATTGCCTAGTGGACTCAAAGAATTAAGTCGCTATGGACCTAAAATGTCTTAACGCGAATCCCATATGGTTCCTCTGAAGTTAGGTGGACTAAGGTCTTAACGAAGCTCCATTTTCCAATTTAGTTCCAGACTAGTTTAAATGTCAACTGTGATTCAGATAAATATACAAGCAAATATGTACAAAACTCTTTTTGTTCAATTTTTCAAAATATGCAATTTTTTATGAAATTTTTTGAATATGATGAAGAAGGGGAAGTTTTGCAAACTATTTACAAACAACAAACAAATTTTTTGCAAACTTTTATTTTTCAAACAGTTTTTCAAAAATTTTGTACTATATACATAATTTTTATACAAAAATATCTACAACAGCTTTACAATCAAAACATCTTTACAAACATTTGTACAAAAATATTTTTTACGAAAATCTATCTATGCACAAGAAAAATTCTAAAATTTTTCCGATTTTTAGTTAATGATTTTTAGCCATTTTATTTTATCAACACACAAAGTACGAGTTATGGCTAAAGTATATATATAATATATAAGACACCCCCTATACTTAGCTCGAACGATGTCCTCAGAGTAATCAAAGAGCGATGAAAGGAAGACATAACTCATGTTGAGTACTCGGAAGTGGAAAAAAGGCTATAAAAGGCTATACTACAATGACAAATGAAAAAATATATTGAATAAAGGTCGGTGATCCCCCTCTACTTAAGATCAAATAATACTAAGCATAGAACTCTGTATACAAGGGGAAAACCGAGGGTTAGGATGTACAGGGTTTACCTCCTCGATACTTAGGATACAATATCCCTAAGTATAGGCAGCAAAACGGAGGTAAAAAGAATCAAATGAATAATCTTGGGGTAAAGTACACCCTAACTATACCATAATCATAAGATGAAGATGGGATATTATATAAAAAGAATGAATGATATGGAAAACTGGATCTGTACAGCTGCGGAAGAGAATGGATAATCAGGCATGAGATGCAAATGATGTGAGTCAAAGACCACATATTATGTAAAAGGAATTGGGGCAACATCAATGATTAGTGGATCATTATCAAGATATGGTTTTAGGCACTGATTGTTAACTTGAAAGGTGGATTCAGATGAGAATTCAGATATATCAATGCTTCCGTTGTCGACACCTTTCGGACCATGTATGGTCCCTTCCATTTGCTTTGCAACTTCCCTAGAAATAATCTCAACATAGAATCAAATAGCCATACTCTCTAGTTCGGCTCAAACTGTTTATGCTTGATATGTGAATCATGCCATATCTTAACTCTGTCCTTATATTGTAGGCTACTCGAAAAGGGTGTGTCTCTCAACTCGTCCAGGGATACCAACTCTGCTTTCCTTTGGTCTCTTTTACTCTTAGGATCCAATAATAACACAGTGACTACCCATAGTGACTTGTGCTTGATCTCCACAAGGCATGGCTTTCCCTAAACGAGACAAAAGGGATATGTACCCAAAGGTGTCTTGAAGGAGGTCTGATAGGCCCACAAGACCAAGTCCAAAAATTGTGACCAATTCTTTCGGTCTGGGAGGACAACCTTCTGTAATATAGTCTTGATCTCCTTGTTCGATACTTTAGTAAGACCATTGGTCATAGGGTTATATGGAGTGGTAACACGATGGTCAATGCTGAACTCGTTTGAAAGGGCAATTACCTTGTCGTTGATAAAGTGAGCCCCCCGTTAGATATAAAAACTCTTGGTACCCCAAATCATGAAATGATGTTCTTCTTTAAGAATCTACAAACGATCTTAGCATCTGTGGTTCAAGCGGGGATGGCCTTAACCCAACGACTCACATAATCCACAATAAGCAGAATGTACTCAAATCCCTGACTCTTAGGGAATGGACCCATGAAATCGATGCCCCATGCACAAAAACTTCACAGAAGCGAATGAGCTGCATCAGCATCATATCACACTGTCCACATGTGCCCATCCTCTGACAGTCAGTACACCTCTTTACGAATGCATCAGAATCCTAGAAGAGGGTAGGACACCATAAGCTGGATTGGAGCACTTTCTGTGTTCTCCTCCTCCCAGAATGATGACCTCCTGCCTCAAGCTTGTCGCAGTATGTAAGGACACTATAGTGCCCCTCTTGAGCAATACACAGATGACAAACACTATCCCCTCCTTCATGATAAATGATTGGATCCTCCCAATGGTACGACTTGTTTTTCGCAAGGAATGTCTCAAGTCACTATCTGGGCAAACCTTGTGGAACTTTCTTGGTGACAAGATAGTTCACAATGTCGACATACCATGGGAGCGAAGCGATAGAAAGGATCGCCTCATCTGGGAAGCTCTCAGTAATAGGTGCAATATGATCGGAATCCTCAAGGTTCTCCAAACGGGAGAGGTGATCCGCCACCACATTCTTGACTCCAGGCTTATACTTAGTCTCATTATCAAGCTACTAGAGTACAAGGATCCATCTGGTCAATTTGGCTTTGGCATCCTTCTTTGCCATGAGGTATCGGATGATGGTGTGATATGTAAATATCGTCACTCGGGATCCAAGAATATATGATCTGAACTTGTCTAAAGAAAAGACTACGATTAGCATCTCCTTCTCAATCACATCATAATTCCACTGAGCGGTATCCAAAGTCCGGTTAGCGTAGTGTATGGCATAAGGTAATCCATCCCTCCTCTTTCCTAGCACAACCCTTTTTGTAAAATTAGAAGCATCTGTCATGATTATGAATGGGAGAGACCTATCAGGTGGCTGAAGGATAGGGGTTGATTAATCTGTGATTCATCACTTCAAAAGTCAAAAATAGAGCCTTGTTCCCGAGAAAATAGAGGCATATTTTCTTTTATATTGCATAAATAGCATTCATGCATGCAGTCATAAATCATACATTTTAGCAGCTCATTTTGCACTTAAATAAGAAGCCAAAATCCCTTGTAAAATACCTCTTCACCAAAATAACATCTTCTCTATAATCTATACTCCTTAGTTAATAACATAGGGAAGAATGCCAAAAATCACCCTTGTAAAATAGCCAATATAGCCTGAGAACCCTTGTACACTAAAATACACATAAAGCCCTCATGCAAACTCCGAATTAGGTCTACTTACTCTTAGAATACTACACATTAAAAGACCTTTAAAATGAGACTAATTCCATTGAATTTGGAGCTTGTATGAGAAAGTTGGGTTTTTGGGCCACTTTGTATACTACATATGTATATTTATGTATCCTTGTATTTATGTATCATATTTGACCTCATCTCCGTCTTTGGTCAACATGAAACTTGTAGATCTCATCGAGATCTACAACTTTCATGTTTTGAGTTTTTCCAAATTCGGCTCCCTCTTCTCTCTACACGTGTACCTTACTTCAACCACTCACAGCAGGCCACGTGGCGCCCTCTGGTTGCGCCACACGGCCCGCCTCCCATCGCCTCATCCGCTTGCGCCCTCAGCCGTTGGATCTCTCTTCAGATCCAACGGTCCAGCCTTTTCCACGCGCGTTTAAATCCATGGCCGTCAGATCTTCTCTTGCCTTGATCTGCACCGCACATTAGCGCCTTCACCTGGGCCAGCCACGTGGCAGCATCTACGCCGCTTGATCGCATCCCCGATCCTCTCATCGCAGCCGCCCTTCTTCCAGCGAATCGTGGCCCTCTGATCAACCCTATCTCCTCATCCAGGCCGTTCGCGTGCGCTTCGCCCTCATCTCGCCACATGGCTCCACCACAGCCCGTCATCTCCGCGCCCCAGATCAAATCCTACCCGACCAGATCCCCCTTGATCCCCACCGTTGGATCACAAGATCCAACGGTGGAGACCTCGTCTCCTACCTCTGGGCGCCCCTCTCCCCCACGTCCCTTGCCTTGCGGGAGGGGCGCCCCCTTCCTATTCTTGGACGCACGTCAGCCACCCTCGCCCACCGCTGACACCCCCACGACGTCACCCACTCATCCCTCTCCCTCACCAGCTCCCTCACGCTCCACCATCTCCACCATAGTCGTCCCACGTCGACTCAAACCTCGCCCCGTCGCCAACCCTGCCACCAACTTCGCCTTATAAATACGCCAACTCCGGCCAACGTCACCCCCATCCGCCACTCCAGTGAGCTTCCCTGAGCTCTGACCTACCAGTTGGTGACAACAATTAGGTAAATCGTTGAGCGAAGAAGGAGAATCGACTCCGGCGAGATCCACGGCCACCACCGCCGTGCTGCAGCCTCCCACGAGCAGCTGCACGAGCTCGGGACCCTACCGATCCCTCGAGCGAAGACCTGGAGCTCAAATCTGAGCTCCATTCCCCAGGTAACCCCCTCCATCATCATCTGATCTTCTCTCTAGTTTTTCCTTTGATTTCTCTTAATTTATTCGTCGTCCACCGTCACTTTCTCGCTCCACCTTCATCCCTCCGAGCTCCACGACGGAGCTCCGGTCCTCGCGCAGTCATTATCTTCGTTTATCACCTTGGACCACCTTCGCTCGACTCCAGCTCCGCCACCTCGGCGGAGCTCGCTCGCCGGACACCCACACTCCGCCTTAGGCCTCGCCGTTCACGCTACAGACCTCCACGCGCACACACGTGCTTCGGCTATACACCTAACTCCTTGCAGGTCCTCACTTCTTCACTGAACGGAAGCTCGCCGGAGACGCCATCGAGCTTCATCGACAGAGACACCCGGGCACTCTCCGACGCTCCTGAGACCGCCATCATCTCCGCCTCCACGCCGCGAAGCTCCAGGGCTATCTCCGACAAAGCGGAGAGCGTCAGCATCTCAAGGAAAGGAGGGCGGAGCTACAGCCCGATCGCCGGAGCCCCGCCTCCTCCTCCGCAGGTGGCGGAGGACCGGTGGAGACGACGTACAGCCACCGTTCGATCATCTTGATCGAACGGTCCGAAGTACGCCACGTCGCTCGCTCACCGGACTCGCCTTCGACCGTAGGATCAGCATCGATCCGACGCCTTAGGACACGCCATGCGTCAGCACTGACAACCCTCGGATCCATCTTGATCCGAGGGCCTTCAGCACGCCACGTAGCCTCGGCCCGAGCCTCCTCTCCGAGCCTAGGTTCGGGTCGCACGAACCTAGCTCCGGACCTCCGGAGCGCCCGAGCCTCGCTCCGAGCCGCCGCCGCCCTCCGAGCCTAGGCCGCCCACGTGAGGAGCACGCGCGGCCTAGGTAAATTGCACTGAGGCCCCTGGAGCTTTCCAAAATTGCAAAGAGGTCCCTGTGAAGCAGACCCCACGTGAGGAGCACGTGTCCTGTGGAGAATTTGCATAAGAGTCCACCATATTATCGGTAATTGCATTTTAGTCCCTGTCAGCATATTTATTTATTGAAATTTTAATTTCCTGTATTGCATTTACGCCCCTGTGTTTGCACGCAACCCTAGAGTGCATTTTTCATCATTTTGAAATTCTAAAAATTGCATTTTGTTAAGAATTTTGTCCTCTGTCTATTGGTCCACTTGTCATATTTTTGTAAGCTCATTTGAATTATTAATCAATTATTTGGTGAATTGTTGACATATTTTGCCCAGTTATGCCTTTTGATTTTTAATTAATTCTCTATGCCTTCAAAAATTATCAAAAATTCACAGTAGCTTAAGGACATCATTTTTAACATACCATAAAAATTTCATAGCATTTGCACGCATATCGAGGCCTAAATAAATTGTTAAGTGATTTCCTTAGATTAATTTTAATTAATTCATTCCACAGTGAAATTAAGTTCTGTTAATTTTCCTAGGTCCCTTATCATTAGAGCCACCTAGGATAATTTTAGTTCTTGAAAAAATTGTGGTTTGATATTTATTAGAAATTAAATACTGAAAATCACTCTGTCTGTTTATTTAATTCACAGTAAATTCATTTTGTGTCGAAAAATTCCAAAAAAAGTAGTGTAGGTCATTTTCATCTTAATTAACCATCTGGCCAATTTTCATGATTTTTGGACTTCATTTGATACCATAATTAAATAGCACATTAAATTGACATGCATTGTCTGCATAAGTCTGCATAACTATTAAAAAGACCAAAAAATTACTCTTTGAAAATCAACACTTGAATAATTGCTCAAATTTATCTAAGGAGACATATGCCTCCCTGAGATCGACCTTGGACTTCTACCAAGTAAAAAAAAAATTTGCCGCTTAGAAATAACTTCACATTAATCGATAAGTGGTTTTTGATTAACCCCTCGTATCCGACTACAATGAATCACTTTAATTAATTTGGACATTAATCTGCCTGAATTAACTAAGGGTACTTGACGGTTATCAAAATGGCGCCGTTGCCGGGGAGGCACGGCTTAGGTTAATTTGTAGCACATTTTTGAGTGTTTGATTTTCAATCCCCGGGTAGTCTGACCCCCGGTTTTCTTGTAATTATTTTCTCTCATTTATTCTTGCATTACATTATTTTTTAAATACTCTCTGACCTCCATTTAATTTTTGCGCGAGGACCGCGAGGAGTCGGCGACGCTTCGAGGACTTAGCATTTACATTTTTGAGTGAAAGAGAGGCATTGTATTTTTTATTCATTTTATTACTTTTTCTTTCGCATCATTTCCAGCGGTTCCTGTTTGGGATCTCGCGCGTGTAAAGATAGTGGAAACTGTGTCCCGTGTGTTGTGTGGGTGAATTGTAATTTAGCTTGCACTAGCGGCTCCTCGAGCCACTCTAGGAATTGTTTGTGCTCGTAATCAATAGGACCACACATCACACATAAAAGACGCACCTAGACCGCAGGACTTAGTCAAAATTAAATTGTTCTTCACGCTAATAGAACTGCCTGTCTAGGAGCGGCTTTTCATCGCTTGCATTTGCATGTAGAGTAAAAAGATTTCAATTCTGTTCTGCATCCTGCATCAAAAAGCGAAGGGATCACTGTAAGTATTCTCTACTCAGCATACCATCATATATTTTTCGTGCATCGGCTTTTCTCGATTTCCCCCTCTGATTTTCTCACTTAAATTAAAAAGGAAATTGGGAATGTCCGATAGGCGTGCTTTGTGGTGGACTAATTAAAGTGAGAACCTAACTTTAAAATCGGGACTGCTAACAGTATTGAACAAAAAAAAGAATAAAACTGAAAATTGTTTGCGGGAGATTAATCCCCGACCTTGTTTTCAGGCTGAGTGAGGGTACCTGAGTGTGTGTGAACACCCTAAGGTAGAGCCCAAAACCCCGTCTTCCATATCACGTTCTAACTGATCCTAGCAAATATCACGAGCCGAATAATCTAAGGTTCTTTGACTAGTACCAAGTAGCCTCCACCTGTCTCAGGTAGATATGGGCGAAATTGCGGTACTTCGCGACAAGCTGCCAGTAACCCCCCGGGGTGAAGTTCCGGCCTTGTCAGCCTCCGCCTGCTTGCAGGTAGATAGGGGCATGGTCACTGAATCCATCGGCTTGGGATAGGAGCGAAGAAAGGAAGGAGCGGCGGTATCTTAGACGACAGGACAAACAGGGAAGACGCATCCGGCTCTGAGCCGACTTCCCTCTAGGCCGCGTAATCCTTGCTATATTTGCTTGAATATCACACTTAAAAACTACAAGATAAATTGGACTCAACTTTGAGTCCTTCACTGTGTTGAGTGTGAACCCAGGGTCTTAGATTGTTCTTGTTGCTTGCTTCAGATAGGAGTAAAATCCTATCTTCTTCTCGCTTCATCAAGATGAGTGATTGGGGAGATCTCGACGCACTATTCACTGATCTCTCTATGAGTCCCCCAAGTAACTCGTCTGTCTCGGTCCGAGCGCACCTTGTACCACCCAGGACTCATGACCCTCTTGAGTCCTGGTTCCCTCATGCTCAGGGTGGTTACTCCCAAACCAACCCTTTTATCTCCTCCGAGATTACCGAGGAAGACCATTGCCTCGGTAATCCCTTCCTTGATTCACCCTCTAACACCGATCTTATTTTCCAATCCCCAGAACTAGAGGGCGAAATGCCGCCAAGGATGCCGCCAGATGAGGATCAGATGCGACAAATTCTTAGATGCCTCGCCGAAGCCGAACAGAAAAATGCAGATCTCACGGCGCGGATGGGACAGATAATTGTAGCCGAAGGGATCGACCGACCAATGGTCGATACTTACAACCCGGTGGAGAACGAGATCCAAAACTGGTTAGCACCTGCAGTTCCCGACCAGGCATTCGAGCTAAAGCCCCACTTCCTTAGCATGCTGCCGAAGTTTAACGGAAACCTCAGTGAAGAGCCTTACACCTTCCTCCGTGACTTCGAACTAGTGTGCAACAATCTTAGCCATCCCAATGTTGGACAAGATTATATCCGGCTGAAGGCCACCCCGTTTGCCTTAGGAGATAAGGCTGCACATTGGTTGAAAAACTTAGGGGTGGTGTGTACTACCTGGATGCAGTTCAAGGATCTTTTCTTGAAGAAGTTCTACCCTCTCAGTAGAACCAATCAGATGAGAACGAAGATAGCCAGCTTTGCCCAAGGACCCAGCGAACCTTTCCATGAAGCTTGGGACAGGTTCAATGACTTAGTGCAGAAATGCCCATGCCACGGCATTTCGAAGGCGATCTTGGTCCAGACCTTGTTCTGCGGTCTAACCCCGGAGATGCAGGGGTTAGTCAGCGCCGCCTGTGGAGGAAGCTATCTGAACAAGAACGAGCACGTTGTGTGGAAAATCCTAGAATAGATGGCAGAAACCGGCAGGTCACAGGCCACAAGGGCCTATCAGTTGTCTCCCTCGATCTTATCCAATGAGACAACTACAAGGACTGTTGCAGATCTGACTGAGGACCTCATCCCCAGCATGGGGATGATAGCCGACAAGCTTACCATGGTCGAGCAGATCCACAAGAGAGTCGTGGAGATGGAGTCTCTTTCGAGCCTACCCAAGAAAGTGGAGGAACTCTCTGAAAAGGTAGCTAAGATCAAGCTACCCACCCCTTCTGCACCACCTGTACCTGTGCACCGAGTCCATCTTGTACAGGAACAGGCACCGGGGTCTCAGAGCAGCTGGGATCATACTTATACCCAGCAGAACCATCATGCACCCCCACTAGTGGAGACAGAATTCGAGGAGCCTCCGCCTGTATATGAGATCAACGGGCTTTGGTATATCCGTGACCCGCTAGTCCGGCAAATCGAGATGCGGAAGGATCAGGCACACCGCCCAACCCCAGTCTACCAAGAGACCAGGCCCGTCAGAGTCCCGCGATACCAGTCTAGGCCAGAACAGGGGTACCAGCCGCAGCAGCGCATCTACCAGCAGGGGCCAGCACCGTCCCATCAGCAGCAGTACCGGCACGGCCAGCAGGGCCAGTACAGGACCGCATCCACTCAGCAGCCAGCCCAGCCCACCGAATTGGAGTCTCTCACCTTGGCGATCCAGACCCTGTCTGATAGGGTCCAACAGATGCAGAATGACTACCTGGACATGAGAACCGACATCAATCGGGTCTCTCGTGCCCAGGACCAACAAATGGCGCCAAGGACTCCAATTCCCGCACAGGTTCAGGCCAACCCAAACAGCGTACACCAGGGCCAAAACCGACCCCGAGATCAGGTATACTATTCAGATAATTATTTATCTGAACATGAGATCCTTTCGTACGATAATGTTAATCATATGTCCCTCAGGAGCGGAAGGACCGTGACCATACCTGATCGGGCACGGGCGCAAAAGGAAGGAGCCTCCGAGAATCGACCTGAGGAGAATTCGGAGGAAGAAGAGGAGGAGCATCACCACCACCACCGCGAGCGGAAGAAGAGGACATCTGAGTCCTCGAAGCAGCACCCTCGCATCCACCTAGAGTCAGACGACACCGATGAGCCCGCACCTCCATCTGAGGAGGATTGTCCAGAAGAAGCGGAAGAAGCATCACCGGTCTCACCCCAGCATTTTCTTTTTGGTCAGAGTCCAAGTCTGAGTCTGTATCAGAGTCCGAGTCAGAGTCGTATTAAAAACTCAGTTCCAGCAGCTAATGAAAATATTTCAGTTCCAGAACCTGAGTTAGAGTCAATAATCCCTTTCCCCCGAGCTCTCAAAGGTGGAAAGAAGAAAATGAAGAAAATCCAAAAAGATGACCCTGAGATGGCTGAATTTTGCAATAAACACATCAAGGTCACAATCTCTTTTGACAAGTTCGTGGAAATGACCCCTGCGTTCCAAAAATACCTTAAGGTGAGATGCACACCGACTAGGGTTAGCAGGAAGACCAAAATTCGTGTTGAGAAACACGTTCTGTCAGTAGCCACGACTTGTGCAATAAAGAACTCGTTTCCTCGGAAACGAAGAGACATGGGTGCACACTATGTAGTGAGTCATGTTGATGACATCGCGTTTGCACGCACTCTCCTGGACAATGGTTCCTCGATCAACTTGATGCCCACAACCCTCTATGAGCGGCTTAATCTCGGACCTCTTAGGAAATCTAGAGCTATTCTGCAGTTTGCTGACAAATCCACTAAGAGGTCCCAAGGAGAGTTAAGGAACGTTGTGATCAAAGTCGAGGGGCAGGAATACATGGTGGACTTCACTGTCCTAGATATGGAAACCCCTCGTAATTGGAGAGACTCCCAGATCATTTTAGGTAGGCCCTTCCTCAGAACAGCGGGGGCCTTATTTGATTATAAGAATGGGAAGATTCAGTTCCAAACTCCAGGCGGAGATGAGGAACTTGAGATGAAGCAGATGAGATGGTAGAGACCGGACTCCGAATCCAGAACCGAGTACTCTTCTACCGGGACAGACTGTGAACATGTAGACGTAGTTGGGCCATGGAGACAGAACCCAGCCAGCATCGATGTGTCCATCTCCTTTGAAGATGATCCAGTGCATGAGTCAGTCTGCGAGATACTCAGGAACGAGTACAGCTCTGAGCCTGCATCGCCCTACATCTTCGATGACGTAGAGGCCCAGTTGGGCCTGTCAGTCCTTACATCCTTAGGACAATCGGAAGATGAGGATGACGAGTCGGACGAGGCGTTTGCCGATTGTCTGGAAACTTTTGACGATCCGACTCCAGAGCCGCGCTTGGTGGCAGCTATTACAGAACATGATCCAGCCACTTCCAACACCGAACCAGATCAGATTAAGCCAGACTTTCTAGACGATCACACTATTCCTGAGCTCAAACCTTTACCCACAACCCTGAAATATGCCTTCCTTGCGGGCCAAGACAAGAAATTTCCGGTCATTATCAGTTCGTAATTGACCGAGGAGCAGGAATCTCGCTTGCTAGAGATCCTGGAGAAGAACCGCAAGGCAATAGGCTGGAGCATTTCCGATCTCCACGGAATAAATCCCGCTCTATGTTCGCACCATATATACTTGGAGAACGAAGCCAAACCCTCTCGTGAATTCCAACGCCGGTTGAATCCAAATTTACGAGAGGTTGTGAAAAAAGAGATAGAAAAATGGTGCGACACGGGTTTCATTTACCCAATCTCCGACTCTAAGTGGGTGGCCCCAATCCATGTTGTCCCGAAAAAATCGGGAATTCAGACGACCACCAACGAGGACGGAGAGGAGATCGTGACGAGAGTACCCACGTCGTGGCGCGTCTGTGTGGATTACAGATGCCTGAATGCCGCGACGAAGAAGGATCATTTCCCCCTACCGTTCATCGATCAGATCCTAGAAAGATTAGCAGGGAAAGAATTCTTCTGCTTCCTTGATGGGTTCTCGGGCTACAATCAAGTAGCCATAGCTCCGGAGGACCAAGAAAAGACCACGTTCACATGCCCCTTTGGTACCGATGCTTTCAGGCGCATGCTGTTTGGGTTATGCAATGCTCCAGGTACTTTTCAAAGGTGCATGATTGTTGTATTCGCCGAAATGGTCGGCGAATTCCTGGAAGTCTTCATGGATGACTTCTCGGTCCACGGCGACTCTTTTGATTCCTGTCTTAGGAATCTGGACCAAGTCCTCAAAAGATGTTGTGAGGTCAATCTGGTGCTCTCCTGGGAGAAAAGTCACTTCATGGTGACGGAGGGCATAGTGTTGGGGCATGTCATCTCCAAGAAAGGAATGGAGGTTGACCCTGCCAAGGTGGACGTGATCAGACGACTCCAGCCACCAACCAACGTAAGGCAGTTGCGGTCGCTCCTCGGGCATGTCGGATTTTATCGAAGATTTATCAAGGATTTTTCCAAGATTGCCCGACCGCTAACTGAGCTTTTAGGCAAAGACACGGAGTTTATTGTAAATCACAAATGTCTTGAGGCCTTTAAGATGTTACAAGGAATGATCATGGACGCACCCATATTACAAGCCCCAGATTGGTCTCTACCTTTTGAGATCATGACGGACGCCTCAGATTATGCTATTGGGGTTGTATTGGGACAAAGAAGAGACGGCGTCCCGTTCGCAATTCACTACGCAAGCAAAGTGCTTGATTCTGCTCAGCGTAACTATACAGTTACAGAAAAGGAAATGCTTGCGGTAGTGTTTGCCTTGGACAAATTCAGATACCACTTAATCGGATCCAAGGTAACTGTGTTCACAGACCACACAGCACTACGATATTTGATGGAGAAGAAAGACGCGAAGGCGCGTCTTCTTCGGTGGATTTTACTTATCCAGGAGTTTGATTTGGATATCCGTGATAAACCTGGGAAGAAGAACGTAGTAGCCGATCATCTTTCTCGTCTCGAAGATCTTAATACTTCCGAGGTTTCCCCAATTCGAGACTCCTTCCCTGACGAGTCGATTTTTGTTATCGACTCACTCCCATGGTACGCCAATATCGTGAACTATCTTGTCTCCAAGAAAGTTCCCGAGGATTGGCCCAAGAGCCAAATCGACCGACTAAAGTTGGATGCTAGACACTACCATTGGGAGGATCCGATCCTTTTCTTTGAAGGACCGGATTGTGTCTGGAGACGTTGTATTCCTCAGGAGGAATACCAGAGTGTCCTTTCTTTATGCCATAGCTTAGAGGCAGGAGGACACCACTCCGGGAAGAGGACCGCATGGAAGGTACTTCAGTGTGGCTTTTACTGGCCGACTCTGTTTCGCGATGCCACCGCCTTCGCGAAGTCGTGCCCGTTTTCCAGAGAATGGGAGGAACCGTTGGTTCCAAGGATGAGATGCCGATGCAGCCAGTCATCATTTGTGATGTCTTTGACGCCTGGGGCATCGATTTCATGGGCCCATTCCCTGTCAGCCACGGATTCGAATACATCCTTCTTGCGGTAGACTACCTATCCAGATGGGTGGAGGCTATCCTGACCCGAGCCGCAGACAGCAGGACTGTCTGTAAATTCATCCGAGAGAACATAATCTCTAGGTTAGGGATCCCCAAAATGATGATATCAGATGGGGGTAGCCACTTTGTGAATCGGGAGGTGAAGAAACTCCTGAAGGACTACGGCATCGAACACCGTGTCGCGAGTCCTTACCACCCACAAACCAATGGTATGGCTGAGGTGTCCAATAGGGAGGTGAAAACCATATTGCAAAAGCTTGTCCGCCCGGACAGGAAGGACTGGTCTCAGATCCTGGATCAAGTCCTCTGGGCGTATAGGACGGCTTACAAGACACCGTCAGGCACCTCCCCATTCCGAATGGTATTCGGAAAGCCGTACCATTTGCCCGCAGAGTTAGTGCACAAATCAGAATGGGCAATAAAGAAGGTCAACTGGAACACACACTTGGGTCAAAAACAGAGAGACATGGATCTGAATGAACTTGTGGAAGTCAGAAACCGAGCATACGACAACAGTGTGGTGTACAAGGACAAGGTGAAGCGTTGGCACGATAGATATATCAGACGAAAGACCTTTGTTCCTGGACAGAAGGTATGGTTGTTCAATGCTAGGCTGAAGACTTTCCAAGGCAAATTAAAGTCTAAGTGGACGGGACCATTTGTTGTCCGTACGGTGCATGATAGTGGATGTGTCGAGATCTCAGATCTCACAGATGACGCACCGACATTCCTAGTAATGGGCAGCTGTTGAAGCACTTCGTCGAATCCAATGAACAGTTAGTCCATGTGGAGGAGATTGTATTCATGCGCGAGACAGATACAGCAGATACATCTCGAGCCGCGTATGAAACCTTGCAGCAATGAACTCCAGCCATCAGCAGCATCTTCAAAAGATTCAGACCGACTCATCTGTATATATATCATTCTTCCTGTATATCTTATCCTTTATCCCCACGATTCTAGTAACCCATCCCCACATCATCGAACCATTATCTTGGACTATACTTAGGATGCCCAGATCCTAAGTATAGGGGGGAGGGGTCACCCGAGTCGATTCAGTGTACATTCTCCAGATCACATTGGTCCTCATACTCATTTCCCACCAATACTTAGGCTGACCTGAGCCTAAGTATAGGGGGGACCGATGCCCGCATTGATACTTACCCACATCTCATCTTTCCCTCATCCGCCTCATTTCTGATCTTCTTCTACACTTAGGCTATCAGAGCCTAAGTATAGGGGGGCGAGACGACTTCTATACTTTCTGTTCCTTTTGGCTCTCCTACGCTTAGCACGAGCTATGTCGTTTTCCTCGCTCTTCGTGCTCTGAGGACATAGCACATGCTAAGTATAGGGGGGCGTGTATATATTACATATATACTTTACCCATAGCTCGTACTTTCGCGTATTTTTGTATATATTTTACAATAATTACGGGTGGGTAAAAATCGAAAAAAAAAGAGAAAAGAAAATTGAAAATTGAAAATTATAAAAATAGGCTTCTTATTTACTCTTGCATATCATCTCTGCATAGAAAAATAAAAAGAGTCTTGCATTTTCATAGCATGACATCTCATCTCATCTGCATATCTTTGCATATGCAAAGTGAAAAGCTAGTGGGTTCTGGACCAAGTTATGAGTAGATATTGAGGATGGACTTGATTTGACCTTAATCCACCTAATTTCAGAGGAACCTTACAGGAACTGAAGTTAAGATTTCTCAGGTCAAGTGACTTAATTCTTTGAGTCTGCATGTCTATGTTCACATGTCATCTTGATTAGTCTAAGTAGAATATCTCGTACATACGCAGGATTCTTTTAGATAATGACCTAACTTGGACAAGCACTATACACGTAGCTCTTCATTGATGAGGTGGTGAGGAGGTAGAATCCTTTAGCTTGGAGTAGCACACGGGTGGAAACATCCGTCCTCCTCTAGGGAGGGTAGTGCGTCTCAACCTAGTCTAGTGGTGTTGACATCTAAGGACAGGATGCTATGGGTTGCAATAATGCTTCAAAAGAGGGATAGTCTACTGACTCAAGAGGAAAAACTCCTGATGTACATGCTGCTCTTTTTGACAAAAAAAATTGCAAAAAAAACTCCAAAAAAATCAGACAGGTTCAAGAAAAAATAAAATACATGTCGGAGTATGTATACTAGTAAAGAAATGCAGCTGGATGACTTGGCTACACTGGTCAGGCATCCCGGGATAGGTAGCTACACTGGCTACTGTCCATTCTCTTCTCTACCCCCTCCTCTTGAGTTGGTCGCACTTGAACTTAGAAGGGAATACCCCGCTCCTCGAGGAAAGAGTTACTGGACCGGGTTATTGAGTTACCTTGTTAGAGGAGGCTGGTTCCGAGCCATTTCTGATGTGGAGAGTTACAAACCACTTACACAGTACAAGTAAGAATCATAGTCATCAGAAATTTGCGTTTGAGGATTTGTTCTGACCTGACTATTGAGGCGTCTTGAATAGAAGACTTGTGGAACTTGAAGGCTGTTAGGTCTTAAGTTCAGGTCCAAATAAGGTTCCGCCACACAATTAATCCAAAGGTCGAGTCAGGCTCCATTTTTCAACTTTTGCTCATGACCTTGGTTTGGAACCCAAAATCATTTCACTCTTGCATTTCATTTAGTTGCTCGGGGACGAGCAAGGTTTAAGTATAGGGGGTTGATGAATCTGTGATTCATCACTTCAAAAGTCAAAAATAGAGCCTTGTTCCCGAGAAAATAGAGGCATATTTCCTTTTATATTGCATAAATAGCATTCATGCATGCAGTCATAAATCATACATTTTAGCAGCTCATTTTGCATTTAAATAAGAAGCCAAAATCCCTTGTAAAATACCTCTTCACCAAAATAACATCTTCTCTATAATCTATACTCCTTAGTTAATAACATAGGGAAGAATGCCAAAAATCACCCTTGTAAAATAGCCAATATAGCCTGAGAACCCTTGTACACTAAAATACACATAAAGCCCTCATGCAAACTCCGAATTAGGTCTACTTACTCTTAGAATATTACACATTAAAAGACCTTTAAAATGAGACTAATTTCATTGAATTTGGAGCTTGTATGAGAAAGTTGGGTTTTTGGGCCACTTTGTATACTGCATATGTATATTTATGTATCCTTGTATTTATGTATCATATTTGACCTCATCTCCGTCTTTGGTCAACATGAAACTTGTAGATCTCATCGAGATCTACAACTTTCATGTTTTAAGTTTTTCCAAATTCGGCTCCCTCTTCTCTCTACACGTGTACCTTACTTCAACCACTCACAGCAGGCCACGTGGCGCCCTCTGGTTGCGCCACGTGGCCCGCCTCCCATCGCCTCATCCGCCTGCACCCTCAGCCATTGGATCTCGCTTCAGATCCAACGGTCCAGCCTTTTCCACGCGCGTTTAAATCCATGGCCGTCAGATCTTCTCTTGCCTTGATCTGCACCGCACATTAGCGCCTTCACCAGGGCCAGCCACGTGGCAGCATCTACGCCGCTTGATCGCATCCCCGATCCTCTCATCGCAGCCGCCCTTCTTCCAGCGAATCGTGGCCCTCTGATCAACCCTATCTCCTCATCCAGGCCGTTCGCGTGCGCTTCGCCCTCATCTCGCCACGTGGCTCCACCACAGCCCGTCATCTCCGCGCCCCAGATCAAATCCTACCCGACCAGATCCCCCTTGATCCCCACCGTTGGATCACAAGATCCAACGGTGGAGACCTCGTCTCCTACCTCTGGGCGCCCCTCTCCCCCACGTCCCTTGCCATGCGGGAGGGGCGCCCCCTTCCTATTCTTGGACGCACGTCAGCCACCCTCGCCCACCGCTGACACCCCCACGACGTCACCCACTCATCCCACTCCCTCGCCAGCTCCCTCACGCTCCACCATCTCCACCATAGTCGTCCCACGTCGACTCAAACCTCGCCCCGTCGCCAACCCTGCCACCAACTTCGCCTTATAAATACGCCAACTCCGGCCAACGTCACCCCCATCCGCCACTCCAGTGAGCTTCCCTGAGCTCCGACCTACCAGTTGGTGACAGCAATTAGGTAAATCGTTGAGCGAAGAAGGAGAATCGACTCCGGCGAGATCCACGGCCGCCACCGCCGTGCTGCAGCCTCCCACGAGCAGCTGCATGAGCTCGGGACCCTACCGATCCCTCGAGCGAAGACCTGGAGCTCAAATCTGAGCTCCATTCCCCAGGTAACCCCCTCCATCATCGTCTGATCTTCTCTCTAGTTTTTCCTTTGATTTCTCTTAATTTATTCGTCGTCCACCATCACTTTCTCGCTCCACCTTCATCCCTCCGAGCTCCACGACGGAGCTCCGGTCCTTGCGCAGTCATTATCTTCGTCCATCACCTTGGACCACCTTCGCTCGACTCCAGCTCTGCCACCTCGGCGGAGCTCGCTCGCCGGACACCCACACTCTGCCTTAGGCCTCGCCGTTCACGCTACAGACCTCCACGCGTACACACGTGCTTCGGCTATACACCTACCTCCTTGCAGGTCCTCACTTCTTCACTGAACGGAAGCTTGCCGGAGACGCCATCGAGCTTCATCGACAGAGACACCTGGGCACTCTCCGATGCTCCTGAGACCGCCATTATCTCCGCGTCCATGCCGCGAAGCTCCAGGGCTATCTCCGACAAAGCGGAGAGCGTCAGCATCTCGAGGAAAGGCGGGCGGAGCTACAGCCAGATCGCTAGAGCCCCGCCTCCTCCGCAGGTGGCGGAGGACCGGTGGAGACGACGTACAGCCACCATTCGATCATCTTGATCGAACGGTCTGAAGTACGCCACGTCGCTCGCTCACCGGACTCGCCTTCGACCGTAGGATCAGCATCGATCCGACGCCTTAGGACACGCCACGCGTCAGCACCGACAACCCTCGGATCCATCTTGATCCGACGGCCTTCAGCACGCCACGTAGCCTCGGCCCGAGCCTCCTCTCCGAGCCTAGGTTCGGGTCGCACGAACCTAGCTCCGGACCTCCAGAGCGCCCGAGCCTCGCTCTAAGCCGCCGCCGCCCTCCGAGCCTAGGCCGCCCACGTAAGGAGCACGTGCGGCCTGGGTAAATTGCACTGAGGCCCCTGGAGCTTTCCAAAATTGCAAAGAGGTCCCTGTGAAGCAGACCCCACGTGAGGAGCACGTGTCCTGTGGAGAATTTGCATGAGAGTCCACCATATTATCGGTAATTGCATTTTAGTCCTTGTCAGCATATTTATTTATTGAAATGTTAATTTCCTGTATTGCATTTACGCCCCTGTGTTTGCACGCAACCCTAGAGTGCATTTTTCATCATTTTGAAATTCTTAAAATTGCATTTTGTTAAGAATTTTGTCCTCTGTCTATTGGTCCACTTGTCATATTTTTGTAAGCTCATTTGAATTATTAATCAATTATTTGGTGAATTGTTGACATATTTTGCCCAGTTATGCCTTTTGATTTTTAATTAATTCTCTGTGCCTTCAAAAATTATCAAAAATTCATAGTAGCTTAAGGACATAATTTTTAACATACCATAAAAATTTCATAGCATTTGCACGCATATCGAGGCCTAAATAAATTGTTAAGTGATTTCCTTAGATTAATTTTAATTAATTCATTCCACGGTGAAATTAAGTTCTGTTAATTTTCCTAGGTCCCTTATCATTAGAGCCACCTAGGATAATTTTAGTTCTTGAAAAATTGTGGTTTGATATTTATTAAAAATTAAATACTGAAAATCACTCTGTCTGTTTATTTAATTCACAGTAAATTCATTTTGTGTCGAAAAATTCCAAAAAAAAGTAGTGTAGGTCATTTTCATCTTATCTAACCATCTGGCCAATTTTCATGATTTTTGGACTTCATTTGATACCATAATTAAATAGCACATTAAATTGGCTTGCATTGTCTGCATAAGTCTGCATAACTATTAAAAAGACCAAAAAAATTACTCTTTGAAAATCAACACTTGAATAATTGCTCAAATTTATCTAAGGAGAAAGATGCCTCCCTGAGATCGACCTTGGACTTCTACCAAGTAAAAAAATTTTTGCCGCTTAGAATTAACTTCACATTAATCGATAAGTGGTTTTTGATTAACCCCTCGTATCCGACTACAACGAATCACTTTAATTAATTTGGACATTAATCTGCCTGAATTAACTAAGGGTACTTGACGGTTATCAAGGGCCTCGACAAATAATCCCGTAAGAATCTCGAATGACACTAGACACTTATCATCTACAATGAACTTGGTGTCTTTTGTCAGCAAATCAGTAAATGATCGGGCAGTACGACTGAAATCCTAAAGAAACTGACATGCCCCTGAAAAGACCACAACTGCCACAAGCTGGACGGTGGTATGAGTTTCTTGATGATATCTACCTTGGCCGGATCGACCTCCATGCCCCTATTGGAGATGATATGGCCAAGCATCATCCCTTAAGTCGCCATGAAGTGACTCTTCTCCCAAGATAATACAAGATGGACATCGATACGACGATAAATTGCATGGTCTAGGAAATCAAGACAAGCATTAAACCCATCTCCATAGAATGAAAAGTCATCCATGAAGACCTCCAAACAGTTACCCACAATGTCCGAAAAGATGGACAACATGCATCTTTGCAATGTAGCTGGGGCATTACATAAACCAAATGGCACCCATTTGAAAGCATATGTCCCAAACGGACAGGTGAATGTCATTTTCTCCTGGTCTTCGGGCACTATGGCCACCTGGTTGTATCCGGAGTACCCATCAAGGAAACAATAATGACTCTTCCCAACTAGCCTCTCGATAATCTGATCAATAAATGGCAACGTGAAATGATCCTTCTCGGTGGCCTGATTCAATTGTCTGTAGTTCACACATACACTTTAAGATGTTGTTAACCGGGTAGCTATCTCCTCTCTAGACTCGCTCACAACTGTAGTGATACCCATCTTCTTGGGTACCACATGTAATGGACTAACCCACTTGGAGTCGGAGATGGGTAGCTAAAATCGATGCTCCACCATTTCGATATCTCCTTAATGACCACATCTCAAAGATTCGGGTTCAGCCTTCGCTAGAACTCATGCAATGGCTTGGCGTCTTCTTCTAGATAGATATGGTGGGAGCACATGGCTGGACATATCCCCTGGAGATCAGCTATGCTTTATCTAATCGCCTTGTGGTTCCTTTCAAGAACCTCCATCAAACAAGATTCTCGATCTCCAGTCAAATCTGTTGAGATAATGATTGGGAACATCTCTAGCTAACCCGGAAGGAATATGTACTTCATCGACTGCGGTAGGGGCTTCAGTTCTGGACAAGTGGGAGTTGGCAAATCTAGCTTCTGGAATGTCAGAGTGAAGGCTACCAGATCTGCATGGGAGAATTCTCACTGCATGTGAAAATCTAGCAAAGATGGCATTGCCGGTATATATGTCATTTGTGTTGGCTCACTCTCTGCCCTAGTTGTTGGCTATGTGGGAATCAGACAAGGTAAATAATAATCAAACTCCTTCCAATTGATGCCTAAATCTGAGGGATCTGAATCAGAAGAACATGAAATAAACTCGGCTTCTCTATACTGACCATGATCATCAGCCTCAAATGTGTCCGGTGCCAAGAGTGTGCTCTCCGAACTCTCATCTGCCAAAATCTGTAAATCTGCAGTGTCTGATGGTGGGACAAAAGCTCGTGACATGGGGTCTGACCAAATTGCTTCATCACATGTGATCACAAAGTTGCAGTCCAAGTGGATGTCTCGCTTTGTATCTGTCATCTTCTCTGTATCGCTCTACTGCTTAGAGCAGGCTGAATCTCTCGCGCTGGTCTCCTCGATCGTCTCTATTTGTACACTACCACCCTCGATGCAAAAGTATACCTTCCCACTATCATGGTCGGACATCGCCTTGGAAGTGACCAAGAATGGACGTCCTAGTATGATGGATATATCTGTCACAGACTCAGGGATCTCCATGTCAAAAAACAAAGTCCACAGGGAATTTCAGGCCCTAAATTGTGACGACCACGTCCTTCAATAACCCCTTCGCCCTCTTGATAGACCTATCAGCAAACTGAAGGACTGTCATGCTCTGTCGAAGTGGCCGAACTTGAATATATCGAGTAAGGCTGTCAGAAGCAGGTTAATAGGAGACCCGCTCTCTAATAGGGTACGATCAAACCGCTACTCATGGATATGGCATCTGACATATGGAGCTCCTACATCAGGTCTTTTGGCTGGCAATCGGTTCTGAATGGTGAAGCAAGTGGCACGAGTAAGCACATGGATCTCTGCATTGTGGTTTCTTCTCTTCCTGAGGATGGTGGTCTTCTCTCTCAAATTCTTCTTGGAAGAGACGGATGTGCTCTAGTGCCTCCTGTAGAGTCAGCTGTATCTGGAACCTATAGAGTCACCTGTATCTGGAATTGATCGATCATCTGTTGGCTGAACTCTAGATAGTGTCGCTTTTTAAGATTTTCTGGTTTATTCCCCTTCGCTAAGCAGAGTGCTTGAGAGAAGGGGATGGATGTACCCTCTCTAGAGAAATGAGGGTCGGGACTAGGATCCTACTTATGTGAACGAATAGAATCCATACCAACATCATCATGCAACACATATGAACTCGATGGAGATATAGAAACCTTTTCTTTATTCATATTTTTCTTCTTTTCCATTTTTGTATTTTTTTTATCCTGAGATACAGAAGAAGGAAACACAATGAAAGGAAAGTTGGTGGCATCAATACCACCCATGCCATTTGGTCTTGCGGCATCGACACTACTCTCTAGCCTAATATATGGAGTGTTGGTGGCATCATCACCACCGTCAACATCTGGAATCACGATGGCTTCAGTATCGTCAGCTAAATCAACACCCTTGGTGGCTTTAGTGCCACTGTTATTATCATCCTGCGCAACATCAGCACCGCTACCATCCTCGTCTTATGTTCCAGAATCTCCAAGTGGTCATCGCTCAGACGAGGCACCACCGACTAGCATCCTATTACTCCTAAGTGTCACAAAATCATCATCAAATACATAGGAAGAAATATCATCCAAAGTATCATTAGGAGTGGTAGTCTTTGTAAACTCTACCTACTCAGATTTCCTATACACATTGTTTGGGTTTGGTTCGATCTAAGCGGGTATGGCGGCCTTGCCCTTGATATTTGTTAGCAATGTGAGCCTGAGGCGAACTATTCCTGCAATAAATGTTATTGTAATAAATGATTTATCAATAAAAGTTATTGATTATGTTTCACTCCCTTTCTGATATTGAATGAATGAATGCACTGTAAGGTCCCTCTGTACAATTTGGGTTATGAAGCATGGCCAACTTGATAATCATACAGATGTTGATTCATTGATTAAATCATATAGGCTGATGCTTGGATGAATATCTAAGGAGTTAGATAGAGGACTCATCAAGTACCATCAAATGATTGTCAAGTGATGATCTCCAGCATGAGTAGGAGATGACAATCCTTTCTCATTAGGTTGATATCTGATCGACCTCTTGATGCAGGTGCTCTGCATGGGAATAGTGATTCAGAGGTATCAGATTAGTTGAGTCAATGGATTGACTTAACGAGATCGAGATAACCAAAGACCTATGTTGAATACTGTTACATCATAGGAAAACATCCTTTGACCAGAGACAGATATATTTCTATATGTAAGAGTGTGTACATTTGGCAGACCAATAGGTTGGTTACCTAACAAAGGTCTATACACCAGCGAGCTGGTGTGCATGTAAGGACATATGAGTAATATGATCTCTCAAAGGGATTATAAAGGTTCACTTGTGAACCGGGAGACATGAGCTCACTCATGAGGTATTGGGACTAATCAAATTCCATGCATGGTTATCATGTTTTGGATGCATGACATGAATTTAAAGGTAAGATATATGCTTTGTGAAAGCATATGATCTGTACCAAATCCCAAGGACCAAGATTGAGAAACTTAGTGATCAAACCATGAAGATGACAGTGTAAAATTGATCTATATATTCAGGATGATCATAAGTCTTCCAGTATGCATGATGTACATGTATTGGGAATACCTGAGGGTAATTTGATCATAAACGATTGTATAACCATGACGCTTCCATTCCGAGGGAGAGATGAAACAAATCTGGATTTTAGTAACTCCTCTCAATAGAGAAGTGACCTAATCTTAGTCCATGTATTGGACATTGATCTGAATGAGATTCATATGAAATGAGAAGATTAGGTTTACGGCCTTGATTTAATCAAGCATCAATGAGAGTTCCATGGGATCTTGATTTGAGATGTGATCTCAATATCCAAGTCACTATACGAGGAACAATACAATAGCCTTGTACTTATCTCCAAGTATCTAAGGAGAAATAGCATTATTCTTGAAAAGGTTCAAGAATAATTCCATAAGATCTAAGCATTAAGAAATTGATAATTAAATGTGATTTAATTATCTTGATGTGTGTGGAAATTATTCAATATAAATAAATGTGATTTAATTATTACGGATAAGGATAATGTGGATAGCAATATCCAGTTATTCACAATATATTATAAATGCGATTTATAATGTATTAGAGAGAGCTAATTATAATTTATACTTGTTGATTAATTATTAATGTGTATTGGATACACATTGTTTAATTAATTGAAAATGTAAATTATATTTTGTTTTGGGTTGTGAATGTGATTCACAATTTTCCAATGGTAAGATTGCAATATTCTCAAAAATAATAATGATTTTTTTTAGAGAATCTATCCCAACAAAAGTTGTTGGATTAAATAATGGAGGATTTCATGGAGACATGCAATCTCATGAGATTTCATGAGATGAAGAATATGGTAAAATCCTCAAGCGCGTCACGGAAGCATGAGTGTCGTGTTGAATACGACGAGGAGCGACTAGTCGCACTAGTTGCTCGATGCGAGGCACACCGAAGGAGACGGAGATACACGAGCAGACGATCGGGCACCATAACGGCGATGCTACAGTGATGAAGAACTCTCTAGGGCATCCATGGTGGACGACCATGAGAGGGAGAGAGAGAGATAGTAGGAGTGTAGAGAGAAAGAGAGCGAGAGAGAGAGAGAGAGAGAGAGATGTGGTACAATAGCATGTATTAAAGAGAGCATGGTATGCCTCTCTATTTATAGGGTTTTGGGATCCATGGATCTCAATCCATGGGACATATAAAATCAATGGATGAGATTGATTTATGTCTAATCCAATGGTCAAGATTGTTGTTGGTAAAAACAAGCAACTAATAATCTAATTTAAATCAAATATATTTGACACATCAAATATAATTAAATCCTAAATTAGATCAAGCAATTAAGGAGAGATTTGCATGGAGATCACTCCCCATAAGGAAAGGGGGGGACGGCTACCACATTCCTTGTGGGAATGTGTAACCGTCCACCATCTCCATATGGTGGAGAAAATCTCATGCAATATCATGACATTGCATATCTCCATGGATTTCTCCCATAATCTCCAACAACTTTTGTTGTGATTTATTCTTCAAAAATAATTCATAGTTAATTTTACGAATATTGCAATCTTGCCATTGGAAAATTGTGAAACACATTTACAACCCAAAATAAAATATAATTTACATTTTCAATTAATTACACAATTTGTAACCAATACACATCTATGATTAATTAACAAATATAAATTATAATTATCTCTCTCTAATACATTATAAATCATATTTATAATATATTATGAAGAATTTGATATTGCTATCCACATTATTCATATCCATGATAATTAAATCACATTCAGTCATCTTGGATCTCTTTTTCTCTTGTGCCCAAATAATATGAATCACATTCACATTATTTACATCTTTGATAATCAAATCAAATTTAATTATATAAGATAACTCTTCTTATAAAATTAATAAAAATTCATATTATTCATGATAATTTAATCACACTTAATTATCCATTTTCTCATTGATCCTATACATATAGCAACAACAGAATTATCCATGAACTCTTTCAAGGATAATGTGCTTTCTCCGTGAATACTTGGAGATAAGGATAGGGTGACCGTATTGTTCCACGTATAGTGACTTGGATATTGAGATAACATCTCAAATCCAGATCTCGAGCCTCCCATAGATGTTTGATAAAATCAAGACCACAAATCTAATCTTCTCATTGAATCTGAATCACATTCAGATCAATGACCAACAATTGGACTAAGATCAGATTACTTCTCTAGTGAGAGGAGTCAAATCCAGACCCGTTTCATCACTCTCTAGGAATGGAATTGTCATGGTTATACAATCGTTTATGATCACATCACCCTCAGGTATTCCAGATACATGTACATCCTGCATACTGGAAGACTCAGAATAATCCCGAAGTAAGATCTATTTTACACTGTCTACTTCAAGAATTTATCATTAAGTTTCTTATTCGATCATTGGGAGTCGGTATAGATCATATACTTTCCAAAATCATATATCATACCTAGGTCTTGATTATATACTTTCCAAAAGTATATATCAAACCTACAAATTCAGTCAAGCTTCCAATGCGAGACGACCGTGCACGGAATTTGATTCTTCCCAATATCTCATGAGTGAGCTCATGTCTTCTGGTTCAGTAATTGAACATGTATAATCCCTTCAAGAAATCATAATACTCATATGCCCTTGCATGCACACCAGCACGCAGGTGTATAGATCTTGATTAGGTCATCAACATATTGGTCTGCCAAATGTACATACTCAGACATATAGTAGCACATCTGTCTCCGGTCAGAGGATACATGCTTATATCATGATAACATACAATATAGGACTTTGGTTATCTCGATCTCGTTAAGTAAACTCTTTGACCTAACTAATCTGACACTTCCGAATCTCTATTCCTATGCAGAGGGCCTACATCAAGAGGTCGGTCATATATCAACCTATTTGAGAAAGGATTGCCATCTCCTACTCATACTGGAGATCATCTCTTAACAATCATTTGATGGTGCTTGATGAGTCCTCAATCTAACTCTTTAGATGTTCATCCAAGCACTAGCCTCTATGATTCAATATTTGAATCAACAGTTGTATGACCATCAAGATGGCCATGGTACACAACCCTAATTGAACTAAGGGACCTATTATGCAATTTATGTACTCTTCATTTCAGATTAAGGAGTGAATTGCAATAACATTTATTGCATAATGGCTCGTCGTGGGCTCACATGTCCAACAATCTCCCACTAGCCCAATGAGCCATTAATGGGCTAATCATTAAACCCACACTCATGTGACAATCATATGCTATTTAAAAATTAGCTAGGTAAGCTAATTAGTCACTCTATTCTCGATAGACTAGGCCAAGTCCTTTTACGGCACTTGCATATCTCTTAGTAACAGTGCTCGCATCCAATGCGAATGTTGCATCTTATGCAACCTTTACTCAATTTTGTTATAGTGTCCTTGACACTATATCTCGATATTTATTTTAACAAGTATTATACTAATCCTTATCAGAATACCCTTATTCCTGTAGATCTCTATCTCCAAAGGTATCCGTAGTTAAGACCTTTCAGATCACTATCTATTAGGTCTTAATTTCGTGAAGATAAGACTTTGAGATCACTATATCAAAAGTTTTACCTTCTATGAAGATATCATTATTACTGCAATAAATTGTTTTATCACCACAATAGGATTAGTAACAGTTTACTACTCCCACTGCATGGTAGACATCTAGCTTTTGTACACATCAAGCATACACCTGGCTTCTTGGAACTGATGCATAAGGGCAAGCAATTTGCATTCACATCCTCAACTCTTTGAGGTGCTATCCCTTTAGATAGGTCAGTACCATATCTTTGAGGAAAAGAAGCCTTTCTTGGACTTTTCCAGAAAATTGAAATGTCCAAGGTGTACTCTTAGTGTGCCTGTCCCAATACCCTATTCTCTTTGCTTCTGAACAACTTCAGAATTAAGATCTAAGAGGTATCCTTGAGATCGTATCTCGAGGTATTGAACAACCAGATTATAAAACACTTATTATTATCATCCTTATATCATTCTAAATGATTAGAATAGTATCTACATTTACCATGATGAACACAATGGCACTCCCACTAAGCTTCGCATGGTTCATCAATATTTTATCTGAAATCATAACATTTATAATATCATCAAATCTTATGTTCCAACTACAAGAAACTTATTGGAGTCCAAAGATGGAGTTCTTTAGCTAGCACACCCTGCTTTCCTCAACCATGAAGCCCTGGGGCTACTTCATGTGAATATCCTCAGAGAGGTATTCATAGAGAAATGCAATCTTGACTCACATCATGAACATGTCATAGTCAAGTTGTGTAGCTATAGTTAGCAATATTCTGATGGGTTAAAGCAAGGTCACTGGAGAGCAAGTCTCATCGCAAGCGATGACTTCTCTTCGGTGTGTAGCTCATGGCTACGAACTGTGCTTTGAAGGTCTTTACCTTCTCATCAGGTTTCCTCTTCCTCTTGAAGATCCATTTACACCATAATGGGTCTTACCCATATAGTTGGATCCTCAAGGGTCTATATACGACATTTGTATATGAAGTCTACTTTAGACTTTATTGCTAACATCCATCTTTCCATGATATGATCTTCAAAAGCATCATCATATGAAGTCAGATCATTGTCAGATTCAACAGACACATGGAATCCATCCTCAAACTTATTTGAAGAGGTATTATTGTTTCATCTTTAATTGTCTATCTAGTTTCCGATTTGAGGAGCCTCATTATCTTCTCAAGATTAAATGAGTTCCTTTACTTCATTTTCATCTTGATTCTCAAGAGATTCATCCTCTAAGAATCACATTCTCAGAGATGAGATCCTTTAAGAATCTCAAGATCATAAAGTAGGTATCCAATACCATCCTTTATTTTCCTAATGAAGTAGCACTCTCCAGTGCTAGATTCCAGCTTAATTACATGGAACCTTATTAGGGTATATAATGTAGTCTCTACCACACACACACACACACACACACACACATATATATACCTGGAAACTAAGAGATAATTATGCTAAGATTAATCATTGATCAAATCATGTCACACATGATCAATTGTATCTTCCCACAACTCTATTGAGTTAAGGTTCATTAGGAGGATTGAGATAGGAGTGATATTCACATCTCCATAAGGTATTCCTTGAATTCATCTAATAGGTACAAGCTACCTTGGTTAGATCAAATTCATTTCATCTTCCTTCAAAATTTGGTTCAAAACCAAAATTGAGAAATCTTTGAACATTTCAAAGGTTTCTTAAGTGAATAGAAGAAATTTCGTATCATACATAATCATCAATAGATATCACATATCCATAATTTTTATTATGATATAGATGATTCACATACATCAATATGTATGAGATCCCGAATACCTTGACATCTTTCACCTTTCCCAAAGAAGGGTGTATTGGACATTTTACTTTTGAATATAATACTCATAAGTATGCAAGTTTTTGAAATTTAGACATTCAAAAGTTTCATCTCTTACTTGTCCATTGATCTCATCAACATACATATGTCCAAAACATTATACCAGATCATTGTCAAATGATCTTTATCCTCCTATTGATCTTTAAAGGTTTAATTTTCAGTAATAGAAATCTTAATGAACCATTCATTAATTTTCTAATTTAGCAGAGTCCACTAGATTTTAGATTACTATCTGTAACATCTCCATCATAACTCTTTATGATAGATTTATTACAGAATTCATGTTTATATCCAACATTTAGAAAATAAACAATGAGGGCCTGTTTGGTAGCAGGGTTGGGCAGGGTTGGGTTGGGTTGGGTTAGGATGAGTGAATAGTAATCTGTGAGGAGGAAGTACCCTTGTGAATAGTAACCCGGGTTGGGCCAACCCTGCCCAACCCTGCAACCAAACAGAGTGTATTCTAATATCTAGGTCACAAAGACATTCTCTAAGACTAAGGGCTCCCATTGAAAAATATGAAGTCTATTGATCCAATGGAAATTGTTGCCACAATTGCATCACTTCCAACATGGATGACCATTAAACTTTAAGATCAAGTTTCTAATATTTTAATATATATGCAACCAATTGCAAGTGTCATTAGAAGATTGAGCTAAAATTATTAGATTTTATCTTATCAAATAAGTAAGTCAATTTCAATGATTATTTGTAGATTATTCTGATTTACATCTGATTCCTTTCTTTATGGTTCTAGATAGATTTGATAGTCACACTATCAACACTTCATTTTATTGCAGTATTGGCATTCATCCAACTCTTTTGATGTCATATGGAAGTCACAGAAGTACAATCAACTCTTCGACTATACTTTTTACTTGGGTCCAACCCATGCTTCCACTGCACTCCCTTTATCTATAAGCAACCATTGCTCAAGACAAAGGATCTCTTATAGTAAAATCAAAAATTTTAATATAAGAGTATTTCAACATTTATACATGCTTCATTCAATTCATACAATATGAATATTATGAAGCTTCATGAATGCCTAGAGTATAGATAGTAGAATGATGACACTCATCGTATCTACATCCATTTAAACTCTTAAAACTTAGGTTCAGGTAGGTACTCAAACAATTTGAATACATCATCTCCTATAGAGCCATCATTCTGCATAATGCAGAGAACCATGTCACTCATGATTATATGTCGAGAGCACATATGTATGCCAGAACATCTTCTTAGATTTTTTTTATAAGGATTATTTGATAATTACGATCATTATCGACATGTCACTTCAAAAGTACATTCGATGAGATCAAGACTTATAGATTCATACAAACCCAAGGGTTTTAGTCCTATTATCTATTTAATTATCATTCATCATTATTATGAGGAAACTTGTACATTGCGACCACATACATTATGTGTCCAATTGCAAGTACAATATATGGATCATAGGTCCAATCCATGATATTGTGTTAGTTATTATTGAGTATAACATTGAGTGGGATTAAAGAAGGATTATCTGAAATAAGAATTTTACGTAAACATTTAAAAATTTATAATTTACTTTGATTTAGGAATTTTTATATCAAAGTTGTCTTGCCATGTCAAGAATGAAAGTTCATTCCCTTAATCACTTTCAATGTAAGAGATATACTTGCCATTATATCTCAAGCAAGATCTGGGATCTCCTTCCATATCTTTGTTACATCCCAATAATATGAGAACATGTAACTCGGATAAAAAGAAGTTGGAACACATTCCGCCTTTCAAGTCCAACTTGCATCTCCCAATTCGGTCTTTAACACCCAGGCCCAGCACCCCTAAGGTGATGTTGACCTGTCATTAATTGAACCAACCGTCAACAGGAATACAACTAGCTATGCGCAATCCTATATCACCCTAATAATATGAGGACCCGATATTTGGATCACTACGCATACGTCCTTACTCTTTCGAGAAGCGACGAGCCCGATCCAAATGGATCGTATGCAGGAGCTGTCACTTCGTACAGGCGTCTCCTACATACATTACGATGGAACCTTTCGCCTTGACGGGAGGCCATGGATGTCATTTATGTGATCCTCCAAATCATATTCAAATTCTAACTAATCATTATGAATCATATTCATTACGATTAATTCTTCCAAGGGAAATAACAACTCTATTCATAATAGAGTGTTTTTAATTGGATATAATTAACTTAATCATATTAAATTAATTTCCACTCCAAATCAATCAACAAACTTGATTTTACTTGAATATACGGTATTATCTCAAAATATGTATTAATTCAAATTTTCATAATTAGAAAAATACATCATGATCTCTCAGGCATCATTCGTTCTATACCCGTTGTCATGACCAGTACCGGTGGGAGTGGGACGGACTGCATACGTTGCAACCCGCTACCCTAGCGATCGCCGACTAGACACCATATCCACCTCGGGAAAAAATAATGCCGAGTCGATCTTTTTGTACTTGAGAAGATCATCGGTTCTTCAACCGAAATTATATCATATAGTAATAATCAAAATATTTTTTGATTATAAGGAAATTTGCTAGACAAATTCCCAATCCTATTCAAGTAAGGAGTTTGATGATTGTGTTTCCAATTATGATCTAGATCAAATCTAATCAATTTATTGGTTAAGGCCAAGTCAATTAAGGAAATAATCATCATAAAATATTTCTCAAATATTTTGCATAATTATTTCATGAAATTAACAATTAATTTCACTAATTGACAATCACATGGTTCTTGATTAGTAAAGTAATTTCAGCAGTGACCCCTACTTACTAAAATTAGCATATCTATCAATTTAAATCCAAATTAAGCAAAGTAAGTTTCCAAAGTTTGCTAATTTGATTTACAACAAAACTTATGTGATTTGCATGCAATTCAAGGCATTTCTAAATAGTAATTAACTTCTTAATTACGTTAAGATTCGCAATTCCTATAACAGTGAATACATGTTCATTAAAACGACCAAAACTCGAGTAAACAAAATCCAAATTACGTAAACGCAGATACTATGGTTTCCTTATTTAATGGGGAACAAAATCCAAGTGCTTTTCTCGTGTTTAAACAATTTAAATAGGGTCGAAAAAATACATTAAACAGAGATGCGAACATGAAATGCGATAAAACTTTCGCAACCCTAACAAACCCAAGTCACCTTCGGTTTTATGGATCGTATCCAAAAACTTTGACCTAAGGCTCTGATATCACTTGAAGCATATGGTAAATTCCTCAAGCACATCACGGAAGCGTGAGCGTCGTATCAAATACGACGAGGAGCAACTAGTCGCAGTAGTTGCTCTATGCAGCGGAATTTGAAAAAAAATCATGCGACGAAACCACATGATCCAAGAACACTTCTCGGACCGTTTCATCTAAACCACAAACGTGTAATAGGATTACCTCTTGAAGCGTGCTTGCGATCGAGTCTCTAAATGAAGAGACCTCCTGTCTCAAGTCCGATTCGATTGAGGAGACGCTTGCAAGCGCGGGGATGAATCACGTGCTTCTCGCAATCCATGTCGATGATCCAAGCGGTGGATCTCCTGATCTTGACACACGAGATCCGACATCTTGTTCACGAGCGAGGCACACCGAAGAAGACGGAGATACACGAGCAGATGATCGGGCAGCATAACGATGATGCTGCAGCGATGGAGAACCTCTCTAGGGCATCCATGGTGGACGACCATGAGAGGGAGAGAGAGAGAGAGAGAGAGTAGGCGTGTAGAGAGAAAGAGAGAGAGAGATATGTTACAATAGCATGTATTAAAGAGAGCATGGTATGCCTCTCTATTTATAGGGTTTTGGGATCCACGGATCTCAATCCATGGGACATATAAATCAATGGATGAGACTGGCTTATGTCTAATCCAATGGTCAAGATTGTTGTTGGTAAAAACCAACAACTAATAATCTAATTTAAATCAAACATATCTGACACATCAAATATAATTCAATCCTAAATTAGATCAAGCAATTAAGGAGAGATTTGCATGGAGATCACTCCCCATAAGGATAGGGGGATGGCTACCACAGTCCTTGTGGGAACGTGTAGTCGTCCACCATCTCCATATGGTGGAGGCAATCTCATGCAATATGATGAGATTGCATATCTCCATGGATTTCTCCCATAATCCCCAACAACTTTTGTTGTGATTTATTCTTCAAAAATAATTCATAATTAATTTTGAGGATATTGCAATCTTGCCATTGGAAACTTGTGAATCACATTCATAACCCAAAACAAAATATAATTTACATTTTCAATTAATTAAACAATGTGTATCCAATACACATCAATAATTAATTAACAAATATAAATTATAATTAGCTTTCTCTAATACACTATAAATCATATTTATAATATATTATGAATAATTTGATATTGCTATCCACATTATTCATATCCATGATAATTTAATCATCTTTAGTCATCTTGGATCTCTTTTCTCTTGTGCCCAAATAATATGAATCACATTCACATAATTCACATCTTTGATAATCAAATCACATTTAATTATCTAAGATAACTCTCCCTATAATATGAATCAAAATTCATATTATTCATGATAATTAAATCACATTTAATTATCTATTTTCTCATTGCTCGGATACATATATCAACAACAGAATTATCCATGAACTCTTCCAAGGATAATGCACTTTCTCTGCGAATACTTGGAGTTAAGGACAGGGTGATTGTATTGTTCCACGTATAGTGACTTGGATATTGAGATAACATCTCAAATTCAGATCTCGGGCCTCCCATAGATGTTTGATAAAATCAAGACCGTAAATCTAATCTTCTCATTGAATCTGAATCACATTCAGATCAATGTCCAATATTTGGACTAAGATCAGATTACTTCTCTACTGAGAGGAGTCACTAAAATCCAGATCCGTTTCGTCACTCCCTAGTAATGGAAGCGTCATGGTTATACAATCATTTATGATCACATCACCCTCAGGTATTACCAATACATGTACATCCTGCATAATGGAAGACTCATAATAATCCCGAAGTATAAGATCAATTTTACACTGTCTACTTCAGAAATTTGTCATTAAGTTTCTCATTCGATCACTGGGAGTCAGTATAGATCATATACATTCCAAAAGCATATATCATACCTAGGTCTTGATCATATTCTTTCCAAAAGTATATATCAATCCTACAAATTCAGTAAAGCTTCCAAAGCGAGATGACCCTGCATGGAATTTGATTCTTGCCAATATCTCATGAGTGAGCTCATGTCTTCCGGTTCAGTAGTTGAACATGTATGATCCCTTTGAGAGATTGTATTACTCATATGCCCTTGCATGCACACCAACGTGCCAGTGTATAGACCTTGATTAGGTCATCAACCTATTGGTCTGCCAAATGTACATACTCATACATAAAGTAGCACATATGTCTCCGGTCAGAGGGTGCGTGCCTATATCATGACAGCATACAATATTGGACATTGGTTATCTCGATCTTGTTAAGTCAACTCTTTGACCTAACTAATCTGACACCTCCGAATCTCTATTCCTTTGCAGAAGACCTGCATCAAGAGATCGATCAGATATCATCCTATCTGAGAAAGGATTGCCATCTCCTACTCAGGATAGAGATCATCTCTTAACAATCATTTGATGGTTCTTGATGAGACCTCAATCAAAAATATTTAGATGTTCATCCAAGCACCAGCCTCTATGATTCAATATTTGAATCAACAGCTGTATGATAATCAAGATGGCCATGGTACATAACCCTAATTGTACTAAGGCAACTATTATGCAAATTATGTACTCTTCATTTCAGATTAAGGAGTGAATTGCAATAACATTTATTGCATAATGGCTCGCTGTTGGCTCGCATGTCCAACATGAGGTTGCCCCCACATGGTAATAAGTGGACGGCAACCAAGTCCAATATGGAATTGGTGGTCGTCCACTCTATTACATGGGGAGTTGAGATCTCCATTGTAATTATCTCCGTATTTGATTGGTCTAATTTTAGGATTGATCTATATTTGATTTATCAAATATATTTGATCTAAATTAAATCATAAGTTGTTGGTTTTTACCAACAACAATCGTGACCATTGGATTGACATAAATCAATCTCATCCATTGATTTTATATGTCACATGGATTGAGATCTATGGATCCTAAAATCCTATAAATAGAGAGGCATACCATGCTCTCTTGTACATGCTTTTGGAAGCACATCTCTCTCTCTCTATCTCTCTCTCTCTTTTCTCCTCACACGCCAACCCTCTCTCCCTCTCCTTGGTGGCCATCAACCAAACCCTAAGGGAGATAGCCGTCGTCGCCTACGCCACCGCGCCGCCGCTTAGATGTTCTTCAGTTCTCCATATTCTTGGAGTGCTGCACTCACAAAGGAGACGTTTGATCACATACGACAAGATCAAGAGTTCACCGTGCTTGGATCAACTCATTGGATTGCGAGGACAACATGACTCATCCCTGCGCTCGCAAGCTTCTTCTCCGATGATCGGACTTTAGACAGGAGGTCTCTTTTCATAGAGACTCAATCAACCGTGCTTCAAGAGGTATTCCTTTGTACTTGTTGTGGTTATAGATGAAACGGTCCGAGAATCGTACTTGGATCATGTGGTTTCATGGCATGAAAAATTTTAAATTCCGTTGCACCGAACAACTAGTACGACTAGTCGTTCTTCGTCGTATTCGATACGACGCTCACGCTTCCGTGATGCGCTTGAGGATTATTCCATATCCTTCAAGTGGTATCAGAGCCTTAGGTCAAAGGTTTTGGATACGATCCAAAAATCTAGGATGACTTGGGTTCGTAGAGGTTGCGAAAGATTTTGTCGCATTTGATTTTCGCAATTCTATTTAGTGAATACATTCGGCCTTGTTTAAATTATTTAAACACTAATTAATCACTTGGATTTCGTTCCCCATTAAATAAGGAAACCATAGGATCTGAGTTTGCGTAATTTGGTTTCCGTTTGCTCGAGATATGGTTGTTTTAATGAACATATATGCACTGTTGCGGGAACTGCAAATCTTAACATTATTAATGAGTTAATTACTGTTATGATCTGCCTCGAAATGCATGAAACATCACTTAGGTTATGTCCTAAATCAAATTAGCAATCTTTGAAGATTAATTTTGTCTAATTTGGTTAAATTTATTGAGATATGTTAATTTTAGTAAGTAGGGGTCACTGCTGAAATTACAGTCCTAATCAAGAACCATGTGATTGTCAATCAATGAAATTAATTGTTAATTTCAAGAAATAATTATGGAAAATATTTGAGAAATATTGGAAGGTGACTATTTCCTTAATTGACTTGGCCAATAATTGATTAGATTTGATCTAGATCATAATTGGAAAAGCAATCATCAAACTCTTTGCTTGAATAGGATTAAGAATTTGTCTAGCAAATTTCCTTATAAGAAAAAATATTTTGATTATTACTATATGGTATAATTTTAGTTGAAGAACTGATGATCATCTCAAGTACAAATTAATCTATTTGGTATTATCCTTTCCTGAGGTGGATATGGTGTCCAGTCGAAGATCGTTGAGGTAGCGGGTTGCAACGTATGTGGTCCGTCCCACTCTCGTCGGTACTGGCCATGATAGCGGGTAGGGACTTGATAATGCCGAAGAAATCAAGATGTATTTCTAATTATTAAAATTCAAATTAATACGTACTTTGAGAATAATACTATATATATATATTCAAGTAAAACAATCAAGTTTGTTGATTGAATTGGATTGATAATTAATTTAATATGATTGAATTAATCATATCCAATTAAAAATACTCTATTATGAATAGAGTTGTTGATTCCCTTGAAAGAATTAATTACATGAATATGATGTATAATAATTAATTAAAATTTCAATAAGAGACGGAGGATCACACAAGTGACATCCATGGTCTCCCGTCAAGGCGAAGGGTTTTGTCACCAGATATTATATGTAGGAGACGTCAGTCTGAAGTGACAGCTCCTGCATATGATCCATTTGGATCGGGCTTGTCGCTTCTCGAATGAGTAAGGACGTATGCGTAGTGACCCCAATATCAGGTCCTCATGTTATTGGGGTGATATTGGATTGCGCATAGCGAGTTGTATTCCTGTTGACGATTGATTCAATTAATGTTGGGTCAACATCACCTTAGGATTGGTGGGCCCGGGTATTAAAGACCGAATTGGGAAATGCAAGTTGGACTTGCAAGGTGGATGTGTTCCCGCTTCTCTTGATTGGAGTCATAGGTTCTCATATTATTGGGATATGACAAAGATAAAGAGGAGATCTCAGTTCTTGCTTGAGATATAGTGGTAAGTATATCTCTTACTTTGAAAGTGATTAAGGGAATAAACTTTCATAGTTGACAGAGCAAGACTAATTTGATTTAAAATGCTTTAATTAAATATCATAAATTAAATATATAATTATATGTTCTAATATAGTGCATTCTTAATTTCAGAAAATGAAGTCCATGAACCCACTAAGCAGGCTTTTGGAGGTCAACCAGTTGACGGGACTGAATTACTCAGATTAGATCCGTAATTTGGAGCATGTTCTCTCGGCTAAGCGCTTAAGTTATGTGCTCTTAGAAGACAAACATGAAAACCGTAAATCAAAGGAAGAAAAAGCATACAATGACAAGTATGATGAATATCATGTCTTGGTTAGATGCTATATCTTGGGTTCTCTCTCCAATGTTCTTCAGAAACAACATGTGGAGATGAGAACTTGCCAGGAGATAATGCATAATCTGAAAGATATGTTTGGAGACATTAACCGCACCCAGCGATACAACGTTATGAAAGAACTCGTTTGCTGCAAGATGCAGGAAGGAACTTCGGTCCGTGGACATGTACTCAAAATGTTTGGGTACTTGTCGGAGCTGGAGACTCTGGGGGCGACCATGGATGCAGACATGCAATCTGATTTCATTCTATTGTCATTGTCCAAGTCTTTCAATAACTTTGTGGTTCCATTCCACTTGAACAAGCTAGAATTGACAAACGTTGGACTTCTTGCTGCATTAAAGTCTGTAGAAGAGGTAATGAAGACAGATGATCCCGTTGGCAGTGCAATGGTTGCACAGGTCAGATGGAAGAACGGTCGGAAGCAAGGTTCTCGGAAGGGTCCCAGATGAGAAAGAAGAAGGGGCAAGGTGTTGGCTCATCTTCTAATGCATCCACTCTAATGGCGTCGAAGAAAATCGACGTTTGTCACCATTGCAAGAAGCCGGGGCACTGGAGGCGGAACTGCCCGGATTTCCTGAAGTCGGTCGACAAAGGTAAAGCCCCAATAGGTATGAAATCTACTTTTATCATTGAAACTAGTTTTCTCGTTGGACGAGAAAGAAGTTGGATTGTTGATTCTGGTGCTTCTGCTCATGTATTCAATTTGTTGCATTGGTTTCAGGAAACTAGAAAACTTGAAGAAGGGGAGATAGTCATCCAAATGGGATCTGATGCTAATGTTGCAGCAGTCGCCGTGAGGACTTGTCGGCTATCATTATCTAGTGGTAGATTCCTAGTACTTAAAGTGTGTCTATGTACCTGAAGTCAGGAGGAATTTGATATCTGTATCTAAGCTAGTTAGAATGGATATGCATTACTTTTCTGTAATAAATTAGTTATAAATCAATATGATAAATATATTGCAGATGGTATTTTGACTTCTGGTGGACTCTATGAATTGTGCATTAATGAGCATGTCATGAATGTTACAACCACTAATAAAAATCCTAAAAGATCCAGGGATAATAAAAATCATTAAAATATGATTTGGCATCAAATGCTTGGTCATTATCTGTTGATAGGATCAATAGATTGATAAAGCATGGACATTTGGATTTTCTACAGGTTCAATCTTTACCTACCTGTGAACATTGTATTTAAGGTAAAATGACTAGGATGCCTTTCCGTAACAAGGTTATAAGATGCGAAGGTATTATTGACCTAATACATACAGATGTATGTGGTCCCTTCAGTACCGCGACTCGAAATGGATATCGATAATATTTGATGTTTATTGATGACCATTCGCGATACGGGTTTGTCTTCCTCTTACGTCATAAATCTGAAACCTTTGAAAAGTTCAAAGAATTCAAGGCTTTGGTTGAGAACAAAACCAATAGTAAGATTAAACGAGTTCGATCTGATCGAGGTGGTGAGTATCTCTCAAATGATTTCAAAGAATACCTTAAAGAGAATGGAATTGTCTCCAATGTCACTACTCCTGGAACTCCCCAACTTAATGGTGTTGCTGAAAGATGCAACAGGACCATCATGGATATGGTCCGTTCAGTTATGAGTAAAGCACATTTACCACTTAGTTTTTAGGGATATGCAGTAGGGACTGCAATATATATCCCGAATAAGATTCCTAGCAAATCTGTACCTAAGACTCCTCATGAGCTATGGTATGGACCCAAACCTAGTGTTAATCACTTGAGAATTTGGGGTTGCTTGGTTCATGCGAAGAACGTGGACGCAAGTAAGCTGGATTCTCGCACTCGTGAGTGTTACTTCATTGGGTATGTTAGAGATGGTATTGGATACCAACTTTATGACCCTGAGACCCAAAATGTTTTTGTCTCTAGAGATGTGAAATTTCTGGAGGATGATTTCCTTAAAGGTCAAGACAAAAATGAAGTAGATGAACTCATAGAATCCCCTGGGGATTCTGAGTTTCCTAGACCGGAAACTGAAGAAGTAAATAAAGATGAAACACCCATACCTCTTTGAAGTAGTTCAAGGGTGGTTGCACCACCTGAAAGGTATGAATTCCATGTGTCAAGTGAGACTGACAATGATCCTACTTCATTTGATGACGCACTCGTGGATCATGACATGGATAGATGGATGCTAGCAATGAAGTCAGAAATTGACTCCATGCATAAGAATGGTGTATGGACCCTAGAGGATCCACCTAAAGGGGTAAAACCCATTGGGTGTAATTTGATCTTCAAGAGAAAGAGGGGACCTGATGGGAAAGTAGAGACTTTCAAGGCACGGCTCGTAGCCAAGGGCTACACATAGAGAGAAGGCATCGACTATGATGAGACATTCTCTCATGTGGCTACGCTTAAATCCATCAGGACACTGCTTGCTATAGATGCATATCTTGACTACGACATCTGGCAGATGGACGTCAGGACGGCTTTTCTCAATGGATATCTCGAGGAGGATATCTATATGGAGCAGCCCCAATGCTTCATAAATTAGGATGGCATAGTATGCAAGCTGAAGAAATCCATATATATATATATATATATTCTAGTAAAACAATCAAGTTTGTTGATTGAATTGGAATGATAATAAATTTAATATGATTGAATTAATCATATCTAATTAAAAACACTCTATTATAAATAGAGTTGTTGATTCCCTTGGAAGAATTAATTACATGAATATGATTCATAATAATTAATTAAAATTTAAATAAGAGATGGAAGATCACACAAGTGACATCCATGGTCTCCCGTCAAGGCGAAGGGTTTCGTCGTCAGATATTATATGTAGGAGACGCTAGTCTGAAGTGACATCTCCTGCATATGATCCATTTGGATTGGGCTTGTCGCTTCTCGAAAGAGTAAGGACGTATGCATAGTGACCCCAATATCGGGTCCTCACATTATTGGGGCGATATTGGATTGCGCATAGCGAGTTGTATTCCTGTTGATGGTTGATTCAATTAATATCGGATCAACATCACCTTAGGGTTGGTGGCCCGGGATTAAATACCGAATAGGGAAATGCAAGTTGGAATTGCAAGGCGGATGTGTTCCCGCTTCTCTTTATTGGAGTCATAGGTTCTCATATTATTGGGATATGACAAAGATAAAGAGGAGATCCCAGTTCTTGCTTGAGATATAGTGGTAAGTATATCTCTTACTTTGAAAGTGATTAAGGGAATAAACTTTCATAGTTGACAGAGCAAGACTAATTTGATTTAAAATGCCTTAATCAAATATCATAAATTAAATGTATAATTATATGTTCTAATATAGTGCATTCTTAATTTCAGAAAATGAAGTCCATGAACCCACTAAGCAGGCTTCTGGAGGTCAACCAGTTGATCAGACTGAATTACTCAGATTGGATCCGTAATTTGGAGCTTGTTCTCTCAGATGAGCACATAAGTTATGTGCTCTCTGAAGACAAACACGAAAACCCTAAATCAAATGAAGAAAAAGCATACAATGACAAGTATAATGAAGATCATGTCTTGGTTAGATGTTATGTCTTGAGTTCTCTCTCCAATGTTCTTCAGAAACAACATGTGGAGATGAGTACATGCTGGGAGATAATGCATAATCTGAAAGACATGTTTGGACACATTAACTGCACCCAACGATACAACGTTATGAAAGTACTCATTTGCTGGAAGTTGCAGGAAGGAACTTCGATCCGTGAATATGTACTCAAAATATTTGGGTACTTGTCGGAGCTGGAGACTATGGGGGCAACCATGGATGCAGACATGCAATCTGATTTCATTCTGCTATCGTTGTCCAAGTCTTTCAATAACTTAGTGGTTTCATTCTACATGAACAAGCTGGAATTGACAAACGCTGGACTTCTTGCTACATTAAAGTCTGCAGAAGACGTAATGAAGAAAGATGATCCCGTTGGCAGTGCAATGGTTGCACAGGTCAGAGGGAAGCACGGTCGGAAGCAAGGTTCTCGAAAGGGTCCCATATGAGAAAGAAGAAGTGGCAAGGTGTTGGCTCATCTTTCAATGCATTCACTCTAATGGCGTCGAAGAAAATCGACGTTTGTCACCACTTCAAGAAGCCGGGGCACTGGAGGCGTAACTGCCCCGATTACCTGAAGTCGGTCGACAAAGGTAAAGCCCCAGCAAGTATGAAATCTACTTTTATCATTGAAACCTATTTTCTCGTTGGACAAGAAGGAAGTTGAGTTGTTGATTCTGGTGTTTCTGTTCATGTATGTAATTTGTTGCATTGATTTCAAGAAACTAGAAAACTTGAAGAAGGGGAGATAGTCATCCAAATAGGATCTGATGCTAGTGTTGTAGCAGTAGCCATCAGGACTTGTTATCTAGTGGTGGATTCCTAGTACTTAAAGAGTGTATTTATGTACCTGAAGTCAGGAGGAAATTGATATCTGTATCTAAGCTAGTTAGAATGGATATTCATTCCTTTTCTGTAATAAATTAGTCATAAATCATTATGATAAATATATTCTAGATGGTATTTTGACTTGTCAGAAATCTAAACCTTTGAAAAGTTCAAAGAATTCAAGGCTTTGGTTGAGAACCAAACCAATAGGAAGATTAAACAAATTCGATCTGATCGAGGTGGCGAGTATCTCTCAGATGAATTCAAGGAATACCTTAAAGAGAATGGAATTGTCTCCAATCTCACAACTCCTGGAACTCCCCAACATAATGGTGTTGCTGAAAGATGCAACAGGACCATCATGGATATGGTCCGTTCAATTATGAGTAAAGCACATTTACCACATAGTTTCTGGGGATATGCTTTAGAGATTGCAATATATATCTTGAATAAGATTCCTCGTAAATGTGTACCTAAGACTCCTCATGAGCTATGGTATGGAACCAAACCTAGTGTTAATAACTTGAGAATTTGGGGTTGCTTGGTTCATGCGAAGAACGTGGACACAAGTAAGCTGGAATCTCGCACTCGTGAGTGTTACTTCATTGGGTATGTTAGAGATGGTATTGGATACCAACTCTATGACCCTGAGACCCAAAAGGTTTTTGTCTCTAGAGATGTGAAATTTCTGGAGGATGATTTCCTTAAAGGTCAAGACAAAAATGAAGTAGATGAACTAATAGAATCCCCTGAGGATTCTGAGCTTCCTAGACCGGAAACTGAAGAAGTAAATAAAGATGAAACATCCAAACCACTTTGAAGGAGTTCGAGGGTGGTTGCACCACCTGAAAGGTATGGATTCCATGTGTCAAGTGAGACTGACAATGATCCTACTTCATTTGATGAAGCACTCGTGGATCATGACATGGATAGATGGATGCTAGCAATGAAGTCAGAAATTGACTCCATGCATAAGAATGGTGTATGGACCCTAGAGGATCCACCTAAAGTGGTAAAACCCATTGGGTGTAATTTGATCTTCAAGAGAGAGAGGGGACCTGATGGGAAAGTAGAGACCTTCAAGGCACGGCTCGTAGCCAAGGGCTACACACAGAGAGAAGGCATCGACTACGATGAGACATTCTCTCTTGTGGCTACGCTTAAATCCATGAGGACACTGCTTGCTATAGATGCATATCTTGACTACGATATCTAGCAGATGGACGTTAAGACGGCTTTTCTCATTGGATACCTCGAGGAGGATATCTATATGGAGCAACCCCAGGGCTTTATAACTGAGGATGGCAAAGTTTGCAAGCTGAACAAATCCATATATATATTCAAGTAAAACAATCAAGTTTGTTGATTGAAATGGATTGATAATTAATTTAATATGATTGAATTAATCATATCCAATTAAAAATACTCTATTATGAATAGAGTAGTTGATTCCCTTGGAAGAATTAATTACATGAATATGATTCATAATAATTAATTAAAATTTAAAGAAGAGATGAAGGATCACACAAGAAACATCCATGGTCTCCCATCAAGGCGAAGGGTTTCGTCGCCAGATATTATATGTAGGAGACGCCTGTCCGAAGTGACAGCTCCTGCATATGTTCCATTTGGATCGGGCTTTTCACTTCTTGAAAGAGATAGGATGTATGCATAGCGACCCCAATATCGGGTCCTCATATTATTGTGGTGATATTGGATTGTGCATAGCGAGTTGTATTCCTGTTGACGGTTGATTCAATTAATGGCGGGTCAACATCACCTTAGGGTTGGTGGGCCCGGGTATTAAAGACCAAATTGGGAAATGCAAGTTGGACTTGCAAGGCGGATGTGTTCCCGCTTCTCTTTATTGGAGTCATAGGTACTCATATTATTGGGATATGACAAAGATAAAGAGGAGATCCCAATTCTTGCTTGAGATATAGAGGTAAGTATATCTCTTACTTTGAAAGTGATTAAGGTAATAAACTTTCATACTTGACATAGCAAGACTAATTTGATTTAAAATGCCTTAATCAAATATCATAAATTAAATGAATGATTATAAGTTCTAATATAGTGCATTTTTAATTTCAGAAAATGAAGTTCATGAACCCACTAAGCTAGCTTCTGGAGGTCAACAAGTGGTCGGACCGAATTACTCGGATTGGATCCGTAATTTGGAGCTTGTTCTCTCGGCTGAGTGCATAAGTTATGTGCTCTCAGAAGACAAACTTGAAAACCCTAAATCAAAGGAAGAAAAAGCATACAATGACAAGTATGATGAAGATCTTGTCTTGGTTAGATGCTATATCTTGGGTTCTCTCTACAATGTTCTTCAGAAACAACATGTGGAGATGAGTACTTTCCAGGAGATAATGCATAATCTAAAAGATATGTTTGGAGACATTAACCGCACCCAGCGATACAACGTTATGAAAGAACTCGTGTGCTACAAGATGCAGGAAGGAACTTCGGTCCGTGAACATGTAATCAAAATGTTTGGGTACTTGTCGGAGCTAGAGACTCTAGGGGCAACCATGGATGTAGACATGCAATCTGATTTCATTCTGCTGTCGTTGTCCAAGTCTTTCAATAACTTTGTGGTTTCATTCCACATGAACTAGCTGGAATTGACAAACGCTGGATTTCTTGCTGCATTAAAGTCTGCAGAAGACGTAATGAAGAAAGATGATCCTGTTGGCAGTGCAATGGTTGCACAGGTCAGAGGGAAGCATTGTCGGAAGTAAGGTTCTTGGAAGGGTCCCAGAAGAGAAAGAAGAAGGGGCAAGGTGATGGCTCATCTTCTAATGCATCAACTCTAATGGTGTCGAAGAAAACTGACGTTTGTCACCAGTGCAAGAAGCCGAGGCAATGGAGCCGTAACTGCTCGGATTACCTGAAGTCGGTCGACAAAGGTAAAGCCCCAGCAAGTATGAAATCTACTTTTATCATTGAAACCAATTTTCTCGTTGGGCAAGAAGGAAGTTGGGTTGTTGATTATGGTTCTTCTGTTCATGTATGCAATTTGTTGCATTTGTTTCAGGAAACTAGAAAACTTGACGAAGGGGAGATAGTCATCCAGATGGGATCTGATACAAGTGTTGCAGCAGTCGCCGTCAGGACTTGTCAACTATCATTATCTAGTGGTAGATTCCTAGTACTTAAAGAGTGTCTTTATATACCTGAAGTCCGGAGGAATGATATCTGTATCTAAGCAAGTTAGAATGGATATTCATTCCTTTTCTGTAATAAATTAGTCATAAATCATTATGATAAATACATTGCAGATGGTATTTTGACTTCTAGTGGACTCTATGAATTGTGCATTAATGAGCATGTCATGAATGTTACAACCACTAATAAAAACCCTAAAAGATCCAGGGATAATAAAAATTATGCAAATTTGATTTGGCATCAAATGCTTGGTCATTTATTTGTTGATTGGATCAATAGATTTATAAAGCATAAACCTTTGGATTTTCTACAGGTTCCATCTTTACCTACCTGTGAACATTGTATTCGAGGGAAAATGACTCGGATGCCTTTCCGTAACAAGGTTATAAGATGCGAAGGTATTATTGACCTAATACATACCGATGTAGGTGGTTCCTTCAGTTCCGCGACTTGAAATGGATATCGATATTATTTGACGTTTATTGATGACCATTCGCGATACGGGTTTTTCTTCCTCTTACGTCATAAATCTGAAAGCTTTGAAAAGTTCAAAGAATTCAAGGCTTTGGTTGAGAACCAAACCGTTAGGAAGATTAAACGAATTCGATCTGATCGAGGTGGCGAGTATCTCTCAGATGAATTCAAGGAATACCATAAAGAGAATGGAATTGTCTCCAATCTCACTACTCCTGGAACTCCCCAACTTAATGGTGTTGCTGAAAGATGCAACAGGACCATTATGGATATGGTCCGTTCAATTATGAGTAAAGCACATTTACCACTTAGTTCCTGGGGATATGCAGTAGAGACTGCAATATATATCCTTAATAAGATTCCTAGCAAATCTGTACCTAAGACTCCTCATGAGCTATGGTATGGAACCAAACATGGTGTTAATCACTTGAGAATTTGGGGTTGCTTGGTTCATGCGAAGAACATGGACACAAGTAAGCTGGAATCTCGCACTATGGAGTGTTACTTCATTGGGTATGTTAGATATGGTATTGGATACCAACTCTATGACCCTTAGACCCAAAAGGTTTTTGTCTCTAGAGATGTGAAATTTCTGGAGGATGATTTCCTTAAAGGTCAAGACAAAAATTAAGTAGAGGAACTCATAGAATCCCCTAAGGATTCTGAGCTTCCTAGACCGGAAACTGAAGAAGTAAATAAAGATGAAACACCCATACCTCTTGGAAGGAGTTCGAGGGTGGTTGCACCACCTGGAAGGTATGGATTCCATGTGTCAAGTGAGACTGACAATGATCCTACTTCAGTTGATGAAGCACTCGTGGATCATGACAAGGATAGATGGATGCTAGCAATGAAGTCAGAAATTGACTCCATGCATAAGAATGGTGTATGGACCCTAGAGGATCCACCTAAAGGGGTAAAACCCATTGTGTGTAATTTGATCTTCAAGAGAAAGAGGGGACCTGATGGGAAAGTAGAGACTTTCAAGGCACGGCTCGTAGCCAAGGGCTACACACAGAGAGAAGGCATCAACTACGATGAGACATTCTCTCCTGTGGCTACGCTTAAATCCATCAGGACACTGCTTGCTATAGAAGCATATCTTGACTACGACATCTGGCAGATGGACGTCAAGATGACTTTTCTCAATGGATACCTCGAGGAGGATATCTATATGGAGCAGCCCCAGGGCTTCATAACTGAGGATGGCAAAGTATGCAAGCTGAAGAAATCCGTATATATATTCAATTAAAACAATCAAGTTTATTGATTGAAATGGATTGATAATTAATTTAATATGATTGAATTAATCATATCTAATTAAAAACACTCTATTATTAATAGAGTTATTGATTCCCTTGGAAGAATTAATTACAAGAATATGATTCATAATAATTAATTAAAATTTGAATAAGAGATGGAGAATCACACAAGTGACATCCATGGTCTCCCGTCAAGGTGAAGGGTTTCGTCGCCAGATTTTATATGTAGGAGATGCCTATCCGAAGTGACAGCTCATGCATATGCTTCATTTAGATCGGCTTGTCGCTTATCAAAAGAGTAAGGACGTATGCGTAGGGACCCCAATATTGGGTCCTCATATTATTGGGGCGATATTGGATTGCGCATAGCGAGTTGTATTCCTGTTGACGGTTGATTCAATTAATGACGGGTCAACATCACCTTAGGGTTGGTGGGCCCGGGTATTAAAGACCGAATTGGGAAATGCATGTTGGACTTGCAAGGCGGATGTGTTCTCGCTTCTCTTTATTGGAGTCATAGGTTCTTATATTATTGGGATATGACAAAGATAAAGAGGAGATCCCATTTCTTGCTTGAGATATAGTGGTAAGTATATCTCTTGATTTAAAATGCCTTAATCAAATATCATAAATTAAATGTATGATTATATGTTCTAATATAGTGCATTCTTAATTTCAGAAAATGAAGTCCATGAACCCACTAAGCAGGCTTCTGGAGGTCAACCTGTTGAGCGGACCGAATTACTCGGATTGGATCCGTAATTTGGAGCTTGTTCTCTCGGCTGAGCGCATAAGTTATGTGCTCTCAGAAGACAAACATGAAAACCCTAAATCAAAGGAAGAAAAAGCATACAATGACAAGTATGATGAAGATCATATCTTGGTTAGATGCTATATCTTGGGTTCTCTCTCCAATGTTCTTCAGAAACAACATGTGTAGATGAGTACTTGCCAGGAGATAATGCATAATTTGAAAGATACGTTTGGAGACATTAACCGCATCCAGCGATACAACGTTATGAAAGAACTCATTTGCTGCAAGATGCAGGAAGGAACTTCGGTCCGTGAACATGTACCAAAAATGTTTGCGTACTTGTCGGAGCTGGAGACTCTGGGGGCAACCATGGAAGCAGACATGCAATCTGATTTCATTCTGTTGTCGTTGTCCAAGTCTTTTAATAACTTTGTGGTTTCATTCCACATAAACAAGCTGGAATTGACAAACGCTGGACTTCTTGCTTTATTAAAGTCTGTAGAAGATGTAATGAAGAAAGATGATCCCGTTGGCAGTGCAGTGGTTGCACAGGTCAGAGGGAAGCACGGTCGGAAGCAAGGTTCTCGGAAGGGTCCTAGAAGATAAAGAAGAAGGGGCAAGGTGTTGGCTCATCTTCCAATGCATCCACTCTAATGGCGTCGAAGAAAGCCGACATTTGTCACCACTGCAAGAAGCGAGGGCACTGGAGGCGTAACTGCCGGGATTACCTAAAGTCGGTCAACAAAGGTAAAGCCCAGCAGGTATGAAATCTACTTTTATAATTGAAACCAGTTTTCTCGTTGGACGAGAAGGAAGTTGGCTTGTTGATTCTGGTGCTTCTGTTCATGTAAGAAATTTGTTTCATTTGTTTCAGGAAACTAGAAAACTTGAAGAAGGGGAGATAGTCATCCAGATGGGATCTGATGCAAGTGTTGCAGCAGTCGCCGTCAGGACTTGTCAGCTATCATTATCTAGTAATAGATTCCTAGTACTTAAAGAGTGTCTATATGTACCTGAAGTCAGGAGGAATTTGATATCTGTATCTAAGCTACTTAGAATGGATATTCATTCCTTTTCTGTAATAAATTAGTCATAAATCATTATGATAAATATATTGCAGATGGTATTTTGACTTCTGGTGGACTCTATGAATTGTGCATTAATGAGCATGTCATGAATGTTACAACCACTAATAAAAACCCTAAAAGATCTAGGGATAATAAAAATCATTCAAATATGATTTGGCATCAAATGCTTGGTCATTGATCTGTTGATTGGATCAATAGATTGATAAAGCATGGACCTTTGTATTATCTACAGGTTCAATCTTTACCTACCTTTGAACATTGTATTCGAGGTAAAATGACTAGGATGCCTTTCCGTAACAAAGTTATAAGATGTGAAGGTATTATTGACCTAATACATACCGAGGTATGTGGTCCCTTCAGTACCGAGACTCAAAATGGATATCGATATTATTTGACGTTTATTGATGACCATTCGTGATACGGGTTTGTCTTCCTCTTATGTCATAAATTTGAAACCTTTGAAAAGTTCAAAGAATTCAAGGGTTTGGTTGAGAACCAAACAGATAGGAAGATTAATCGAATTCGATCTGATCGAGGTGGCGAGTATCTCTATAATGAATTCACGGAATACCTTAAAGAGAATGGAATTGTCTCCAATCTCACTACTCCTGGAACTCCACAACTTAATGGTGTTCCTGAAAGATGCAACAGGACCATTATGGATATGGTCCGTTCAATTATGAGTAAAGCACATTTACCACTTAGTTTATTGGGATATGCAGTAGACTCTACAATATATATCCTGAATAAGATTCCTAGCAAATCTGTACCAAAGACTCCTCATGAGCTATGGTATGGAACCAAACCTAGTGTTAATTACTTGAGAATTTGGGGTTGCTTGGTTCATGCGAAGAACGTGGACGCAAGTAAGCTGGAATCTCGCACTCGTGAGTGTTACTTCATTGGGTATGTTAGAGATGGTATTGGATACCAACTCTATGACCTTGAGACCCAAAAGGTTTTTGTCTCTAGAGATGTGAAATTTCTGGAGGATGATTTCCTTAAATGTCAAGACAAAAATGAAGTAGAGGAACTCATAGAATCCTCTGAGAATTTTGAGCTTCCTAGACTGATGAATCCACGATTCAACATCTTAATATCTTGATCTTAGCAAAATCCTAAAGTAAAATCCCAAATAAATGTCCATAAAATCCATAAATTAATAAAATGACTATTGTAAATAAAATACACTAATTATTGTATGTAAGATTGTACAAAATGAATTAACAATAAAAAGACGCAAAAATAAAGGAGTTTTATACTTGTAAATAGCCCAAAACTTCATGTATTTTTAATAATTTCATTTCAACTCCTTTTTGCCTAATTCTTTCTCTAACTTATTTATAAAAATGTATATAAAAATACAAAAATACAAAACAAATTTCACCTTAAATAAATGCTCCTAGATCCCAAAGAGAAAAAGTCGTAAAGTCCAACTTCCAAGCTAAATTCCTGCTCCGTATGAACTCCAAATTCACCAAACTCACTTTTAAAGTTCAAGTTAGAAAATTATCTATCCAACGGAAGTGGTTTCATTAAAATCGGAGCTCATTTACAAAAGTTGGGTTTTGGGACCTAGATGTACATTGTACATTACGTATATATTCATTCTTTCTTCATTTTTTATTTTACCTTTCTTAATTACTAAAAATACAAAAAAAAATACTTGTGTTGTATTTTAATTGTAGTATTTTATTGTATTTTTTCCGTTGTAAATATCTCTTATTAAAAAGACAAAAAAATTACATATTAGAAAAGTAAAAAAAATGTACATGGTGTTTTGTCTTCTTTTGTAAATTCTCCACTATTTATTTTCCTCTTTTTTATTCTATTGTAATTAAAGTAGCCTACTTTATTTTATATTATTTATTTATTTATTTTACATTTTCTACAATAACCACCAATTCAACTCCATTATTCCACCATTTTTTCCAACTTCCGATTCAACTCCATTAATAATACAACCTCCCATTCAACTCCACCACTTTAATAACCTCTCATTCCATTCTTTTTATATACATGTCATTCTCCTCATTTTTGCCTTTGATCCATCTTTATGTGAGGAGAGCCTAGTTCCCTGAGTTGAATCGGTGACAGCGACGCAACCGCGGTCGAGCGACGACGGCCCTCTCTCCAGTGAGATAGGTTGGCTTTTTGGCCAACAACGCAGCCGCAACCGTGCGCTGCTCGAGCTCATCGTACGCCGGTGATTTGAGCGAAGACCGTGCTCTCGTGAGCACTCCATTGGTGACGGCATTCATCGTAGGTAATTTTATTCTCATTTTATCATCGTGTCATTTTTGCATTTTTTTATGACACCATATAACCATCCACATGTCCCCATTTATTTATTTCATGTCATCTTCTCACTATCATTTCCCCCTTCTTTTTGTGTACATATTTCATGTCTAAAGAAAATTAAAAAAAAGATAAAAAATTTAAAACAAAAAAAATTCTTATTACAACAGTTTTTTAAGCAAAATTATTCAGTAAAAAAATCAAAGGAAAAAATTAAAAAAAACAACTAGCAGCAGCGGTGGGAGCTCCCACCGCCACCGCCCCTTCTCCTTCAAGGGATGGTGGCTCCGCCGTCGGCCACTGCTGCCAACCGTCGCGGCCTCCGCTCGTCGCCGCGGCCGCGCGCGCCTCGTCTAGCGGCGTCTCCAGCCGCTCCGCCGTACGCTGCCGCCCAGCCCTCTCCCGTTCAACGCGGCTACTCCCCCCCCCCCCCCCCGTCCTCTCTGCCACTCACCGGGCGGCACCGCCGCCACCTCGCCGACCACATCCTCCCCGCGTGGCCGCGCGCGGGTAGCCACCCCCTTTGGGTTCTCCACCTGCGCCCCCGTGCACCAAGGAAGAAGAAAGGTTAAACTTTTTTTATTTTTTCTTTATGTAAAAATTGTATATAATGTTTAGTTTTTGTAATAAACATTTAGTCCATGTGCATGTTTTCTTTTGTAATTTAAGTTTCTATATTTGCAAAGACACCCATGTGTTCGCACTATAATTTGGACCTTGTTTATGCATCTTTATATTCATTGAAAAATGCTTTCATGTTGAGCTACTAATTCTCTATGTTGTGGGTATCTATTTATATTTTTGTGAGATATGGGTAATTAACTAAAATTGTTCAACTGAAATATTGCATATTTTACCCAATCAGTGCTCTTAATTTTATATCTCACACACGGTTGCTTTAAAAATTCCACAAAAATTTGAGATGATGCCTTGAAGAGTGATTAACGTAATGTCCAAATTTCATCCAAAATAGAGTTGTCTTATGCCTGGAATAATTTGTAGAGTGAATTTAGTGTTTGATTTTTAATTAAATCCACGTATATCCTTTTTGCGAAATTTTAAATCTGATGGATTCTACATGAAAATATCTATTTGAAATAATTTGCTCTGTGACTAATTTGATAAGTTGATTTAATAGAAATTAATTACTCACTACCACTCTGTTTTCACTAAAAAATCCATAAAAAATTCATATTTTGTCAAAAAATTCCAAAAAAAATTATAGCTTCCTTGCATCATGTTTATATTTCAGTAATTTTTTCACAATTTTTTCTTTCTATTTGTTTGAGAAATTGCGAAAAAACCCATAAAAAGTGTGTATTTTTCATTGTTGCATTTTAACCCATAAAATTCCAAAAAAGTACCTTGCATCCATCTCTGGATTAGGACTCTAGGAAAAATACAATTTGGCTAAATTGGACTAATTTGATATTAAAATTAATTTGGCCTTGTTGTGTGTTTTCTTAGTGTTGTAATTCACTTGAATTTGACATTCTTTTTGCATTAAAAAAATCTAAAAAAACTGCTCGGAAATATAAAATCTTTATTTTTAAATTAAACCTAAGTTGTTCCTTTGCCTCCCTGAGTTTGACCCCGGGCTTGCCCGGGATATAGATTAAAGCCGAGACACTCTTCATGGAGATCTTCTCTCGGTTCTAACCGAATCGCTAAGTACACGTATTACAACGTGACCAAATTAAATATCGTATTTAGCGACTCGTCATAGACCGAAAACTGAAGAAGTAAATAAATATAAAACACCCATACCTCTTTGAAGGAGTTCGAGGGTGGTTGTACCACCTGAATGGTATGGATTCCATGTGTCAAGTGAGACTGACAATGATCGTACTTCATTTGATGAATCACTCGTGGATCATGACATGGATAGATGAATGCTAGCAATGAAGTTAGAAATTGATTCCATGCATAAGAATGGTGTATGGACCCTAGAGGATCCACCTAAAGGGGTAAAACCCATTGGGTGTAATTTGATCTTCAAGAGAAAGAGGGGACCTCATGGGAAAGTAGAGACTTTCAAGGCACGGCTCGTAGCCAAGGGATACACACAAAGAGAAGGCATCGACTACGATGAGACATTCTCTCCTATGACTACGCTTAAATCCATCTGGACACTGCTAGCTATAGATGCATATCTTGACTACGACATCTGGCAGATGGACGTCAGGACGGCTTTTCTCAATGGATACCTCGAGGAGGATATCTATATGGAGCAGCCTCAGGGCTTCATTACTGAGGATGGCAAAGTATGCAAGCTGAAGAAATCCATCTATGGGCTCAGGCAAGCTTCTCGTAGCTGGAAATCAGATTTGACGAAACCATATCGAATTATGATTTTGTGCAGAACCCTGATGAACCTTGTGTGTACAAGAAGCCTAGTGGGAGTGCCATTGTGTTCATCGTGCTTTATGTGGATGACATCCTTATCATTGGGAATGATACATGGATGATGAACAGTGTGAAGATTTGGCTATCCCATACCTTTGACTTGAAAGATCCTGGAGAAGCCTCTTACATCTTGGGT